>QEPC01015343.1:795519-806821 GCA_003113815.1 Sphenodon punctatus | reverse complement strand
GTCTTTTTTTAAACAAAAATCCAGGCTGGGCAGGGTGGGTGGGGGGTGTCCCCCCTTCCACCCGCGCAGCCTGGGAGGGGGAGGGGGAGGGAATTAATTTATTTCATTGATTTCAATGGGGACACAGCGCCCCATTGAAATCAATGAAATAAATCCGGTACTGGTATACCAGATTTAATCCGGGAATCTGGTTTTCAGAGAACCGGTAACCGGTAAATCCGGTAGCCGGTAATGGGTCCGGGGTCCCACCTCTACTTTTTATACTAGAGGAGCTCGAGACCATCACGCGGTCTATTATTTGAATATGGTGAGCATGCACAATAAAACCCAGTTGTGAGAATGTTAGCAGCCATCTCGAAGAACTGTCTTTACAAGGCAACAACCTTCAGATCAATTCCATGGGGAGGAGTTCTTTGTAAACAAACAGCTTTATATCCCAGTCCTATCAGTGTCCTGGTGTCCTGCTACTGTTGCTGCAGCACTACTATCAGGCAGAGGCAGGTGAGAGATTGGGACCCCTCACACCTTCAGCCCCCACCCCCTGTGATCTGCCCCTGGACTCCCCTTCATTGTTTGTAATCACAGAACACGTGTTGCTGAAGGAAAACTAGAATGGTCACCAAGAGGAAGTTTTTGCTCTACTGACTCCCATTGAACAGCTTAGGCGCTGTTCAATGAGAGTTTGATACCGCCTTAACTGTAGAGTCATAACTGTGGCTCTATAATTAGCATAGTTTGATAATGTTTTAAAGACTCTTTTATCAAGGAACAAGAAGGAAAGGAAATGGCCACTTACCATTCTATGTAACCAAATTAAAACAATACTTCCTGATTTTCCACATTTGCTGTTTATAGTACAATATTCTATATGTAAAAAAATTGCCAGTATCACTTCCAGTAAATCTCACAGAAGGAAAGACCTTCCTGATATTGTAATTCTGAGCTATCTTTCTAATTGTTAGTGTGGTTTAATTAATTATAGTTTGTACTGAGGTAGCCTTTTCTCATGTATGTTGCTGGAAGCGATGCTTAGATGTGATTTTTTACATACACAGCTCCCTTCTTGTAGCTGTTTGTAGGGATGTGTGAACAGAGTTTGGGAGTTTGGTGTTCGGCTCGAACTCGGTGCTCGGACCATTCACAAACACCCCGAACCTGAACTGCCTCCCACCCGAACCGGCTGAACATAGTTTGGGTTTTAAACCCATTCGGGGGGAAACATGGTTTTCCCTCTCCCCTCCAGGCTGTGCAGGTGGAAGGGGCACCAGCGTTCACCTACCTGGTGGTGCCGGGGCTCTGGCCCTAGTTCCAGCGGCAGCAGTGGCGGTGGGTATGACTCTGGCAGTGGCACCGGCAGTGGGTCTGGCTCCGGTGGTGCTCCATAGTGCTTCAGGCCAGCCCCAGCACCACCAGGTAGGTCGATCCCTAAGGTGGGGTTTTTGTTTGTTTTAAAATATGTTTTTTACCAGGCTAAGCTAAACAGGGTGGGGTGGGGGTGGGAGGTGAACCCCGGTGCCCCTTCCACCCATGCAGTCTGGAGGGGGGGAGGGAGAATTGGGTTCCCCCTGCCCCCCCCAAACTGGTTCAGTGAAACAGAACAGGTTTGGGCCGAACAGCCTGAACCCAACCCCAAACGGGCTGAAAACCGAACCCCCTGGTGTTCACACACCCCTAGTTGTTTGATGAATAAAAGTTTGTTCATGGTCTCAAACAGTAATTAAATGCAATTTCCTTTTTAAGTGTTATCCCTGCAAGCTGAAAAGTCCTTTCAAAGTATGAATATATAAGCAAAGCTGTCAATAAATATTGATAGAACTATAAGAATGTACAAGCCCCCATGTGTTAGAGAAGTGGTTATCAAACATTTTGAACTACTCTCATACTTCTACCTACTGTTGTAGTTGAGGTGCTTTCCCACATCACCCACACATACATACACACTTCTTTTTCCATCTTTTCTTTTCCCCCTTCCCACCCTTGTATTACTTCCCCTCTCTCCCTCCATTGTTCTTTGAATCTCTCCCCTCTTGCCACCTGATTATTTTCTAAATTTTCCTTTGCTCAGTGAGAGTGTGGAGCTAGGGGTCCTTCATGTGCCCGTCCCCCTTTCTTCCCCTTTTCCCAGTTTGAGAACCTAAATTTTAGAGGAGCTCTCATAGCTAGGCCTGTGCGTATTCTTCATTTTAAACATGGCAGCAATGGTGGAAACATTGAGCTTAGCTTACAGCTTAGCTCCTACCTGTTCTCCCAGAGGAAGAACTTGGCTTCAATGTTCAGAGCATATCCCAATGTCCTCCCTCATCACAGAGGAAAACTATTATGGCAGGCCACAGTAATGATTTTTGCTTAAAGGATATTGACTCTTTAAGAAAGCCTAAAAGACTGCCAGTCAGGTCTATAAAAGGCCCATGATAGAACCAGAGAAAGTTCAGTGAACGGAGAAGTTCTCTTATTTAAGCTGGCTAATCAAGGGCTAAAGGACCAGAAGAGGCTGAGGAACAACCCATACTGGAAGGACTTTACCTGGAGGCTTCTGGAGGCAAAGTAGGCCAAGCTCCAGAAACTTGAAACACAATACTAGGGTGGGATCTACCTAGATACTTGTTAAGGACTTGATATTGATATTGATTTACTTTAGAAGGACCCACCATTGTTGGGAGAAGCCCTCAGTTGGTGTGCAACAGAGATGACTGTAGGGTCATGTGTGGAGACCAGCATTAAATAAGGGTAACCCTCTGAGATAAGTTGAGGCACAGCTGGTGTCTTGCAGTTTATGTGGCAGATGGGAGAGCTATATTCCCTGTATGTCCAGTGTCATCTAGCCCCCTGAAACACCTATCTTTTCCACCTTAGTAATAGACTCCTTTCCCTGGTCTCCCAGGAAGACTGTGAGGAACCAGAGAGGGATCTTGAACAACTGAGGGTGCTTTTAGACAAGCACCTCCCGACCCATCACCCACAAATCATGCATGTTGCAGGGCCACGTTGGCTGCCTATGCAGCCCTGCAACATGCATGATGGGTGGGTGATTAGTGGGTAATGGGTGGGGAGATGGGAAAAATAACCCTCACTATACATACATAATGCTAGGTTCAAATCTGGGTGTAACTATTTTGGAGAAGGAACTTAGTCAGTGGTCCCAGTCCTATAGCCCGTGAATCCTGTGCAGAACTGCGTGCGCGCGCAGCTGTGCTGGCATCCACATTACCGGCACATTGTGTCATGCACAAACCCTGTGTACGTGTGCGCACGTGGCTTGTGCACGGGGATCCACAGCCTATAGGGTTGAGGCCATTGTGGAGAGTTCCTAAAGACATCAAGCAGGTGTGCAACAGCAATCAAGAAGGCAAAACGGATGCTAGACATTATTGTGAAAGGAATAGAAAATAAAAGATAAAGTATAAAATGCCAGTGTATAAATCTTTGGTATAACCTCCCTGCCCCCTTCAATATTGTGTGCAGTTCTGGTCACCCCATGTCAAGAAATATATAATAGAACTGGAAAAGGTTTGGAGAAGGGCAACAAAGATGATAGAAGGTATGGATAAAATTCTATATGAGGAGAGGATCAACACGTTAGAACTGTTTAGCTTGGAGAAGAGGCAATTAAGGGAAGATAAGATAGATTAATGAGTGGCATGGAGAAAGTTAATAGGGAATTGTTGTTTGCCCTTTCTCAAAATACTAGAACAAAGGGACACTCTGAAGTAAATGGCAATAGATTTAAAACAAACAATACAAAGTACTTTTTCACACAGCAGACAATACAGTTGTGGAAACCATAACCAGAGGAGACTGTGAAAGGCAGCAGAATAACTAGCTTCATATGGAAATTAGATAAATTCTTAGAGGATAGAATAATAAATACCAAGAAACTGGGGCTCAAATACCTGGTTAGCAGCAGTAGTTGAAAGTGGTTAGTAGGAGATGGGTCACACCTCCATGGAATGTACATGTACTTCTCTCCAGAAGAGACAGGATGTTGGGCTAGATGGACTGCTGGTCTGACCTGATATGGTACTTATTAGGGATGGGACTTTCTGTTTCGGTTTGAACTGACAGTGGACGATAATGCCACTCTCGGTTTAAAACTGAGAGATCTGACAATTGGGCCCTCTCAGTACCCAATGATCAGATCTCTGATCTTCCCATTGAAGTCAATGGGAAATCCTCCCCATTGACATTCTTCACCCCTTCAATGGGAAGAGCCACAACCTGTGGGGAAGCCACAGGCAGTGGTACCCACCCCACTCCTGACCTCGAAGGGTGAAGGTGGGGATAAGTTACCCCTAACACCCTCACCCCCACCCACTGGGGCCTGGCATTACACCCCTCTCTGGCACCCCTAAAGAGTCTTACCTGCGGTCCCAGGTCCCGGCGGAGGGTGGGGGTGATGACCGTCGCTGGCTGGGGTTACGGCTCCACTTCCAGTGACTGGGTCTACTCTGCTGCCGATGGGAGCCAGGTCTTCCTTTCTTCAGTGGCCATTTTGCGCACGTGCAGTGAAGAAGCCAGAAGCCTTCAGAGTTCAGTGTGGGACCTAGAAGAAAAAGAAGAGAAGACCTGGCTGCCCGGCAGAGGAGCCAGCTCCGCTGCCGGTGGCTGGGTCTATTCTGCTGCCAACAGGAGTGAGCTCTGGTGCCTGGCAGCCAGGCTTGACAGCAGAGCCGACTCTCACTGACAGTGGAGGAGACCCAGCCACGGGCAGCGGAGTTGGCATCCCAGCCGATGGTGGCCATCACCCCCACCCTCTGGGACCTGGGTAAGCCTCTTTAGGGGCCCCAGGGAGGGATGTAATTCCTGTCCACAGTGGTTGGGGGTGTTAGGGGTAATTGATCCCCACCCTTCGAGGCCAGGGTGGGAGGATGCCCCAGGAGGGGTTTTGGTTTCTGTCTGCGTAAGCTCCCTGTGTCTCGGAGTCGGAGAGTGTGGGAGTCGGACTTCAATGGGAAAGATCCGACACCGATAAAACTGACACCGGTAGAGGATCTGAAACACAGGGGGGTCGACACTGATAGAAACCACACCGATAATTGGCCTGGAGTCCCACCCCTAGCACTTATATTCTTATGTGCTCACCCTTGACAGAAAGAGACCCAACTTCCATGCTCCTGAGAAGTGAGAATGTGTTTTTTAAACAGACCTGCAGGTGGCCACCTCTGTGGGGGTGGGGTGGGGTTGCACCCCAGGATCTGCTCCAGTGGTGGTAGGTTTAAAAAGAGCCTGACGGCACCTGCAATCCACCTGTTTGTGCCCCCTTCCCCTTGCTGTAGAGTT
The DNA here is from genome assembly GCA_003113815.1 of Sphenodon punctatus. Taxonomy (NCBI): domain Eukaryota; kingdom Metazoa; phylum Chordata; class Lepidosauria; order Sphenodontia; family Sphenodontidae; genus Sphenodon; species Sphenodon punctatus. The sequence goes on along the minus strand of QEPC01015343.1, from coordinate 801,544 downwards.
GCGGGTGGATAGGCTGCCACCCATGGCTCTATGATCATTGCCAAGTCAACCTGCTGGTGGGAGTGGAGCTGCAGCAACCATCCAATCTTTGGAAGGACTGCAGCTCTGCCCCCCCACCAGTGCTTTGTGTTCAGGTAGCCCACTTCACCTTTAGTGCTTCAGATTGTTCCAGAGCACCAAAACTGGAGCTGTCCCAGAACAGGCAGTTCATGCTCTGCTTCACCCCAGGGTGGCTTGCCTCTACATGGATGGGTCACCCGGGGGGTAAGTGGGGAGAGCAGGTGTCTGTCTAAAGACAACCAATGTCATTAAGGTTCCTGGAGCATGGTACAATACACAGGAGAGGGAAGGTGGCAGCCAGCAACTCAGCAACTGGCTTTGAGAGATAGAAGGAATCAGATCCCAGTTCTGCTACTTTCCCCTAAGCTTCCTGTCAAGGCGCAAAGGGCAAGAGTAAGGAATTGTTATGCTGTATTGTAATATGATCCTATAAATGTGTTGTATGGAAATGAAACATTTTTATACACACCATCCCCACAAACATTACCCTCAGTGAGAAAATGGCAATCCCTTATACCCAAAGTTGCAGACTTCCCACTATGTCATAGCCATTATCTCTGATGTTGTACAAATCAATGAGAGAGTCAAAACCCAGTTTTTTTGCTCAAAATGACATTTAGAAAACGCCATCATTCCAAAAGCACAGTTCCGCCTTCATTTTCATCTGTGGAAATGTATTCGGTCAAGTTTAAATATCCTTTCCACTGCCTTCTTCTGATGTTTTTGTTTGCAAAATGTGGTAATAAACAGAACAGATTCCGAAATCTGAAAACTAAATTAAATACAGTTAACAAAACATTCAAACTCATAAGTTACACATAGTATCGAAACACATCTTAAGAATGTTAATACAGTTATTCATTTCTCAATACTTTGTATGGTTCAAAAATAACTAAGTGCTCTGTTCATAGCTCATCTAGCAAGTCTTTCCTCAAACTTACCTATTGTAGTGTCCGCTGAACTTTTATAATTAGTAAACAAAGAAACCTACAAAACTTTAGTTACATTTTAAAGTGTATGTCAGTAAAGTCTACCTAATGCAATGCTGAGAAAATGTATTGTAATTTTTCCACAGAAAATGGCTTCTGCCTCCTAACTGAATATCCCAAGAAGTGAGAGCATCTGGAGGTGAACAGATAAGCGCTCCAGACACTTTTTAATGAATTTCTCTTTATTTAAATTGAGTACCAAGGCTTAGGTTTCTCCAGAAATAGAATCTAAATTTAGTCCCCACCCCTCACAAGCATTAATATACCCTGGGCTGAGTGGCAGCATGCAAAATTTCAGGGCAATCATTTTTTACGAGAGAAGTGAAGAGAAAGGGTTTTGAAAACTGAGGCTTATAGCAGAGAATTAGCTTCAACCCTAGCCATGGAACCATTGCTGCTGTTTGGAATCAGTAGGACTGGGGAGATTAGTATAGAGAGAAAAGGGTTAGAGAAACATATTTATGACCAAACACACTTCAGGATCAATGTGTCACACAGGCAGGTTGAAGATCCAGGCCTTCATCCATTAGTTGACTCTAATGGATGGGAGGATCATGCTTTATGCCACATTATCTCCTATACAATCTCTTACTAAAGCTGTGTTCAGCTGAGAAGGAATCTTGGAGGAAAAACTCTAAATGTTTTTTTCAAAAGAGACTGAGGAAAATGTTGACGTAATCGTAATCGCAGCATTATAGATAAAACACTATAATGCACTAGTGTAAGACCTCACTGACTTTAAATGCAGGCCAGTGGCGATCCAGAGCCAAACTGGGTTGCCACCAGAAAGCTGTCCTTTGCACTAAAGCAGCAGTATTTATCGGCAATTGCACCACATCCTCAAGATCACATCAGCCTGTATGCATCAGACTTTTAAAAAGGAACACATGAAACAGGGCATTTCCAGGAAATGTATCAGGTACCTGGACCACCTGTGTGTGGTTCCTGTCTTGTCCAAGTAATGACCCTACCATCTGATTTCTTGGATTACTACTCTGGCTTCTTGGCTCCTGACTTCTTCTTACTGCTTTGGGGTGGCTCTTCTGGCATTGACTTGGCAATGTTTCTGACCATGACTTTCGCTTGCTCTTTGGCTCTCCTTGGATTATACACTTCCAAGTCCACACCTTGGTAAATGACCCTAGCTATGGTATGACCATTGGCACCTCACAAATAGCAATTTCTCTTCATATATTTGAAACCTTACATAAACCTGATGTTCCTTCATATTAATAAAATTATGCTGATAGTCCTGAAAGTCTGCCAAAGGTAAAATCAGTACAAAGCAGGAAATGGCCAATTGGATCCTAGAAGATCCTGCAAGGTCATTCACTCTGCCCGTCGCTTCGACCACGTGCAGCCTCTCCTCTTCTCTCTTCACTGGATCCCCCTTCCTGAACGTATCCTGTTTAAACTCCTGGTATTCACGTTCAGAACACTCCACGACTAAGCTCCCCCTTACCTCTCGGACCTAATCTCCCAACGTGCTCCTGCACGTACTCTTCACTCCTCCTCTGTCCCGTCCATCACTCTCCCTTGTTTCTCCTGCTCACCTAACCACCTTTGACCCTGCTCCCTTGCTGCCCCTCATGCCTGGAACTCCCTCCATGCCCACATCCGCCTTACCCCCTCCCTCCGATCCTTCAAATCCCTCCTCAAGACCCACTTTTTCCTCGCCGCCTTTCCCAGTGCCTGCTACTCATTCCCATATACCTACTGTCTGCTCTCCTCTGCAGAGTGCTGCAACCAACCTGATTGTAACCAAGCCAAGCACACGCACCTGAGACTTTGCATCCCCTTGAATGTTTGTTTGTCTTCTCCCCTGTCTCTCCCACTGTCCCCTCTCCCTGACTCCCCCTCCTTGTCTTTAAGATTGTAAGCCACAGGCAGGGACCGCGTCTATGTCTATGTTCTGTACAGCGCCAGGTACATGACCGGCGCTATATAACTGTTTATAATAATAATAATAATAATAATAATAATAATAAAAATAAATAATAAATAAAAAATAAAATTCTACAGACAGGATTCTGCAAACAGAAACTACAAATTCTGTGCATGGGATACATTAAACAAATTTACAATTAAACAAAATTCCAAAGCAGACTGGATAGTGGGGGAGGGGCTCTTGTCTCCAGTAGGAGTTTATGGGCTGCTTCTCTTCGGCAGGGCACCTATCACTTCAGTTGATAATGATAATCGCTCATTTGCTGCTTCACAGAGCTACCCACTCAGACTGCAATTTCACACTGCTAGAGACAATTTCTATAAAAAAATTTATCAATTGCCAAATTCTGTGAAAACTGCAATGATAATGGCATCATATATCTCATGTGGGTCGGCTTATAAATTGGCAAGCACTTTTTGATCTCTCTGAGTGACTCTCAACTCTCTTTGATGATATAAGGAATTGATACCCTAACTCAGCAAAACACTATTGCATATGGTTAACCTTAGGCACATGTGTAAGTGCTTTGCTCAATGGAGATGGATTCAAGTTTGTACTTCAGTGTCATTGCTTCAAAGGAAATTTAGCACATATTACATTTATTATTCATAGGTATTATTCACATTTTTGATAGCCCTTCAGGTACCCAAACATTACCTGAAACCCAAATGGTTACTTGCTTATCTGATTTTTCCATTATTTCATTTCATCCCCCCCTTCCCCAGATTCTGTTTTTTCAGTTTGATTTATTTTATTTTCCCCCTGGTCATTTTGGTATCTGGTTGTATATTTTTCAGCAATTCCACAACTGCATTAACAAAAATATTGCCAAAATGAATAAACAAAGAACAAACTTACCAAAACAACAACAAAAAACCAAAACAGAATAACTGAAATGGATACCCATGGGTATAGTCTGAGCCTCCAGTTTCTGTTTTGGTAGTGTAGATCAGTCAGGCTTAAATATTTTACTGAGGCACCTATTTTAGCTGAACGTAACACTGAATTGTTTTGCTGGATTGAGACTGAATCTTGTAAGCTTCTCTCCAGTGATGCTCAGCACCTCGCAGGATTAAATACTACTTCTGTAGGATTTAGTTTTGCAGATGACTCTCAGAACATACTTTTTAAAAGGACTTTATTCCCTCCCATCTTTGTCTTGCATCTCCCAGTTCCTACAAAACCTTATATTTTCCACCTTCCAGCATCTTCCAGGTGTTTGCAGTACAGTGTATGAGTTGCTGCTTTAGAGGAAGCTTGGGCTTGGATTTGGAGCATTTGTATCCTGTTATTTTGGAATTCTACACATATTTGTGCGTGGCTGTGCACATGCATGGCTGCACACAGCATCTGTGGGGCATGGGATCGGCCCCACTGTCTTCAAGCGATATGAATGGGAACTTCTGTAGCCTCACAGATTCCCCCTTACCAAAGTAAGGGGAACAAAACCAACACCAAAGTCCACCTGCAATCAATAGTGATGTCGCAGCTCCTAATAAAGGTGAATGGGAATTGCAAGAATGCTTATAAATGGAAGGTTCTAATCAATCTAAACATAGGGACTATTCACTACATATAGTATGTTATGTGTAAAAATCTGTCTCTGGCAGGCAGATGGACTAGATGAAAATCTGTCTCAGTCATCAATATCAGAAATGATGATTTTCCTGGCAAAGTCAAATAATATCTGTTTCATTTTGTTAGAAGTTTTACTTTTTGTACTAGTATTCTCATTTGGTCACATTACACTTTATACTTATAAAGCTCAATAATAAGTCTGGTCTAAAGAAGAACTCCAATCTTGGGATCTTAAGATTAATGTTTTTGCTGATTCATTTCTAAAAGGTAATTTGATGGTAGAGCTTGTTAAGTAGTTTGTGTAGTAGAGTGGCCTTTTCAGATGATAGGTGGATTTATATAGGACCAGGGCCCCCAGGACACTCCAGACTCACGAACGTCACTGCAAGTGCAATTTATTAGAACAAAACAAAAAGGTGCCTAGTTAATAAAAACTACATACATGGCAATTCTTTGTTCAGACAAGCCCCTAACGTCAGACTCCCACCTCTCCAATGCTCAGGTAAACCCTGAAACTCCCAGCCTTTGCCTCTGGGCAGGCTGGTCCTTGTTTTTTTGGTCCTTGGGACTTTTATAGCATGGCCACCACTTAGTGATCCAGCTCTATGGAAGTCCTGTATGAACCTGGGCATTGGTTTGGGTTTCCCTCTAGCCTCTTGCTCCCCTCTTGTTTATGCACTCCCAAGGCTCAGTCTTACTCCCCAGTCCTTCCCTAATTGTCCTGCAGACTGAGGTCTAATTCATTCTTATATAATTAATATTTCCCTCAGCTAGCTAGCAGCTTCTCTTCTGCTCCACCTCCCAGCTAGGATCAATTAAACCATCTCTCAATTTGGCTCACTAGTCATTCAGTCCTCAAATATGTGGATGCTTTTCCCTATGCCTACACCCCAAGAGGGTTGACCTCATTCTGCAGGGACTTATGGTGTCTCTGTTAAAAAACAGTCTTTAAAGAATTCAGTCTTTAAAGAATTCAGTCTTTAAAAAAACAATGGGATCCCTCCCCCCCCTCAATTCCTCTTGGATTGCCACACCACTAAAAAAATGTGCTGTAGCATGAATCATCTTCCTCCTTCTTCTCCTATATTCCTGCTTCCCTTCTTTGACCCTATTTCAGTTTCCAGGGGGCTGTCACTGGTAAATGCCCTCTTGAAGGGTGTGGTTAAGAACATGGTTTTGAGCTTTCCATTTACACACCACAGAAAGAGCTCAACAAAAGTGAGGAATAAATTATATGCCAAGTGCTAGTCCATACCTGGAACTACTTCCCTGAATACATTCATTCTGCTTATTCCCTCCCAAACTTCAAATCCCTCCTGAAAACCTACCTTCCTCAATCATGCTTTCCCTAGCTTCTCATCCCCTTAGGCTGTGTTCCCATCTGCGGTGGCGTCAGAGGGAGGGGTCAGGGAAGAAGCCAGCATGGAGGAGCCAGCTGACACGAAAAGAG
>QEPC01015343.1:715952-778054 GCA_003113815.1 Sphenodon punctatus | reverse complement strand
TTAGTGATTTAGTTTTAGTGTTTGTAGGAGTAGGTCTGTGTACTTATTAGATAATCCATTTACTTCATAGCATTTAGAATAGTTAATAGCAGTTAGATTTAGTGTAGACAGATATATATAATATTAGATTTAAAAAAATAAGAAAACCCCATATAAAACCCAAAAAACCAAATAAAGAACAAAAGAAAACCCAATAAAAAACCAAAAAAAATATAAAAAACAAAATAAACCCCATAACAACACTTCCCGAACGGCCGAATGGATGAACCGAACAGCCGAACGGCCTAACCGAACAGCCTGTTCGGACGAACGAACCGAACAAACGAACCAAACAAACGAACCGAACCGAACGAACGAACCGAATGGACGAACCAAACGTAGCCGAACTGAACGGCCGAACCCGAACCGCGATCTGTTCACCCATCCCTAAATAAGAGGTTAAATTCCCCCAAACTTTCCAGCTAATAACTGCTAGTGGACCTATCTTCCAGAAACGTGTCCATTCCCTTTTAAGACCCAACTATACCACATCTTGACCACATATTCTGGCAAAAAATTCCACAACTTAATTATGTGTTGAGTGAAAAAATACTTTCATTTGTTTTAAATCTGCTACTTGTAGTTTCAAGGGGTGTCGCCTAGTTCAGTACTATTTGAGAAGGTAAATAGCTATTCCCTATTTACTCATTCCATACCACTCATGAGTTTATAAATTTATATCATATCCCCTCTTCATCCTCTCTTCTCAAAGCTAAAGACCTCTAACCTCTCTTCATACGGGAGCTGTTCCATACCCTTTATCATTTTTGTTGGCCTCTTCTGTACCTTTCTTATTTCTACTATATCTTTTTTTGAGATGGGGTGTCCAGAACTTCACACAATACTAAAGGTGTGGTTGCACCATAGATTTATACAGAGGCATTATGGTATTTTCAGTTTTATTCTATATCCCTTTAGGAATAATTCCTAACATTTTGTTTGTTTTTTTGAAGGCTGCTGCACATTGAGCTGAAGATTTCAATTTTGTCCACAGTGACTCCAAGGTCCTTTTCCTGGGTGATAACTCCTAATTTAGAACCCAGCTTTGTATACATATAGTTTGGATTATTTTTCCCTGCATGCATCACTTTGCACTTGTCCACATTAAATTTTATCTACCATTTAGATGCCCAGGCACCCAGTCTCATAAGATCCTCCTGAAATTCTTCACAGTCTGCTCCTGTTTTAACCACCTTGATTAACTTTGTGTCATCTGAAAATTTGGCAACCTCACTCTTTAATCACTTTTCCAGATCATTAATGAATACATTATACAACACCAGTCCTAGCACAGATCACTGAAGCACACCACTATTTACATCTTTCCGTTGTGAAAACTGACCATTTAGTCGTACTCTGTTTTATATCCTTTAACCAGTTATGAATTCACAATAGGACACTGCCTACTATCCCATGACTCTCTAATTTGCTCTGCTCAAAAAACCACTGCTTGACATGGACTCTCTTGCCGGCTACAGGCCAGTCTCTAACCTTCCCTTTTTAGGGAAGGTTATTGAACAGGTGGTGACTCTGCAGCTTCAGAGGCATCTGGATCACATCAGTTTCCTTGATCTTTTGCAGTCTGGCAATCACTCTGGGTTTGGCACTGAGACTGCACTTGTGACTTTGAACACAAGTGCAAAGATCTGCACCATGAATTGGATCAGGGAAGATCTTCTCTATTGATTTTATTAGATCTGTCAGTAGCGTTTGATACCATGGACCATGAGATGTTGGTGGCTCATCTGTGGGACCAGACTGGGGTGGGCGGAACTGTTTTTGAGTGGATCCGTTCTTTCCAGGCCAGAAGAACTCAGTGGGTGGTCCTTGGGGAGTGTTCATCATCTCCCTGGAACCTTACATGCGGAATACAACAGGGGTTCTATTCTATCCCCTCTTCTGTTTAATGTGTACATGCAGCCTTTGGACGAGGTCGTGAGAGGGTTTGGCGTACATTGTCTTCAGTATTCCAATGATACACAACTTTACCTCTCTTTTCCTACAGACCCAGACCTGACAGTGTCGGTGCTTACCTGGTGTTTGGAGACTGTGGGGGATTGAATGAGGGCAAGCCACCTGAGGCTGAATCCCGACAAGGCAGAGGTGATGCTGGTGGGCAAGGCTGAAGGAGTGGTGACTCCTGTCATTGATTTGGTTTGCCCTCCTTTAGCTATTTAGGTCTGTAGGCTGGGGGTGTTTCTTGATTCGCATCTCTGCCTGGATTCCCAGGTCGTGACTGTGGTAAGGTGTGCCTTTTTCCAGCTACATTTGGTGTGACGACTGCGACTGTATGTCTCGGACTCTGATCTGGCCACCATCATCCATGGCTTCATCACCTCCAGACTGGACTATTGCAATGCACTCTATGTGGGGCTACCCCTGGTGGCAGTTCAGATGTTGCAGCTGTTGCAGAATGTGGTGGCCCATCTCCTTAATGGGACGGGTCGCAGTGAGCACATTACACCAGTGCTTTGCTCTCTGCACTGACTGCCTATTGTCTTCTGGGCCCGATTCAATAGGTTGGTGCTGACCTATAAAGCCCTAAATGCCCTGGTCCCTGTCTACATCCCGGGCCGTGATGTAGCCCCTGCACTTGGCCAGGGACGCCCGACTCAAAGTCCCCCGGGTTTCCCAGGTGGCAACGATGGGAAGAGTGTTCTCAGAGGCCACTCCTAGGCTGTGGAATTTCCTCCCGATGTAGGCCCGCTTAGCCCCAGACCTCCCTTCTTTTCAGAGACAGTGTAAGACCTGGCTTTTCTGCGAGGCTTTGGGGGAGGGAGATGGGTAGAGTAGAAGGGTTTGGGGGAAGTGGAGGATTTTGGTTCTTCTCTTTTAATGAGTTTTATATATTTTAATTTGCTGTATTGTATATATTGAGTAGTGCATGGTTTTAATGTATTCTCCCCCCTCCCTCCCAAATTTTGATTGTGAGCCACAATGAGCTGCCGTGTGAGCAGGAGGGTTGGGGCTAGAAATAATACTAAATAAATAAATAAATAAATAAATAATTTCTTCAAGTGTCTCTCATGGGGGACCTTATCGAATGCTTTCTGAATATCCAGATACATTATACAACTTTCTTACCCCGATCCACATGCTTATTTACATCTTCAAAAAATTCAAATAGGTTAATGAGACATGACTTTCCTTTGCTTAATCTACATTGACTCTTTCCCATTAAGTCATGTTTATCAAATAGCTCATTAATTTTGTTCTTATTAATTATTTCCACCATTTTGCCTGACACAGATGTGAGGCTTAACAGTCTGTATTTTCGAGAATCGCCTTTGGAGCCCATTTAAAATATCCACATTACATTCAGCACCCTCCAGTCTTCATGTACAGTGGCAGAATTCAACAATTCAATACAAATTACCAGTACTAACTACAATTTCATATTTGATTTCCTACCGAACTCTGGGGTGAATACCATCTAGTTCTTGTGATTTGTTACAGTATTTAGTTTGTCAATTTTCTCTAGAATCTCTTCCAGAGTCACATAGATTTGTGACTGCTCTTTCAAGACCGAAGCAAAGAATTCATTCAGATTCTCCGCAATCGTTTCATCCTCCCTGAGTGTCCATTTTACCACCTCACCATCTAATGACCCAAATGACTTCTAGCAGGCTTCTTGCTTCTGATGTATTTTTAAAAGATTTTTTTAAATTATTGTTTGCCTCTTCAACAAGATTCTCTTCAAATTCTCTCTTGGCCTGCCTTATTAACGTTTTACATCTAATTGTCCAGTGCTGTTTTCCTGTTTTCCTGTTTTCCTCAATAGGACTAGCTTTTCATTTTTTAAAGGATGCCTTTTTTACTCTAATAGCCTCCATCACCTCAGTAGTTAGTCATGCTGGCAGATGTCTGGTCCTCTTGCTACCTTTTTAAAATGGTGAAATACATTTAATCTGAACTTCTAATATGGTATTTTTAAATAGCCTCCACATCTCTTGCAGACATTTAATATAGGGATGCACTGAATAGGCCTTCTGGGTAATCCGGCAGAGTTCTGAAGTTCCGAGTACCCAATCTGGGTACTCGGCCAAACTTTGAAACTTTGTCCAAGGACCCGGAGTTTGGAACTTGGAATTCAGGGCCCCATAAATCCCCGGAACTCAGAACTTCAGAACTCTTTCCTTGTTGTGAGCCACCCTGAGCTGCTATTATGAGGTGAAGCGGGATATAAATGCTCTGAAATAAATAACTAAATAAATGATTTTGCATCAATTTTAAAATCATTATGCCAAGCAGTGTCCAGAAAAACAGGCTAGCAAGAGTGAGACCATCACTCAAGAAAACAAACCCAAACAGTGCAATTCCATGCAGGAATTTTTGTTTAAATTTTTTTTTAAAAGGCCAGCAGTATCCACAGCATGGGCCACCACCCCCAGTACAGCCACTTTAAAATCATTATGCCAACCAGGCAGTGCCCAGAAAAGCAAGCTAGCAAGAGTGGGAGAATCACACAAGACAAACACCCAAAAGTGCAACTGTGAGCAGAAATCCAAAAGAAAAACCAGCAGTAGTGTACCCACAGCATGGCCTACCATTAGCAATGCAACCACTTTAAGATCATTATGCCAACCAAGCAGTACCCAGAAAAGCAGGCTAGCAAAAGTGGGACAATCGCTCAAGAAGACAAACCCACAAAAGTGCAACTGAGGGCAGAAAACAAAAAAAGCAAGCCCAGCAGACATAATAACAAAAAGAAACCATACATTCACACCCACCCACACCCCCCCCACACAAGCATCCATTGTGCCTGCCCAGTGCTCACTTATGCAAGGCAAGCCCCCTTCCCACACACCATATTATTTTAACCAGAAATAAATCTCCCAGTATATCTCCCCTGTGTCCCATTGGTCAGTCATATCTTGGAAAAGTTGAAGCCACAATGTACACAGTGGCCACAAAAAACCCAGCAAATGTGATCCCTCTCTGGCCTCTAAGTTGCTGCCAACTTTCCAACAGGAAAGCAGCAGCAGCACCCAAACTTTAATTATATTTGGCACTGGTGGCAACCCCCAGTATTGCCCCTAGTATATGGACAGCCCAGGCCAGGGAAGCTAGGTGAATCCCTCTGGCCACCATGGTGCCAAGCAGTGCAAACAGCAAACAGCAGTGGCACCCACTTATTTTTTTAAAAGGTATGGACATTGGTGTGGCACTGGTAACTTGGACAGCCCAGGCCAGGGGAAATGGAGCAAGGCAGAGATCCCTCTGGCCTCCATAGGTGCCAAGAAGCAGGCAGCAGCAGTGTGGCACCCACTTATTATTATTTTTTTTAAATCATGGCATGGTGGAAACAACCCCAGTCCCCCAGCATTGCCCCTATGGACATGCCATGCGAGGCAAGGCACACCTCTCCCCTATCCTCGAATCAATTACTTACAGATCCTTAGGATTGTGATTGTAATTGTAATAATTTATTTGTACGGCAATTAGCTCCCGCCTTAGCCGAAGTCAATACAAACAGTGCAATCTTAAAACCATAACAAACAAATAAAAGTAAGAAAATACATAACATCGGACTGTGACCATCAAATCACGTTAAATACACACCCTTTTTCTCCCTACCAAAGGGAAGGAGACAAGAGGAGGCATAGTAAAACAGTAACATAACTCTCAGCGACCGCTTCACAAATCTAGCTAACATGCTAGTTCAATAGTCACAAATTCACCCTGTCTGGTTTAGTGCACACAGGATAGTGCACACACACAGCCAAATTCAGTAGAGAATGGAAAATGGCTGTACAGCCACTTTTATTTTGCCTCTGCCAACCAATCAAAACTTGCCTCTGCCAACCAATCAAAACTTGCCATCTGGCTTGTCCATCACTCAATTGTCCCCTTCCATATCCCTCCCCCTACCAAATATGGCACTATGGCTGTTTTTACATGGACCTGAGTGGGTGGGTGTAGGTAGGTGTGTGACCTCATAGGCCACTTTTACACAGATGTCACCCACTGGAAACACCCATCGAATGGGTGGAAGCGTGTCCGTGTAAAAGTCTACGAGCCGGTGGGTGCGCATGCCCAACCCACCCACCAACCCCCGCCAACCGCCACAGAGCATCCAGGAGGGAACCGGAACCCTCCATGGCCATGAGGAAGGCACTTGACAAGACCAAGGGAGTCAGCGCCGGCCCAGGAACGAACCAGGGCCAGGTGAGCACGGGGACCCTGCCATGGCAGGGGGTGGTGCTCCCCAGCCAGGTGGGAGTGCTGGTGTGCCGGACAGGAAGCCCGGTGGGGTGGCCAGGTCAGGAGGTACAGGGGGGGAGGTCCAGGAGAGGAGGCAGGGAGGGGGGAGGGCTGGGACAGGAGGCATGGGGGGGCATCCCAGAGAGGGGGAACATGGGGGGACGGTCCCAGCCAGGAGGTGCAGGGGGGTGCACCATGGCTAACCAATTGCATCCCCCGCAGCACAAGGCCGATGGCACACAGTGACCCCGGCAGTGACCGAGGACCCCGAGCCCTGCACATCCACAGGGCTTGGCCACAGGAGCAGCAGCGACAGCGACATGAGAAAACCCCCAACCAGGGACAGGAGGGCCATGCCCCAGACCAGGCACAGTGGCTGAAGGAACACAGGGAAGGCTGCAGCCCCATAACCTGTATCCCCATCCTCCTAGGATAGCACCCCAAGAGTGAAGCACCACACCACTGGGTCTATGGCTGAGGAGGGGCCCCCGGACAGCCAGGTGAACAGAAAGGCACCCCAGGGGGAAGAAGGGAGGGGAGGCCCCAGGGGGGTGCCGAGGGGGATTGCAGGACCCCCTGTAACCCCAATGCAATACCCCCAACAGGACACGACCACCTCCACAGCTACCACAGCCACAGGGCAAGCTGCAGAGACATGGTTCAAAAGTGGGATCTACTGTCATGACTTTGATACCTGCAGTTTAAAGGCAACCTGTCTTTGCAACAAAGGCCAGGTACAATAGGAATGTCACCCAGTGCATGCAGCAGGAAAGGACTTGAAGTCCAGATCTAAACATATCAAGGACAACAATCTCAAGTCCGGCTGGACCATACGCACAGCTGAGTTCCAGGAGGAGTTATAGACAAGTTCCTCTGCATGGATGGGGACATCATCACCTCCCGCACACACGGCAGTGCCTTCACCAGGGGCAGGCACCTGCCAAACACACAAACCCCCCCTGGTAGGTCTCAGGGAGCGGGGGGGGGAGGCTGCCCCCAGCGAGGCCAGACAGGAAGCAGGAGGGCAGAGCCCCATCCCTCAGGGGGAGGTGGCACCCCGGGAATCTGAGCACAACACCACCACACTCCGTGGACACCCACAAGACCCACAGGCCACAAGGCCACAGGGAAATGGGGCATGCACAGAGTGAGTGGAGACCCGGGACAAGCCCCAGGAGGTGGAGGAATTGGATCCAGGTACGGTCACCCACAGGGACAGAGTCGCACCGACCAGGGTGGGGGCAGTGGTGCTGGTAAACACTAATGGGATACCACTACCATTGCAGCCCAAGGTTGCCTGGAGGTGCAGGAGGTGGAGGTCATGGAGGATGAGGTGGATGAGGTAGGGCCAGTGACACCCCCACTACCAGGTGAGTGGCCCTTCCAGGTCAGGGAACACCATCCCAGGGGCCAAATGGGGGCAAGGCACAGGGCCGAGCAGAGAGACAGGGGGTTAGGGGGGCAGTAGGGTCAGTCAGCATGTGCTGGTGCCCCAACTGGGCCCAGGCAGAGGGGGCAGGAGGGACGGGCGGTGGGCCCCACAGAGGCTCCCAAGGAAGAAAGGACAGACACGAGCCCCACCTGCAGGCAGGTGCCTCCGGGAGGCTATCCCAAAAGGGGGCAGGGAAGGGTGGTCCCACAGGGGAGGGAAGCATGGAGCCACTACCATAGGGGGACCGCCTCCCGAGATACAAGGGGCAATGTGGTAGGGGGTGGGGGTGCGCACCTGGCAGCAGTACTAACATGGCATGCAACATCTCATTCACAGATCGGCAGCCTGGTCGTGGGAGGGGTGCAGCTGCTGGTAGCATGGAGAGGAACCGGGAGATGCGGACCAGGAACTGGTGGCAGAAGGAGGACCTTGGCAGGGAGCTGCTGCAGGAATCACGGAGGTTAGTCAAGGTGCACTCCCAGGAGTTCATGCTCACAAGGGAGATCATCAGGGGGAGGGGGAAAGGGACCGGGAGATCCTGGCGGCCATGATAGCCTGGTCCCACACCAAACACCTCTGGGACAGGCGACAGGCTGCTGCCCTCCAATGTGAGCAGCAGCGTGCAGGTGACAGACTGGAGGGCTGAGCACCTCATGGACCTCATGGGGGAGGCAACCCCCAGCAGGACAGGCCCTGCCATGCTGCAGATGGGGGGTTGGCAGTTGACCACCACCATGGCACCCACTCACCGGTGCCAGTGCCCCCCCTTCACCTCGGCCACCTGTGGTTCCACCAGCAGCATCCCTTTCCAGTCTGGGTCCATGGACTCCCGCTCCCACAGTTAGGGAGCAGTGAGCTGTCAGTGGTGCCGCCCATGCAGCCCACCCCCATCCCGCTCCCCAGATGCATGCCCGACCCCCCCCCATGAAGCAATGCCCCCACCCCTCGACCAGGCACCCCTGAACAACAAACCACCCATGGCCACTGGCCCACCCCCTCCGGTAAGGCCACGGCACCCAGGGCCCATGGGGTTGGGGGTGGGACTCCGGGGGGGGACCCGACAAGGATGAGGGGGACCAACAATGAACAGGACCCCCGAGGGGGATGCAAAGGTACCACCCACACCTAGCACACCCTCAACATGAGATGGGGAGCCACCGCCACTGGCCACATCAGGGGTAAAGCACAGCAAGGCAGCACCTAACAGACCACAGTCCAGAATACCATGGTTGGTTCAGTACAACTGCGAGGTTCACCAGCGGTTGCCCCGCAGTGCATGCACAGCTCCTGTGGGGATTGGTTGGCCTCCAGGGCTCACATGGCACACACAGGGGGCTGTATCCGGGGGTGGGAAAGGTATATGTGTGCTCGAGGAATGCTCACCCCATGTCCCTTTCATCTCGCAGGGACCAGAAGTGGAGATCGGTGTGGCAGAGCCCATGGAGGACAGGGAGCCCGGGCTGTCCAGACGGTGGTCCCTGAGATCGGCCGCAATGAGAGCTTGATGGCCTGCGAGCCTCAGTGGTGCAGCCAAGAGGGGGCACGAGCACCCCAGATATTGACCTCCCCATCCCACTGTACATAACCCCTCAATAAATCTGTTAACCTGCGCCCTCTATCTCGCGTACTATGTCCAGGTATGGGTAGCCGGGGGTGTGTGTGGATGGGGGCACCCGCTGGTTGAGACCACTGTTGCGTGCCCACCCAGGTCAATGTGCTGAGGGGCAGGCCATCATGGCCACTGCCCAGTTGGGTGCCTGGAACAGGCGCATACCCGCCCTGCATGGGAGGGCCGGCTACCGGGTCCGGCAGCCCATTGGGGATCCCCAGCACGCCGTGGGTGACAGCCCTGGGCGGGGCCTGCAGGTAGGCCAAACCTCATGACCCATTCCCTGGACCCCCTAACCCCAACAAAGCACAGAGGCATGGTTGCTGTTATGGGGAACTACCCATGTTTAATGAGGGGGTACAGGGCTCTATGGCCGGGATGCAAGTCGGGAACAGCCTTGTCCTCAACCTCTTGGGCCATGATGTGGCAGCAGACGGCATCCCTGTTCTACTTGGAGATGCAGTGGAATGCCCCTCCCTGGGCATGTTGGTACAGGGCCATGGGGCCTGGCCTCTGTATGGGTGGTGGGTTGTCCAGGGCAGCGCCTCCAACCTCGCACACATTGTGCAGGATGCAGGCTGCCAGGACAAGGATGGGGTGTGGTCCAGGTGGAACTGGCTCCTGTTCATAAAGAGGCTCCAGCGCATCTTCAGGAGCCTGAAGGTCCGCTCCACCATGCTGCGTGTAGATAACAGGCGCACATTGAACAAGCGGTGGGTGGGGTTGCGCCCCACTGGGTAGGCCCTCATGAGCCATGGGCTGAGCGGGTAGGCCGGCTCCCCAATCACAACAGGGGCCATGGGCACACCCTCTATTACACGGTAGAGGTTGGGGTGATCTCCCCCTTGAACATATGTGCGTAGAATGGGGTCATGCGCAATATATGCGCATTGTGGCTCCGGCCGGCCTGGCCCATTACACATCAATGAGCAGGCCCTTGTGATCTACGACGGCCTGAAGATTGATGGAGAAGGCCTGCTTCCTAGCCATGTAGTGGAACTTTGCGTGGGGGGGGGGCGTATGATGGGGATGTGGGTGCTGTCGATGGCCCCGATGCAGTGGGGGAACCCCAGCTCCTCAAAGGCCCATATCACCACCTTGGAATCACATAGCTGGATGACCCACTCAAGAAGGAGCTCCATGATCAAGTCGCACACATCATGGAGGGCCCTGTTCATGGTGGCCGTCCCCACCCCGAACTTCACCCCCACACTTCGCCATGAATCTTTGGTGGCAAGTTGCAACACCGCCATGGCCACTTGCATCCTTGGCAGCAGCAGGAAGTGCATGTTGGTCTCCTGCCTCCATAGATGGGGACTCAGGAGGTCCCCTAACTGGGTCAGTAGGGAGCAGGTCATCTGGAAGTGGTCAGTCAACTCTGCATCTGTCCAGGTGGCCAGCATGTTCTCCCACCAGTCGTTGGTGTGGAAACATGTCCAGTGCTGTCTCTTGGTCCATAGCGTCACGCGGCAGCCATACACGTTCAGGGACCACCAGGCCAGGATGAGATGACCTTGCTGGGATGCCGCTGTGCTCAACAGGGCATGGCGCCAAATGACTGTCTGCCATGCCCATTGCACGGTTGCTGCCTTCTCAAGTTCTCTGACCTCCGACGCTGTGCCCCCTGGAGGGTGGTGCCCGGCCCTGGCAGGCGGAGCAGGGTCATCTGCTGGAGCACTATACGCAGCAGCATTAAGGAGGCAGCCAGGAGCCTCCATGGGCTTTGGGAGCTCGTCCTCTACCTGCATGATTTTGTGCCCCCCCAATCCCAGATGCCCCCCACAGGTATTTGCCCCAGTCTGTGCTTGCACTTCTCGGTGGCCTGTCCCCCTGGGCCCTCACTCCCCTTGATTCCCTGTTCCACCTCTGCTGCCTCAGACCTCTGTGTGAACATTTGCTGTTCTCTGCTCAACACCTTGCACCTGCCTCTACACACCATGCCCAACCACCTCTGCCTCGGATCGCTTATGTGCTGTGTAGCCCCGTGTTCACTGGGCACTGATTGGTGCTGGCAGAGGGGTGTGAGGCCACCACCACCGGGTGCCCTGGATGACCAATTGTCCCCCCAGTTGCAATGCATGCCTGGCCACCGGGGGGGGGGGGATTTGGGATAGTGCGCACCACCGGGCTCCGCTGCACCCGCACCTGCCCGCCATCCGTTCCTGCCATGGCCGTCTTTGTGTGCTGCATCTAGGCTCAGGGCGATTCATGTACCTAGCTTGGATGCTCACCCTGGCAGTCTGCCCGGCCCTGGCCTCGCTCATCTGTCATCACCTGTGCTGGATCCCATCAGTCCTGTGTCTGGGTTGCGGAGTCCTGCCCCCAGCAGGCAGGCCTATCTCAGGCATTCAATGTCGCCTGTGGCCAGGGAAGCCTCCCACCCCGAGCTAGTCCCGGTCACTGCAATCCTCTGTCACCAACCTGCTGTGTCTCTGGGGCAGGCTCCTCTGCTGCCATGGCTGGTCATTGTGTGGGGCCCTCGGGAGAGGATTGGGATGGGGAGTGGTGGTCACCCTGTGTGGACATGCTGTTGGGGGCCCTCTGGCTGAGACCGATGTCCAGCTGTTGGTGGGTGACCCCCTGTCGGTGGCGGATGGCTTCTGGCTCCTGTCATGGTACATGTGGGCGACGGAGAATCAGGTCGGGGCCCCTGCATGCCGGGGGCATGCCCAGGAGATCGGCTTCACCCTACTTCTGCTACCACCTTGGGGGGCACCCTCCTGCCTTTGTTGTTCCGTGGACCGCAGAGGAGGTGACGGCCACTCACCAGCTGATGTTGTGACCCTGGTACAGGCTCGCCTTGCCGTCTGGGGGTCTCCCAGTGGCTGGACTGTACACTGGCACCCTCCTGCATGCCTGTGGCATTCCGCACTCGCCCTTAGATGTGGGGGCCCTCTTGTGGCACATGGGCTTGCTGTGTCCCGATGTTAGTGGTCCACTCCTGACCAGGGATCCTACCACTGCAGAACTCACTGCCCTTCAATTGGTGAGGGACCTACCATCTGTGTGGGATGCAGCCGCCACTGCGGATCAGCTCCTTCCCCACTTTCTTGTGGAGGATGCTCATATGCGGATGCCACTGCTGGTTGCTTCGTGGGTGGGTGTGGGTGGAGATGGGTGTTGACCGGGAGCAAACACTCACCAACACCCACTGAACGTGGCGTTTACAAAGACGCCCCCACCCATCTCCACCCAGGGAAATGCTCCCCACCCACCGGCCAACACCCATCTCCACCCAGACGAACTGGGTGGAGGCATCATTTGTGCACAGGGCCCATGGTGATTGGCTGCAGTTGTGCCCTGCAACATGTATAATAAAATGTAACACCCATTTTATGGGCATTAGAGCGTCTGTGTAAAAAGGGCCATAATCAAAATACCCAAATGACTGAAATAACCAAACTGAAATATCAAAATAACTGAACCAAATGAACAGGTACATGGATATCCTTTGGTGGAGGGGGGGCGATAAAAATAAAATAAAATCAGATATTCAGAGTGAAATCCATGAAAAAATAATAGTATTTGTGATTACAAAATATATGTTAATTTCAACTCTAATTAATTAAATATGAATTGCCAAAAATCATGAGTCGTCCCTCCAAAATTATGAGATGGCAACCTGGGGAGGAAGAAGGCTGGGTCTGAAACAGCAAGGAAAACTTTGATTGATCCTCACCTTAATTACTCCCTTGAACTAAAATAGCAGTTTAGCTTTCTAGAAAGCTCCTTTCTCTTTATTGTTTTCTTTTCTCCATTTTCATTAGTGCTCATTTCTTCTTGGCTGCCTGCCTATCATTTGTCTTCCCTTCCCTACTCCATGTATAAGTACCTTTGTGATAATAAGATCAGCTGAGTTGATTTTAATTATATTTTAATCGGTTGTGGAATTTTAATTTCTGATTGTGTTCACCACCCTGTGTGACTCCTAGGAAATTTTTTATCTTTGGGGAATATCACTTTGCCAACCTCTTGCCAGCTAAATCACTAAGACATTATTCTCCCCAAATGTGCTATCACACCCCTTAAGAATTACTTCATTATTTCTCTCTCTCTCTCTCTCTCTCTCTGTGTATATATATATGGATGGATGGATGGATGGATGGATGGAACCAGAAGAGACATAGAGCAAGGCTGGGAGTGAGTTGGAGTGCAGGCCAAGTCACTCTTGTATGTCTGGCAAAGATATTGTGCCACCTAGGAAGTAATGTTCCGAGTTCCACCAACCAGAATGTAGAGCACAGGCCTGGCCAGTCAGAGCCCAAGGGGTAGAGCAGTACTTCCAATATGTTTTCATTGTATCTTCACTATAAGGGGTTGCCACTAATGAGCCATTGTAAGGTGGTGCCAATGATGGTGGTGCAGTAGCTGCACAGCTGTGGTCAAGCCAGGGGCACAGTAGATCCTGGTTAGGGCTGAGATGAGAGCGTTCCCGTTCCACAAAAAATATCAACCTTTTGGAAATGGTTGGTTCCCGTTCCACAAAAAATATCAACCTTTTGGAAATGGTAGTGAGTGTTCTTTCATCAGTGTCTAGTGATTCCTCACTTCTGCCATTGTCGATACTGGTGCCGGTGATTTTTCATCATTTCCCATAATTTCATCACTTTACAGAATTTTTCATCATTTTATTTTATTGCATTGTGTTTCCTTCCTTCCTTAAGTTTCTGCTATATGAGGGCATACCTTCAAGTTGAACATAGGGTGTTAAGAAACAGGATGTTGGCCCACATTTGCCACTATTATCACCAGATTTACCTGCTCACCTGTCCTGCAGATCCCTGATGTCCACCCCAGAGCCTCCTCGGGGCCGCGCTACATGATGTCATCACTGGGAATGTGGAGCCATGTGGGCCAGTCTGGATAAATGTGGGGCAAGGCACTGCTCTGGGGCCGCCTCCTGTGGTTCAGGCAGGTCACAGGGCAGCCAAGGGTGTATATGCGCATCCAGCACCATGGAGTCAAAGGTGCCAGCCTAGAGCATTGGGCGAGCACCCACAACTCTATGGTGCAGAAGGTGGAGGGGGAAGTGCAGCCAGACTGTGGCAGGGATGAATGCCTGCCCGTATGCTGGGTTCCTTTTGGAGCTTGTGAATGTCAGCTGTTGGGGGGGGGGGGCGAGGAGCAGAGCAACTCTGGGATCTTGGGCATTTTGTTCCCATGTATTAACACCCATAGTTGTTACATTATCTAGCCTAATTTCATCATTTTTAAAAAGCATCACGTGCTTTAAGCAGATGTTTTCAATGTCATGTCATTGTCTGAGCTGCCAAAACAATGCTTAGATCTATTTCCTGACTAGTTACAGTTAATTTATCAATGTCTGTCTGTTTCAATTTTTTTTCTTTCTTGTACACATCACTTTTGATGTGCCTATGCTAATTTTAATCTGCCATAATTTTGTCCCAATTGCCAATTCTAGCTTTGATTCAAATTAAGCAAAACAGTATGATTAATTTCACGCATGTGTTCAGGTCTTCATTGATTTCAGTGGTCTGAAATTCAATGCTGGATTGGAGTTTGTCTTATCATACAACTTTACACAGTCTTTAATACTTTGGTCACTCAGGGTAGCAATTTTCTTGCTGGCACTGCCTAAAACGAGAGCTAGGGCTAAAGGTGACCAGTTTTATTAATGTTGGAAGCATGACAAGCAGGAGCCTTCCCTTTTGATTTACCTCCCGCATACTTCTTTTTTTAGGTATTGATTATGTTGGGAGTGTGAAATTAAGGAACTATTTGGAAAGGATTATGGTTGTAAGTCCGCAAACTTATTCTCAAATTTGTTTCTTTTATCCTTTTTTCTTATGTTTTCATGTTTTGTAAAATTGTATCAACCATTGGTTGTATCAATAAAGTCTATACAACAATACAAAAAACATACTTTGGTTGCTGAATCATGAAGGAGATTGATGAGTAATTCTGCATATCATCTTTTTGTTTATGGATTATAAAATAGGGAACAGTTTTATTATATTTAACATATATTTATATACAAGATCATGAAAGGTGTGGAAGAGGTAAAACTTTCCAAAAACAATAGAATGAGGGGTCACTCCATGAAGTTAACAAGTAGCAGATTTAAAATAAATAAAAGGAAGTACTTTTTTACCCAATGTGCAATAAAATTGTGGAGCTCACTGCTGTAGGATGCTGTTCAGGCCAATAGTGAAGCAGAATTCAAAAAGGGACTGGATGAATTTTTGAAATCCAGGTCTATTAAGGGCTATTAGTTGGGTTCAACAGGGTTACAAGACCCTTGACTATTGGAAGCTGGGGAGGATGGCAGAAAATGGATTGCCCCATTATAACCTGTTGCATACTCCCCTTAGGCAACTGAGGCTGGACATAATTCTGGACTGGATAGACCATTGGACTGACCCAGTAAATGGCACTTCTTATGTCCTTATAGTATATCCTACTGCATACCAATATTAAGATTGCTACCTTACAAATGAAAAAAAGCAAGACACTAACCCACAGATTTCCCAAGAAACCATGGATAATAATTACAGAAAGAGACTGGAGACAAAGTAGGATATGGCAGAAAGTAGGAAATAGCAGAGCCTTGGTTTAGGGTAGAATCTGGTAAATCTTTTACCCCAATTGCCATGAAACTGAGGATGATTATTAGCTTCCATAAAAGTGAGGGCACTGAGAGGGCACATCCTGGAGTTAATATTGACGACTGTATTTGTAATTAAGAGCAAACAGTCCCTAATTCAATTGTGATAATTTGGTCTAACGTATAAATGCTATCTTTGGCCTTTTTTACATGGATGGCACCCGCCCACAAACACCCATAAACACCCATCGGATGAGTGGGAGAGCATCCGTGTAAACATCTACGAGTGGGTGGGTGCACGTTCACGACCCACCCACCAACACTCATGGAGCAGCTGGGAAGGAGCTGGCATTCTCCGTGGGTGGAGATGAGCTGCAACATGACAGCGGTGTGCCGGTTCCCAAAATGTTTGGAAGAAAAGCATCAGACAAAACAAAACAAGCTAGCACCATGACATGCACGGGACAGACCAGGGTAAGACAAGGGACCCCGGAATGCCCAGGGGAGGGGGGTTGGCCCAACAGCACGGGGGGGAGGGTGGAAGATGGCTAATCACAGCACACCTGTCCTGTCACAGGGCCGAGGGCATACCGCAGTGCCCGCTCCACCCACATCCCCCCACTCCACCACAGCCACAGGGCATGGGGAAGGGAGAGCAACCGACAGAGAGGTAAGAGTGAGGGTACCCCAACAACCTGGGGAGGGGGGGGCTGCATGCCAAAACCAGAAACCATCCTGAGGGAACACAGGGCGGGCAGCTGACAGATAACCATTATCAGCCCCTATCCCCCAGGAGAGCACCCAGACACAGGAGCAATCCACCACTGGGGAAACGGCTGAGGAGGGCCTCTGTGACATTCAGGTAACCCTGCCATGCCCCCCGCGGGGAGAGGGGAAGGAGCTCCCAATGGGAGCAAAAGGAGGGTTGCGGGACAAATGCTCACTACCTAAACAAACCAAACAATCCCAAATTTAAAAAAATACTACTAATAAAAAAAAGGTTGTTCAAGTGTTTTGATGACTGTTCTTCGGGTTGACTACAACCTGCTCAATATTGAAAAAAAACAAAAACAAAACACATGTGAGCAGTTATTCTGCTGCTTGTTTCACCTCTAGTTCTTTTCTTTTTTTTAATATGATATATGGACAAACGGAAAGACAAATATAAGACATCAAAGCAATCCTCCCTTATCCAGAGGAAGAGAAAGCAGTACATCACCTCTAGTTCTGCAGAGTCAGAACAAGAAGCAGGACATAGCTGTGCATGTAATCCTGTTAGTACTGGCCTGGGAGTCTTGCGTGGCTGGAGGCAAGGAAACCTGGTTCTCACTCAAACAGAAAACAGAAAGAGAGAGAACCAGGTTTCCTTGCCTCCAGCCACGCAAGACTCCCAGGCCAGTACTAACAGGATTACATGCACAGCTATGTCCTGCTTCTTGTTCTGACTCTGCTTTTGAGGGGTAGGCAGTACAGCTAAGGCACGAATGACTGTTCTCATATTGTTGGGAAATACCTACCTTTCACGAGTGTTTGCAACTGTTTGTTGATATTTCCTTCCTATCCATTGAATCCATGCATCAACTGTCGTTGAGACCAGTGCCTGTGATTGTCTGCCATTTGGTGTGTGTGTGTGTGTGTGTGTTAGTTTTCATTATTTTTGTGTTATTTGGGCATAATTTCCGGAGTTTTCCACCAGAAGGTTTCTGGTACTTTCATCAGTTTCCAGCATTTTACAAAGGTTTCTGGCATCAGAATGCAGAAAACAAGGATTAGACTTTGAAATACACCAAAGTAGAGTTTACAATGACCCAAAACAATGAACAATAAGGAAAATGATGAAAGTTACATAGTAAACTTGCAATCATACGCAAACAAACATAAGCAACATGCAAGGAACTTTACGTGGTGTGTGGCTGCTCCTGCCTAGGAAGAATTACTAGAAGTACCTAACAATTTTAACTATCAAACAAGAACTAACATAAGAACATATGACGTGCCATACTGGATCACACCCATAGTATATCAAACCCAGAATTTTGTCTTCGACAGTAGCCAGTTACAGTAGCTCAAGAGAAGTACAAGTACAGGTCATGGAGGTGTAACCCATCTTCTTCTAACCACTCCCAGCTAATAGTAGCTGGAGATTTAAGCCCCAACTACTAAGCATTTATGACTCTAAGAATGTATCTAGTTTCAGTTTGAAGCTTGTTATGCTGCTGACTTTCACCAACTCCTCTTGCAATAAGTTCTACAACTGTATTGTTTGCTGAGTGAAAAACAACTTCCTTTTGTTTGTCTTAAATCTGCTGCCACTTAACTTTGGAGAGTGTCCCCTTGTTCTCTTATTATGAGAAAGGCCAAACACCAGTTCCCTTTTTTACTTTTTCCACACCGCTCATGGTTTTATAAATGTATTTCATATTTCCCCTTGATCAACTCTTGTCCAAGCTAAGCATCCCTAACCTGTTGAGCCTCTCCTCATGTGGAAGTCGATCTGTCCCTTCTATCATCCTGATTGCCTTTCTCTGGACCATTTCCAATTATATTATATCTTTCCTTAGATGGGGCAGCCCGAACTGCACATAATATTCAAGGTGGGGTCACAAAAGATTTATACAGTGGCATTATGATATTTTCCCTTTTATTTTCTATTTCTTTCATAATAATGCCTAGCATTTGGTTTGCCTTTTTGACTGCTTTCTCACACTATGTCAATGACTTCAAGGAACCATCCACAATGACTCCAAGAGTGATAACACCCAGATCAAAACCTAGCCTCATCCCCACACAGAATATTCAGCTGAATTCCGAGTGGTTCATGGGAGGTATTGGGTGGTGTTTAGAGGGCTCTCCCTAAGCACCCCCCTCCTGAGCCAGGTGTGGGGACTAGCAGAGGGCCAGGACTGAGTAACTTACCTTTGCAGAGGGATCCTGCACTGATGCATGGCCTGTTCCTGGGTTTTGGCATGCTAATTCAAAGATGGTTTTGGCATGCTAATTCTCAGTTGTATTTCTCCCCACCCGCTCAAACTTAGAACCCAGGCATCAGTGCAGGACCCATCCAGAAGGTAAGTAGCCAGCTCTGTGCACCTCCCACTACCCCCCTCACTTCCTCGAAACATCACACCCCAGACCCCCACTCATCCTTCATCCTCTGTCCCTCACTTACCTGCTTCTGGCCCCCTTCCCTGCACTCATCTGAGGTTTTCTGAGTTATGATTTTTCAGGGGACCCTCCTCAGAAATTCAGAACTCAGAGAAACCAAGTTGAGTACATAATTCCTTGATATTTTCTGAAGAAAACCAAGGACCGAGTTGTAGCAATAGTTGAAATGGATAGCAGAGCAATACTCTCATTTTTGGATGCAGTTTCTGGTACCCATCTTGCCACCCAAATGCTGTTCAAGTACTTGAAAAACTGAATTTTCAGTTACAGGTTTTTTGAGCACCCAAAATTATCTGAAAACTGAAATAACACCCCAAAATTTCCTGAAATCTGGAGTGAAATTGGGGGGAAATTGTTATTTCAGTATACTGGCATCGGTATTTCAGGTACCTGATCCAAAACCTATTTGGATACCGAAGGTATTTCCAATATTTAGTTTGAGACAGGTACCAGAAAATCAACAGGTGCACCTATTTTTGTGTCTACTTATTTCATCTCTTCTCCTACTCCAACTCCCATTTGCCCCATGAAGCTTTGACTAGCTTTCAATGCAGTCAGTATGTCACATTGTGCCTCAGTTTCCTCAAAGGGAATTTGCGCTTAGTGGTCCAGGACTGACATGATCTGGTCTGGATATAGGGCGCTCTGTTTCAATATGTGAAAACTCAGTTTACACTTTGCTAATAAGCCAGCCAGCTCAGCAAAGTATTGTAAAGACAATTTATTTATAATGAAGCTATGAGACTTAAGAAAATTATAAAAATATGAAGCAATAGTTTACTTAAGTTCAAATAAAGACATAGTACAAAAGAAACAGTGTCAGTTAAAATACATGACTTTAGAGGACATTTCTTGTTCAAAAAACAGCTCTATTACAAGTTCAAAGATCTTAACCTCTATAAGATATAACATATGCTCTAAGTATTATTGCTATGGTTGACTCAAGGTATCATATTAATATACATTCATATTACCCAGTCCTTTACCCCATTCTGCCAGATAGATATGAGAAAAGCTCCAAAGAAGGAACTGTTTCTGAAAAATCAATTTCTCCTCTCCCTTCTTATAGAATGAAATTTGCTTGGAAGTCAGCTAAAAATTATGTCAGGTCAAGTCTTCTGACAAAGAGAGTTTTCTCAAAGTACATAGTAAGAAGCCTGTTAATACATACTAAACAGGTTACTATCATCTAAGATTGGATTAACAATGAGTAAACTCAAACAAACAAGGCCTCTTCCTGCCCTGCTTGGGAGTCACATATCTTGAGACTAGTCAACAGAAAATGTTGATTTCTTTAAGAGACAGATTTGATTGTATTTTCTATTCCAGTATACTGGCTGATTTTCCAGTATCTTGTCAAGAGTTCAGTAGAAAGGTCACTATACGACAGCTCTTTAGGAAGTCATCATACAGAGAGACTAATTCTGATTTCCAATATATTGAAGTACAAATGGTCAAAAATATATGCCTTTATACAGGATACATGACAAATAGGAGGGAAAACGCTTCCCATTGCTGGACAAAATTAACCCCTCTAAGGATATGTTCTTAGAGGATCAGTCCATACCTAGCTATTAGTCAATTTGATTAGTGAATCTAACCTCTGATTTTCAAAAACTGGAAGTGAATGTCAGAAAATGTTGAACTTCTCGGAAGTAAGCAAACCCAAGCCATTGTTGGAGCCAGGATGCTGGGCTAGGTAGGCCTATGGTGTGTACTTATGTAAAAAGTTCATTTTTCAAATTCCTTGGAAAGGAAATAAAGTAACTAGACACTGAAGCAAAATGTTAGATTTTCTTGGTGTATGGATAAGGGATAAGTTAGGTGATGTGATTATTAAGTTTTGACCAATAAATTCAATTAATAAAGTAATTTGGGCATAAAAAAACCAACCCCCTCACCAAAAAACCCCCACCCCTCTACAGCTCAAACCTGTAACTGTGGTGCGGCCGAATAAGAAGCCAGTGGTGGAACTGTTGTGCAAATTAAACCAGCCGTTGCATTTTTAGAAATTGTCCTGTCCCGTCAGGCTTCAGGCACCTTGAAAGAAGTGGCATGGGGAATCTTGCATGTCTGATGCCAACTCAGGTACTTCTCTTTCTGTTAAAGAGTATTTTGTTCTCCAGAGCTGTCAATCCAGCAATTCTTATAAGCACGAAGTTCACTTTAAAAAACAAAAACAAAAACTGCCTGTCAATCCAACCTCACTATTTTCAGTCCATTTTATATTTGAATGCCAGGCAGTTTGCTTTTTTTTTCTTTTAAAAAACTGCATAAAACTGGCATACCCACAGAGTCCCTAGTGGGAACATATTATACAAAGAAAAACAGTCCATGCACACCAGCAAAGAAATGCCCTGAGGCCAAAACTTACATTTGAAAGTATTTCATTTTTATTGCAGAAAAGCAGTGTGGTGTTCACTGATAGGATCAAACAAATCCACACACTGGCAAACATTTGGATGTGTAAGAGTGCATCCCATGCACCAAGAACAACATAATTTACTCTTGAAAATGCCTGTGTGACACTGTAATTCATGCTACAATGAAACTTGACCCCCGAAGGTTCACTCTGAAAGGAGTAACCCATGCAAGTCACTGGCATTCACGGGCGACTGGTAACTGTCTATACGGGGAAATGGGGACAAGAGTGGGGGCTGGGCAGGGATTCTATAGGATTCTATAGGCTTCTAAAACTCAGGGGGCACATGCTTTTCCATGCTCCCCCCCCTCCACGAGTTGCCTATGCTGGCATCACACCTTTGGCAGAAACTACTATGCATTATTTTTGCAATAATATCATAAATACTAATTTGTGTCAGTGAATGAATACCTGAGTTCATTTTTGTTTCCAAAAGGAATTTTACATTTCTGTGAATATTTTGCACTTCAATTTTAGCAGCTTTCTAGTTCAGATACCCTAACAGATTGTATTTTAATTCAAACTATTTTAAGATACCAGATAAAAAGAGGAGTGAAAGACCTTCCCTCAGAGGGAAAAGCCAAAAGAAAATTTTATATTCAAATATTAAAATTTAAACATGCTAATTTTGCTTCCCTTAAAACCTCACCTTACCAGAGAGCAATTTGCTTATGTTCAGCATCATAGAACTTAGGTTCGGTGGGGCCAAACCCATGCCCCCACGTCTGTTGTGCACAACCCGTGCACATGCACACATGTCCATTGAGCGTGTGTTGCGCCACACAGATCCTGCACGGATCCCACATAGAGGGGGTTTGGGATTGCGGCCACTATTGTTGAGCTGGTGCTTTAATTAAGCAACTTTAGTTTGCTCCCTTTAACACTTCTACTACTCCTCAGTAGGGCTTTCTACCTTTCGCTCTGGTACCTAAGAATTAGGGGTGGGAATTTCAGTTCCCCCGGTATCCGAAACTGCTGGTATTTTGCTGTATTGGCAGTTTTGGATTAACCCAGTTATCTGGGGTTCTGGTACCGGTTCCCTGTGCCTGATTTTTTTACATTGCGGCCATTGAAATGAATGGCCGCAATGTAAAAAAACCAAAAAAAAACCAACCCACTCACTTTCCCTCCCCCATCCAGGCTGTGTGGGTGGAAGGGGGGACACCCCACCCACCCACCCTGCCCAGCCTGGATTTAAAAAAAAAATTAACCCAAAGTCCGGCGGTGACCCAGAGCCTGCACCAGCAGCAGCCAGGGTGATCCCTGGGGGGGGTGTTTAACACCCCACTACCAGAGAGATACCCCCCCCCGATTGCCTTACTTGTTCTCTGGGTGGTGGCGGCGGCATCAGCAGCAGGGCGCGGCACATCACTAGGCCTTTCGAGGAAACCCATAAGTTCCCCGGAAGGCCTAGTGAAGGGCTGAAGGGAAGCCAGCCACTAGTACTGAAGCTGCCTGGACCCGCACCCTGCTGCTGTCGCTGCTGCTGCCCAGAGGACAAGTAAGGCAATCTGGGGGGGAGGGTGGTCCCTCTGGTGGGGTGGGGTGTTAAACCACCCCCCACCCCAGGGATCACCTACTACCTGCTGGTACGGGCTCTGGCCTCCGCCACTGCCAGCAGCCGGACTTCGGGATAAAATAAAATAAAAAATCCTGGCTTGGCAGTGTGGGTGGGGGGTGTCCCCCCCTTCCACCCCCGCAGCCTGGGAGGGGGAGGGGGAGATATGGGGCTTTTTTCATTGATTTCAATGGGGACAGTTCCCCATTGAAATCAATGGAAAAAAAAACCGGTACCGGTATACCGGTTTTAATCCGGTAAAAATTTTTTTGTAAACCAGGTAACTGGTAAAACCGGTAACTGTTTTTTTGTCCCAAGTACCACCCCTAGGGAATAAATACATTATAATTATAAGTATGTTAATAATTATAATTAAGGGGGAAGGGATATATTCTAAAACAAAAAAATGTTGAATTTGTTTCATCTTTGCTTTATAAAACCAAAATGTAAATATGACACATATGTTAAATTTAGTATTAATTTGTCTCAACCCTAACTTTCATGGGAAATCACACTAATCCTTGTACATATTACAGAAGGTAAACCAGGTGTTATTAAACTATGAGTTGGGTCTCTCAGTATACTTCGCCAAGAGTCTTTGTTGCTGTCTGAAATCATGGGGTTATATTGAAGTCTCAGAAATGGGGGTTACAAGGCAAACGTTTGGGATGCACAAAGACCCTGCAATCCAAATAAACAAAACCTCTATGTGTATGGCCAATGGTATGTATGCTCACACAAACAAACAAAGAAACAAACAAACAAAATCCAAGTTAGAGAAGATCATGGTGGAGATGATTCTTTATGGCTATTTGCATAGATGATGAAGCCTCTCACTGAAATGTGTTCCTGCAAAAACAGGCATACCCATCATAATTGTGGTGGTCAACCTGACTGTGTAACATTGGGGACTAATTGGTACCCTATTAGTGCCCAACAGGCTAACCAAATTACTGATTTACCAATTTTGGGATCAATTTTCCAAATTCCAGTGTTGTTGTTGTTTTTTATTCTGGTACTGTTTTTCCAACTTCCTGTTCTAATTTTTCATAGATCTGGTACCTATTTACTGTTTACCAATCAGTAAAATGGGAACAGCAATACCCAGCAGTTTTGGATAATGTGTGCCTGACTGAGTACTCGGGTACCAATCAAGCAGCTGATAGATTACTGAAAAATGTGGGTATTACCTGTGAGTAATATTCAGAGTATTGCTGTCCTTTGTATTTCACATGAAATAAGTATCTGTGTGACCTTGTGACACCAATACACACCACTTTCCTACCAGGGTGCTAGGGGCACGTCCCCTACTGGCCTCCCGCTCCCCCAAAACAGAATTTACCTTGTCCCCCCCAGGGTCCTGGTGCGATGGACATATTCAGGGCCCATCATGGCTGTGTCAAACCACTCCGGCACTCCAAACTTCCTGTTAGAAGCACGCTTCAAGACTATGCATGTGCGAGCATGTTCCTTTGCTCTGCGTATGCACCAACTGCAAAGCATCACTGCCGCTGCCTCCCTTGGACCAGGTCACAAGGAGAAAGCGAGGGAGGGGGACTCAGCTCACTGCAAGCAAGGAGGAGGAGACGGTGGAGAGGGAGTCATGTAAGGGTCAAATGTTGGCAGAACGCGCTTTCAGTGGCTTGGGAGTGCTGTTCACCGTGTGTGCATAGCAAAGAGAAACACATTGCCAGGATTGCTTGGGGCAGTATTTCAAGGAGCTCTATGGAGAGGGAACTGGCAGCAACAGTAACATTATATGGGCAGTAGCCCTTGGTGCCCTGTGGGCAGGAGAAGGGGCAGAAGGGGGAGCAATGAAGGTGTGTGTGTGTGCGTGTGTGTGACTGTTGTGTGCTATTGGCCGGTGGAACAGCAACTGCATGGGGGGGAGTGGAGAGTGCTTTGTGTGTTGTTTTGTGTATGTTTTATTCAGTGTCTCACTCAGCACAGCTTTTTCTCTCATGTGGTGTGAGGGCGGG
This sequence comes from Sphenodon punctatus, assembly GCA_003113815.1. Classification (NCBI taxonomy): domain Eukaryota; kingdom Metazoa; phylum Chordata; class Lepidosauria; order Sphenodontia; family Sphenodontidae; genus Sphenodon; species Sphenodon punctatus. The sequence continues at coordinate 753,081 of QEPC01015343.1, read as the reverse complement.
AACTGCCTGCTGCTCCAGAGACCAGAGCATATATAAAGGTGACTCCACAGGTGCCATTGTATCTCTCTTTCAGTACTTGAGAGAGAGAGTTTGCAGTTGGCCAGCCAAATGGTGGTCAGACTGAATCTTTTTAAGTCAAATAAATTATGAATCACTCTTAGATTGCATTTATTTATATATCATATTTTATTAATAATAATCATCTCAAGGAAGCAAGTTAGGTAATGCCATACTGAATTAGACCAAGGGTCCATCATCAAGCCCAGCATCCTGTCCTCCAGTTGGGAGGAGATGTTGTCAAGCTCAGCCTGCCCTGTCTGGGCTCGGGCGTGATGGGTGAGTACATTGGGTCCTGGTTGGGGCTTGGCCTTGACTTTTGGGGGGGGGTGGAGGCTGGGGGACTTGTCTTGGGAGGAGGGGGGGAGGAGAAGACATGAGGGGTGAGGTTATAATAAATAGTGATTATTATGGGATGATATCACATATGGTTACTACATACAGATTGGTTCTGCCCTTTTAGTATATTTATAGTTTTTGTTTGTTTGTTTTGTTTTTTAAAGTTTTCAAAAGTTTATTTTCATATTCCAATTTCCTTGTACATACATTTATACAACAATAAGGTAACAAACAGATAGCAACATCACTCTTGGTACAACTGTCATCATTGTCCCATCTAGCTATGTTCACTTTGAAGGCTTCTCTTGGTAAGGTCTTTCTCCACCTCCTCCTATCAACTGTCCAACTCTTTCTTATGACTGTTTAAATGAAATCTTGTCCTGGATATAAACGACTCATTTGTTGCATCAGGAATCGAAAAGTGTCCTGTATTCTCCTTTCTCCAGCTTCTCTCCTTCTAACACCTTAATGGGCTTTGTCATGCATATTATGGTGTAGCTTCTCCATTGTAAACATGTACCACAACCTATTAACCCATTCTACCATAGCGATCTCTTCAGCTCCTTTCCAATGTTTAGCAATTACATTTAATGCAGCTAAAAACATTACCTTACAGGACCGTTGGTAGGCCTGTTTCTTTCTTATTTCCAGGTATAGAGTTAGACCCAACAGTGCCATCTCTGGTTTAAATGGGATTAGCTCCCCCGCTACCTTATTTACCATTTTCCATACCCTGCCCCAAAAGACCTGCACCCTACTGCAGTCCCGCCAGCAGTGTCTGTAATCACCTATTTCCCCGCAACCTCTCCAGCATAAACCTTTCTCATTAGAGGTTCCATGACTGAGTCTTGTCGGCTTCAGATAAAATCTTAGAACGAGCTTAATCTGGGTTTCCTTCACTTCTAGTGAGTACGCACATGTATTCATGTGCTTCTAGATCTTTTTCATTTCTTGTTCCCCTATTTCAATGTTTAGGTCTCTACTCCAGTTTCTTAAGTATGCTATTGAGTTGTCATATACCAGGTTCATAAGTTCCTTGTAAATCTTCCCTACTTTCCCTGCTCTTTTTGTCAGTTTGAAAAGTATTTCCTCTAGTTTAAAAGGCTCCCTGCTAAAACTCTCTTTGTTTTGTGGACATGTCCCAAAATGTTGTAATTGTAAGTATTGAAAAGGGTCCACCTTAGCTTGAAGTATATCCTCCAGCCTTTTGTGTGTCACAAGCTTCCCCCCTTTGAACAATTGCTGCATTCTGTTCATACCCTTTAGTTTAAGCAAATTTCTCAAAGCAGAAGTCATATGCTGTTCTCTGGCTTGCATGGAATCTAATGTTGTGTATGGAGAGAAACCACCTGTCATTCTCAGCTTTTTTTGCATTTTGACCCAGTATTTTATGAGCATGCCTGCGAATGGGTGTTCCCATCTATGTTCTCTCCTGATGAAGCCTCTGTCCACTATCAGATCTTTCAGGGAATTAACCTGCAGTAGCTCCCTTTCTAGGCTCACCCATTCTGGGACTTCTAACTCTCTGTACCAGTCAGGCAACGCATTTAGGGATGCCACCATATGATAAAGTTTCAGGTCTGGTAGGTTGATCCCTCCCCTTTCCTGAGGTTGCTTTAGACTCAGCCAGCTTTTTAATTTTTGGCTTCCTCCCAGTCCAAATTATTTCTCTCATCAATAGGTTGTTCATCTTATAAAAGGAGTTTGTCACATGGATAGGCAAGATCATAAATCTGTACAGGATCTTTGGTAATATAATAATCTTATACAGATTGACCTTTCCCAACCAGAATACCATTAAGTTTTTCCACGGTTTAACCTCTTCCCTTAGCTTCTGAATTAGTGGGATGAAATTGGTTACATATAGATCCTTTACATTTTTGGTGGTTGTGACTCCCAGGTACTTGATTCCCGATTTTGCAATAGGAAATGGGGATATTTTGTTTAATTTCTCTTCATTCTCTCTACTATGACCATAGGTCAGAGCAAAGGATTTTTCTTTGTTGATTTTATACCCCGAGATCTCCCCAAACTGATCAATTACTTTGAGGAGTTCTGGCAGAGATTTCTCAGGTTCTGCCAAGTAAATGAGAGGATTATCTGCGTATAGTGAGAGCTTCTCTGTATGTTTGCCAATCTGAATCCCTGTAATCTTGCTGTTTTTCCTTATCGCACTCGCAAGCACCTCCAATACCAAATTAAAGAGCAGAGATGATAACGGGCACCCCTGTCTGGTCCCTCTCTGAATCTGGATGAATTCAGAAAAATTACCATTAACCATTAGCCTTGATTGTGGGTTTTTGTAAATAGCCCTTATCCAGCTCAGAAAGTTACCCTCAAATCCCACTTTTTCTAATACCATGAACAGACAACTTGGTTCTACAAAATCAAAGGCCTTCTCCGCGTCAGCAGAGACGATCATGGCAGGGGTCTTTTGGTTCTGTAGCGCATATATTATATTAATGGTCCTCCTGATATTATCCTTTCCCTGCCTGACAGGTATGAAACCTGACTGATTTTTATGAATTAGCTCCCCATATAGCACCCTAAGCCTGGTCGCTAGAATTTTGGAAAGCAATTTGAAGTCAGAATTTAGCAGAGAGATAGGCCAGTAGCTGCCACATTGATCTGCCTGCCTTCTTGGCTTACGTATTAGAGTAATCACAGCCTTATAAAAGTCCTGTGCCATCTCCTTGACTCTCAGTATATTGTTAAATACCTTTGTAAGGTAGGGCGTCAAAGTTGGCTTAAAGGCCTTATAGAATTCATTACAGAATCCATCAGGTCCCCCAGCTTTGTTCCTTTCTGAAGATGCTATCGCATCCTTCACTTCTTGCTCTGAAATTGGTACATTCATGAATGAGCCCTGTGTTTCATTTAGTTTAGATAGTTGAATGCTTGCTAAAAAGGAAGCAATTTTTGTCCTTTGGTGTCTGTGTACTGTAAATGCCCTTGTAGAATTCCACTAAGGCCTCCTGAATGTGTAAATTGTCTGTACCTCTCATACCCTTTGCATTTTGGATCGCCTGAATATATGCCTTCTTCTGTTTACTTTTAACCAACCTTGCTAAAGTCCTGCCTGCTTTATTGTTTGTCTCATAGAAGTGGCATCTGATTTTTTGCAATTGATTTTTTATTCTCTCAAGTTCTGCAATATTAATAATTTCTTTATTCTTTATTATCTCTTGTTTTAAAAGAGGGGAGGGAGCCACTTTATTTTGGGCTTCTAGTTTCTGTAACTTTGCATAAGTTTCTTTCTAGCTTCCTCCTGTCTTTCAAAATCTTTGCTTGTAGAGCAATTAATCTTTCCCTGATTACCACTTTGGTAGTCTCCCACAGAGTTGCCGGGGATTTGACCAAATTTGTATTCAGCTCGAAATATTCCTCTAATTCTCCCTGTATCTGCTTTCTATTTGATTCTTTGCTAATAATATTCCTGTTCATCTGCCAATTAGCATTCCTATTAATGTCCCCTCCTGCGTTCCTAAAGGTAGTTACCACCGCATTGTGGTCAGACAGAACAGTTGGAATGATAATACCTTTTTGGCATCTGTGTGCTTCCGTTTTATCTGTTAGTACGTAATCTAATTGAGTATAGTTGTTATATTTGACTGAACAAAACATATAATTACGTTCTGACCCATTGACCTGCCTCCACAGATCTATCCATCCAAATGTTTCTAATAGTTTTGCTATTTTTTTTATGTTCTGCTCTAGGCTCTTTTTGCCTGGAGTGATCCCATTGTGTTAGGGTGATATTAAGATCCCCCTCTATAATTACCCAGCCTTTTGCCACATCTGCCACCTTTTTGAGAAATGTTTCAAAATATTCAAGTCTCCCCTCATTCAAGTCTCCCCTCAACGGATGCCATTTTCTTCCCACTTCCCCCGGTCTCAGCTACACCAGGCCCTGTGCTGGACTTCTTCTGACAAAAGCATTCCAATGCATTGCTCTGTGAGACTTTCTGTTTGTTCTTGCTCTTCCCTGCCATCGGAGAGCTGTCTCTGTTTTTTTTTTCTTTTTTACTTATTTGCCGGTATATTTCAGAGCTGGGGGTGCAGAGCTCAGACGGGTCACAGCTAGATGCTCTGATGCATGCGTAGATTCCCCATATTTATAGTATTTTAAGGATATTTTAAATAAATTTTTAAATTGTGAGTAAGGCCCTTTTTACACAGACGCTCTAACACCCATAAAATGGGTGTTACATTTTATTATACATGTTGCAGGGCACCACTGCAGCCAATCACATGGAAGCTGTGTACACATGATGCCTCCACCCAGTTCCTCTAGGTGGAGATGGGTGTTGACCGGTGGGTAGAGAGCATTTCCCTGGGTGGAGATGGGTGGGGGCATCTGTGTAAATGCCACTTTCGGTGGGTGTTGGTGAATGTTTGCTCCTGGCCAACACCCATCTCCACACACACACACACACCCATGGAGCAACGGATGCCACTGACAGTTGCTCCGTGGGTGGGTGTGGGTAGAGATGGGCATTGACCAGGAGCAAATACTCACCAACATCCACCGAAAGTGGCATCCGTTGCTCCGTGGGTGGGTGTGGGTGGAGATGGGTGTTGGCCAGGAGCAAACACTCACCAACACCCACCGAAAGAGGCATTTAAACAGTCCCCCCACCCATCTCCACCCAGGGAAATGCTCGCCTAATAGTATGTTTTAATTATGAATTGTAATTGTTGATTGTGTGTGTTTTAAGTCGCCCCAAGCTGCTCTGTGAGCAGGAGGGCGCTGGATAAAATTGAAATAAATAAATATGATTGTGCTGCCAGAACCCTCATGACATTCATTCTTAATTTTTAATTGAGTAAATTTGAACTTGCTGCTGTACTCTAACTTGAAGAAACAGTCTTAAAAATCACAACTATGTCTGCTATTAGTAGTAGCAGAAGTAGCTTTTTAGCCATTTCCATTAGGTAATGCAATAGTGGTTTCCAAGTGCTAAAAATATCCTATGTTCACACTAGTAGTTGTATCTCTGCACTGCAATAACCTTTAATAAAGTAAAGGCTATTGTTGCAGAGATAAAACGACTACTAGTGTGAACAACTTGGTTTTTCTCTCTCACTTGGAAACCACTATTTCATTTTCCTAATTAAGATTGATGTGTCTTGTGTCTAAGGGTTGGTTGAAGCCAAATATTGAGGTACTGACCTAAAATATCAAGTAGATGCCACAGAGAGAGGCTTTTGTTAAGGAGAAGGAAGTGTGCCTTTCAATTCGCCCTGAGTATGATGGAACAGAGCATTCCTGGGAAGGGAGGGGGGAAGTGGTGCAGAACTTGCGTGCCCTGTTGCGTAAAGGAATGAAGCATGAAAATGTGGTTAATGTTGTTTGGTTGCCAAGTTGAAATTTTTGTATAGACTGCAGATTAGCTTCTCAACTGTGAGCTGGGTGCAAAAGGTTTTTAAGGCTAGGAAGAGGCTGTTGAGAAGGGGGGTCTCCATAAATAGGGTTTGGAGTTATGGGAAGAGGGGAAACCCTAATAGGACACAGAGTACCTCTGGGGGATGTATGCCTCCATCTCCCACTCCTACGCCATTGGAGGCACCTCTTAGGGAGGATACTGGTAAAAGTAAATCGACTGGCTGTACTAAAAAGGAACTGAAGAAGCAAAATAGCACCGGCAACGATGCAGGGAATATAGGGGATCTTATGTAAGTAGACCCAGCTGTGCAGTCCATCCAGCAGCCATTATTGAATTATGCTCCCTTGGAGCCTGCAAGTATCTTAAAAGTGGGTGGGAGTGATGAGCAATTGTTGTCCCCGGTATGGGGTGACCAATCTAGGGCTCATCCCAGAGGGGAGGAGTTCATAAATATTCCAAATCGAGTTCAAGTAATAGAAAAATTTGCTAGTAAGGTAGGCTCATTTTTATTGGGCAAGACTGAGATGGAGGATTCAGCACTAATAAGGGAAATGTTTAACAAACTATCGGTAATTGCCCAGGACAGTTTTCTTACCAGATTAGGATATATTAAAAACAATACCCAGGGCCCAAATATTGATTATAAGGGGAGAAATTTAGGGGGTGCTAGCTTTCAATATCAACCGGAGCAGAACTTGGTTAATTTAATGGCCCAGAGAAAATTGGAAATTGATGAACATGGATTGCCAACAAAGGGGGAGGGAGCCGAGGTAGTAGCTGCAGCGATCCCAGTAGATTTAGGGAAGGGGGAAGATAGGCTCTGGGAGAATAATGGGGTAACCAGCAATGTTAGTCTATAAACTCCAGAGCTTGCTATGATTGAAGTAGCCGAGTATTCGGCATGAGATAGGGTTGGGGTCTTCCCTTCCCCGATGTTAGATATCAGTGATAAGAGGGGCCCTGATAGAGGAGCTTCAGGTGCGGTACCCTTGAAGGAGGGGGGGTGGATTCCTCATCTAGTTTCATGGAATATTGCCGGCCTAAGGCAAAAGGTTTTGGATAATGATTGGATCCAATTTATACAAGGATTTGATATAGCCTGTGTTCAGGAAACCTGGTTATATAACCATGATCCCATAGGTCTGGCTGGTTTTGACATCTTTCTGCATGGAGGGCAGAAGAATGGAAATAAGGAATGGATATCGGGGGGTTTAGCAATTCTGCTCCCCGAGTCCGCAAAATTTGTATTCATCCCACAGCCTTTGGGCAGACCTGAATTACAGGTGGGCCTATTGAAATTTGGGAGTAGTATGGAGGACCAATTTGAAGTGGTAAATGTATATATTCCTCCTACCACCTCAAAGTATTATAAACCAGGTGTCTGGCTGGCCTTAGAGTAAATCATTGTGGGGTTGGCTGATGACTTCCCTAGGGTGCCGTTGCTTATGGTGGGAGATTGGAATGTGCATTTGCACAGAAGCATTGATAACAACTTACACCTAGTAGAGGGGCCCATGGAGGATTTGCTTTTGAAATTTGGATTACAAGTCCTAAACGACGATCCACAAAGTGGTGAGGCAAGAGGCCACACATTTATAGGCCCACAAGGGCGTAGTAATGTGGACTATGTCATAGTTGAGGAGGTTCTCAGGATAGTTTCGGTAAAGTGGAAAGTATTATAAGACCTGAAAGTGATCATGTGGCACTGATTCTTCTGCTTAGGAAGGTCAGTGTAAATAAGGATTTGCAGATTAATGCGTCTGATAAAAGGGTCTTAAGATTGAAAAAATTTACTCCGGTTGCGCTTATAAGGGAGGTTCAGGGAATTTGTGATTCAGGGGAGATGGTGCAACTGATGTGGGATATGAAACAGGCAACTGGTCCCCAGACACTATTGGCTCTATATGAAGAAATTTTAAGTGTTTTCCAGAAGGGGCTGATGTATGAGGTAGGAAGGGGCAGATTGCAATTAGGGAATGTATGGTATGATCATGAATGTAGGAAGTTTAAAAGCTTACTCTCTGTAGCAAGGAGGAAAGGGGGTAAAGGACCCATCCCCTGCAGTATGGAGGTGCTTCAGAGAGCTAAGAATAGCTTATCAGCGTCTGTTAAATAGGAAAAGAGCTGGGTTCTATCAAAAAAGATGGGTTAAGATGGGTATCGATATGCGCACCGGAAATACTGGTGAATTTTGGAGCACATTAAATCAGATAATTAACCCGAAGCGGAAAGGCAGGGGACAGACAATTGCTCATAGGGATTGGGAGAAGTACTTCCAAGACCTCTATGCTGATAGGGCTATTTAAATTGTAGATCTGGGAGTGGGGGTTGCCCAAGTGGCACAGCCTTAGCAGGTAGGAGATTTTGATGAAATTAAGATACTCGACTGTATCATGGCTCTGAAACAGGGCAAGGCAGCAAGTCTTGATTGGGTTACAGTGGAGATGCTGCAGGCATCTCCAAGGTGGTGGGCTAAAGTTATGTCCCTTTTGTTTCTTAAGGTAAGCAATGCGGGTCAATTACCAAGCTCTTGGCTTGAGAGTATTATTGTTCCCTTGTTTAAGAAGGGCAAAATCAGTGACCTAGCAGCATACCGCCCAATGAGCCTTTTATCAACTATTGGGAAGGTGTATGCCAGGGTATTATACACCTATCTGGCTAAATGGGCAGAGTCGGGGGCTATTATTCCACGTGAGCAGTTCGGCTTTCAGAAAGGCAAGGCTACTGCTGACTGCTGCTTTATCCTTCAACATCTGGTCTTACTGGCCTGCATGGATCTAACAAAGGCCTTTGATACAGTGTCAAGGTCCAGGTTATGGGCCAAATTGGAGGATCAGGGAATGGAAGGAAAATTACTGAGGGCTATAATACAGCTATACTCTAATAACGAAGCTCGGGTGAAGTCGAGCTTAGGCCTGAGTAAGTCTATTACAATTGGGAGGGGAGTACGACAGGGCTGTGTCCTGGCACCTCTCCTCTTCAATTTGTATGTTTCAGATCTGGTTGGGCATATCAGAGAAGCCAATACGCACCCACCGAACATGGGAAATGAGCAGATCAGTTTATTACAGTTTGCGGATGATCTGGTGCTAATATCACAAACGGAAGGTGGTTTGCGTTGGGCTATAAACAAGTTTCAGTATTATTGTGGCCTAAATGGACTAGAGATAAATTTGCAAAAATCCAAAATTATGATATTGGGCAAAAGGAAGTACCCCACTAAATGGAAAACCAAAGCCGGGGATTTGGAGATAGTGAATGCATTTTATTATCTAGGAGTTACATTTAATTGTAGAGGAACATGGAACTCCCACATACAGGCCAGAGCACAGAAGGCCCAGTGTTCAGCCCAGGCATTAAATAGGGCTATAAATATTTCTATGGGGGTTTCCATCTCGGAATTTATGCGAGTCTATAAATCTAAAGTCCCCCCATCAGCGGTGTTTGGATTAGAGGTGATACCCAACCCGAATGTGATAGTCTTAGAAAGAGTTCAAAATTTATTCCTTCGTCGCTTGTTAAAAGTAGGATCAGGTATTCCAGGGGCAGTACTGAGAGCAGAATTGGGGGTGAACTCCATAGAAATGTATGCAAGGGCCAATTATGTTAGGTATTGGCTAAGGCTTTTGACGGGTTGTGAGACGGATCTTCCCCTTTTAGTTCTAAGGGAAGAGTTAACGAATGTAGGGCTAAGAGTGTACCCATGGCTGAGGTATCTGGAGAGGATTCTCAGTTCATGTGTTTTCTCTTTTACCTACTTTATAGGCAAGAGCGTGTAGGATATAAGATCTGAAATTTTGTTAAGAATGAAGGACATGGAATACCAGGAGGATCTTGGGGCAGTGGCAGATTGGAGGGTAGCACCAAAGTTGTGGTTGTGCAAACGGGTATTTGGATTTGAACCCTATTTGGATATCATAGCAAATGCGAAACTGCGTAGAGGGTATACACTGTTACATTTTCAGGTTATTCAACTTGCTGTAACGGAAGGCAGGTACAATAAGGTATCATACCTGTCAAGATGTTGCTCTTGCAGTATGCAAGAGATAGAGACAACAGAGCATTTTATGTTGCGATGCCCCTACTATGCAAAACTGAGGACAGCATGGTTGGAACCCTTACTGAAGGAGCAAATGGATTTAAATACAGAAGGTCGTTAATTGTTTCTGCTAGGGCTACGTGAAAGGGAGGAACTGATGGCAGTTGCCATTTATGTAGCCCTGGCTGAGAAAAGGAGGTTGTTAATTCAAACAAAATTAAGAGCTATTGGAAAGGTTTAGAAGTGGACGAGGGATGGTAGAGTAAGTCACTTGTGAGATAAATCTTGGTTGTAAGGGTTACAGTTAATACCATCTAATTGCATAAGGCCTAGGTGAGTGTAAGTGGCTGTCATATCAAGCTTAGAGGGGGGTTACAGCAGGGGTATCCCCACGAAGGGAAAACCGCTCTAATTATTGGAACCGGGGTCCGTATGGGCATATGGGTTGGATTACTAGGGGATAAGTTTTGGCATTATAACCTACGCGAGGGTAAGCTGCCCTCGAAATGTAATCTCAAATGGGGCTATGCCCTATTTAATCATGGGTTGGACAAGGGCTGCACTGTTAGGGGATTGGTGCTGCTAGGGATGCTAGTCTGGATGGGCCTGCTTTGCTGCAATGCAGGCCTGCAACTGGCCAGACTTTTTAAATGGGGCCTGTTTGCTTGGACAAGCATTTGGCTGTCGGGGATAAGGTGTAGCTACTAAGAATGCTGGTCTGGATGGGCCTGGTTTGCTTGCAGTGCTGGCCTGCAACCGGGCAAACCTTTTTTTTTAAAGGCCTGTTTGCTTGGACAGGCGTTTGGCTTTTGAGGATAGGGTGTACCTACTTGGGATGCTGGTCTCGATGGGCCTGGCAGTGTTTGGTGGTGACACAGCGTGGACAAAGACAGGAGTCAAGGACATTAAGCACCCATCTGAGAAGGCAAAGAAGCATGATCTTGTAAAAGCCACTTTGACAACTGCCTAAACCCATCACAGTTGGGAAAAACAAACCTCTCAGAGAGACTCAATGAAGGCTACCGTGTGTCTGTAAGGAAGCATAATGAGAACGTGGATCAAAATCAATACATTCTGTACAGAATAATTGACTGCATAAAGTTCTGTGGTACCTTTGAATTGACGCTGAGTGGACATGATGAAAGTGACGGATCTGTCAATCCAGGGTTTTTTAGAGGTGCAATAGATTTACTTCCCACAGCTGATGGTACGCTACAGAAACATTTTAAGACTGCAACTGTCTTCAAGGGACTTCGAAAACTGTGCAGAACAAGCTCCTGGATTGCATACTGGAACTTGCTCGTGACCATATCTGCAAAATGCAGATTTTGTGGCTATCAAAGCTGATGACACCACTGATGTCTCAACCGTCTGTCAGCCTGTCATAATTTTCTGCTACATCGATGGCAGCGGTTCAACTGCGGAACGTTTTTTCAGCTTCACACACTTGACAGATTCCTGTGCAGAAACAATCACTGACTCCTTGCTTAAAAAACTCAGTGCTGCTCTACCAAGGGACTCTGACAAACAGAAATTCAGAACTCAGATCTACAATGGAGTGAGCATGATGCATGGAGAGCATGGTGGAGTCCAGGCCAAGATAAGGGATGTATACCCAAATTCACACTTTGTTCACTGTTTTACCCATCAGCTGAACCTTATTATGCAGCAAGCCATATCCCAAATAAGACAAGTAAGGATTTTCTTTCAAAGTCTGTCTGGTATTCCTGCTTTCTTCAGGTCGTCTCCAAAAAGGACGGAAGTTCTGGATGCGGTGGTGAAGAGAAGGCTCCTCAAAGTAGCTAAAACATACTGGAACTTCAGTGTGCGGACAGTTGAGGTCATCTATAAGCACAGAGGATCTGGTTGAGTGCTTTGAACAAATACGACTAGATAGTCATGATGGCAAGAATCATAATGAGGCAAGGTCATTCCTCTACTTCTTGTCCTTGTTCCACAGAATCATGCTGCACATAGACATACTTTACAAGGAACTCCAAAAAAACCACATTGACTCTGTAGGTATTCAAAGATATACTACTAACTTCATAAGAGCCATCAATAAAGTGAGGGACTCCATTGGAACCCTGTGCTCGGAGCTGCTGGAGAAAGCTCAGATGGGCAGAAGTGCATTTAGCATGGACACGCTAGAGCAGATCGCTGTGGAAGTGTGTGATATTATAATGTCTCATGCACGTGACAGATTTCAATTCATGAAACATCTAGAGAGTGCAGCTTTGGTGTATGGGACTTTGTTGCAAAGGCACAGTGAACGCTTTTCCATCCAAGCATTTAATGCAGCAACGGAAGCCTACCCAATGCTGGAGAGAGACCAACTGAGGAGTGAGCTTGGGACTTTATATGACAGGTCAGAATTCCATTCCACCAAAGAATCCTTGGCACTACTTGCTGTGTTGACTGAGGACAACTTGTACAAATCCTTTTCAGAGATGGTTAAACTGCTGAAGATTTTGATGACAATGGGTGATTTCAGACGTGACGTGGTGAGATTCACCACAGTGAATCCCACCCCGGTGTCAATTGAGTCACTGCGGGCCGTGGTGAGCCGCGCGGCACCAACAGACATGACAGGGGCGGCACCACCACCTGGGGTGACCCAGAGAGACCACGGCCGAGGTAACCAAACAGAAGTGACGCGGTGGCGAGACCCGTGGTGAGAGCCCCACAATGCAACGGGGTCATCATGCAAACTCAAACATGGCAAACTGAGGGCAAACAAAGCCGAAGATGGAGGAGGGCCCCGCCCAGAGAAGGGAAACACAAAGGGAGGAGCCAGAGGGTGAAGCTGTGTGTGTAGCGCTTCCATATAGCGACCACACAGAAGGTGCGTGCACATCAAAATTGGAAGCGCACTCACACACACGAGGCTGCACATCCACAAGACAAAGGGGAGTGGAGCAAGTGGGGTGAGGGAGGCACATAGGAATCCCCTGACCGCCAGGGCACACGGGGGGGGGGGCTGGCACGGTCAGACCATCACCAGGGGGAAAAGGGGCTGGGGTACAAGGGCAAGTGGAAGGGGAACCCAGTTAGTCACAACAGCAAGGAGGCAGCACAGGCACAGTGAAGCACAGCAGGCATTTATTGGGTTCACAAGGCACAATGGGCATACAGCACCGGGGTGAGAGAATAAATGAGCGGGGATACCACAAGGGGGGCGCGGGTGCTAAGAATGAAGGGGGGGTTGGGGACCACCAAGACGAGAGAGCATCCCCATCTCCCCAGGCCATGTCAAACAAGTCCAGGTGCTGAAGTGCTGGGCACCGGGATGGGGGAGGCCGATCCCGGAGACGTGGGACTCTCAGCGACCAGTCCACAGGATGCTACTGGAAGGGTCCCGGAGCGGAGGATGCAAAGCCAAGGGGTGAGGGTAAAAGCAGAGCAGAGCCGGGTCACTGGGGGTCCAGCAGTCCACAAGGTGACACAACACTCAGGCCCCATGCAGAAGGCAAGCGCAGAGGATGCCCATGGCAGCCAAAAGGGACTGTCGCTCACTACACACTGCTGCCAGGGCTACCATCGGATGCTGGTGACTGTAAAGTCAACAGGTGCACATAGTGGGGCCATTACCACAGTCCCCGACAGAGGCCCCGGGCGCCCATGTGGAGGCAGATCAGGTAGAAGGACTCGAAGGGATCCGTGCAGCTCATTCTGAGTTGCACATCAGAGCGGCTGCAAACCTCCGATAGGGCCGCCAGCTCTGGGCCAAAGGGGGGAGGCATGTCATAATCATCAGCCGGAGGCCAGGGTAGGTGGGATAGCTCCAGAAGATGGTAGTAGGAAGCCCCGTGGGAGCATGGGTAGCCCCGCAGGAGCGTGGGTACCCACGCGCACCCTGCACGCTGATGAAGTAGGATATGGCCACAGCTGGGCCACCCTCATCCAGGCAGGTTGCATATCCCAGGAAGGCACACATGCAGAGGGCGAAGGCTGTCTCAGCAGGACTCCATGCTGCAAGGCCCTCCAGTGTGGATGGTAGGCATCCCTCAGGAAAGGGAATGAGCGCCAGCTCCTCACATTGCACGTGGCATTCATCACCAGTCACAACATAGCCGAAGCAAAGCATTCCGGATCTCAAGCACCGATAGGCATCTGGCTGGGTGGGCAAGGAGCGAAGGCAACGCTGGACGATGGGCGAATGCCAAAGATCGCATAGGGCCATGCTCTCACGAGCGCTCCAGGCCCGGACAGAGCCACTGAGCGGGCCCCCTGGCTGAGATGCTGCTGCCATTGATCAGATCACCGAGGGTCTGTGCCGCAGCAGCCGTGGGGGCTACATGGGATGTGAGGCAGGGGGGCTGCACAGTCAGACGGGGGCCATCAAGGCCAACCGATAATGACAGCCAATGAACAATGGGCCCACTGTGGAGTGAGGCGAAGGGAGTGGACCGCGCACAGCTGCTGGCATCCAAGGCCGGACAGCCCCACGCATACACACATGCCAGATGAGATAGGTATGCAATCAAGGGTACGCACATGGATACCCAGAGTACAAGGAACATAAAACAAACGCCTTGCAGTTGGCATCAAATCCCCGTGATTACAGCTGTGAGCAGAGCCTCGGGTCAGTGCTGGCATATCAGTCAAAGCGCCTGTCCTGTCCCTGGTGCCCTCATCGCCTTGGACCCCAGTCCCGTCGACCGCACAGTGCATGCAGCCACACAGCTGATGCTGTGACACCCTGTCTGGACTGAATAAAGCAAAGGACACTAAACAGTTGTGCTCCATATTTATTAATGTGCTCCCCCATAACCACATATATACCCCTAACACCCGTGTGCCCGCCATCCCCAATAACCCCCCCAACACACACACACCGGTATCCCTCCCCCCCTACCACCCACATCCCCTCGCACCCCTCCCTCAACCCCCTCCACCCCCAAACGCCCACCCTCCACCCACCAAACACATGACCCCACCGCAACACCCCAACCAACCCCCACCCACCCCAACCCCAACCCCCTTGGGATGGAGCGTCCCCTACGGCAACAGTCCCTAGGCTGCCCTGCCCCTGGCCAGGTCACATCCCCTGGAACCCCTTGGCCTGCCCCTCCCCCTGCCTACAGGGCTCGCTGTGGCAACCGATCCCCCCTTGTCAGATGTGGAGGGTGTCAGGCTCCTGGCATGCAGGAGGGGTCAATTGCAGGGAAGACCCCTTTGGCGGAATGGCAGGGGGCCATAAGTGATACTGGCCCCACCCCCCACAGAACCCCGAGCCCCGGAGAGTCCGTCAGCGCTGGGGCTGGAGCCGCGCTCAGTAGCCACGCCCCCAGCATCAACCAGCATGCAGGGGGTTCCCAGGCCCCGGAAAACCCCGTGGTCACAGAGGCATGGTGCACCCCCGATGCCAGTGCATGCCCAGGGAGTTCCCCCGCCCCTGTTGCGGTGCTCAGAGCGCCTGAGAGCGCGCACAGGGGCAGGGCTTGTAGTATATGAGACAGCGCCACAGAGGCAGCGGCACTGGTGATTGCTGAGAGACCGGCCCCCTGTTGTTCCTCGTTGAGTGCTGAGAGCAAGTTACAATTGAAGCTGAGCGGAGCGTGCATGGTCCCTTCCTTCCTGAGACTCAGAGATTGTGAGCATGTGGAGCTGTGTCAGTGAATTGAGTGAGCATTCCCTGTGTGGTTCTTCCCCTCCCTGGGCTAGTCCTCTCCCTGACGCGAGTGTCCCCTTGTTCCCCTACCCTTCGGGGTCCCCCTTCCCTGGTCCCTTTCACAAGACCTCACTGCGTTCCCCCTTCCCCCCTGAATCCCTGGAGTACAAGAGAGTGGAGTGTCAGGGTGTACCTTGGTTCCCCCAGTATCGCTCGCCCTATGATGATAGGGGTCTGTTCTCTTTAATTAGAGGTAAAGACCCACACACTATCCTGACGGGCATTCTATATGCAGGGCACATGCCCCCATTCCTGGGATTAAGACCTTGGTCGCGACTGAACCCGTACGAGTGTGTTCCATATCCCCCTACCCCGGTCACCATCACCAGCCCTTAATTGGCCCCAACCTGGGCTTGAGCAGTATGGATATAGCAGACGAAATTAAGCAATTGGTACACGCAGTGCAATCCCTGGCCATGGAAGTCAAGGACCTTATGGCCAAGCAAGGGGAAATTGCTTCTGTTGTAACCCAGATCCAAGGGGCTACGGCCCCCGCGCCACCCCCTCCAGTAGTAGTGGCACCCCCGACTCCCTTAGTGGCCTCCCCCTGGAAGCCTAGGGCCCCACAGGTGGAAAAATGTCTAGGGGATAGGAGGGCATTCCAGGGATTCCTGGCCCTGTGTCGCCTTACGTTTACCCTACAGCCCAACACATATAACTCCGATAAGATAAAGGTAGCCTTTATTATCGGGAATTTAGGTGGTACCGCTTTAGAATGGTCTACGACCTTGTTGAAAGGGAACAGCCCCTTATTATAGGCCTATGAGGATTTTGTAATGGAATTTACATTCCTGTTCGATCATCCCCACCGGACCCAGGATGCCGAGACCCTGATCATGTCCCTCCGGCAGAGTAAGGGGAATATGTTGGATTATGTCACCCGATTTCAACAGCTAGCCTTAGAGTTGCAGTGGCCCAATAATGTGTTGAGGGTGATGTTCCGCAAGGGATTATGTGATGAGATTAAGGACCAACTCACCCTTGTGGTGCTCCCAGAAACTTGGGAAGCCATTGCTCATTTAGCCTTACAGATCGAGGAAAGATTAACCAAGCGTAAGCGGGAACATCGTCAAGATACAAGGTCATTCCCCAGCAAACCCTTCCCACTCCCCGGAACCCCCAAGGCCCCCGAGGCCGAGCCCATGAAGTTGGGGGCTTCCCAGGGTCCGCTGACAAAAGAGGAGCGTGAGCGCCGTCGGGTCTCGCGCTCGTGTTTCTATTGTGGGGAACCTTCACACTTCACAGGCAAATGTCCTGCCCTGCCACCGCAAGGCCGGGATTCGGGAAACGCCAGGAACCGAGATGGACCGGGGCCGTTTCGGTTCTGAGTCAGTCCAGAACCCTCGCTATGACCCCTAAGTGTGACCCCCATTTCCAAGTCCCCGTTACCCTTGCTGTATCCCCCTGGAGTTCGTTGGTAATGTGGGCGCTCATAGACTCCGGGGCTTCTGGAAACTTTATGGACATAGATTTTGCCCATGCCCAGGGATTCTGCACACAGCCCAAGACTGTTCCGGAATCCATCCACTCCATCGATGGGTCCCCCTTGGTCTCGGGGCCTATAACTACCGCCACCTCCCCGGTGCACTGCGACATTGGGAAACACATGGAGCTTATTTATTTTGATATCATGTGCACCCCCCTTTTTCACGTAGTCCTAGGAGCCTCGTGGCTCCATGCCCACGATCCCCACATTGTATGGTCAACAAAGACCATCCAGTTTTTGGCCCCCCAGTGTGCACAAGGGTGTCTGCAACCAGGCCCTCAGGCGCAGGGGTGTACCACCCTGGCCTCCCCCCTGCCAGTGGAGGCAGAGGAGTCGGAAGGCATCCCAGAGGAGTACCGCGACTTCCAGGATGTGTTCAGCAAGGCACTAGCACTGGAGCTTCCTCCGCACCACCCCTATGACTGCACCATTGAACTCCTTCCAGGAACCGAGCCCCCCTTTGGGAGAATCTACGCTCTGACAGAGCCAGAGCTGCAAGCAATACGACAGTACTTGGAAGAGAGTCTGTGCCAAGGATTCATTTGTCACTCTAGTTCCCCTGCCGGGGCTCCTATCTTTTTTGTGGTGAAGAAAGACGGAGGACTTCGACCCTGTGTGGATTTCCAGGGCCTTAATAGCATCACCGTCAAGAATCTCTATCCCCTGCCCCTAATTCCTGAACTCTTGGATTGCCTTCAAGGGGCCCAAGTGTTTACAAAGTTCGACCTACGAGGTGCTTATATCTTGCTCCGGGTTCGAGCTGGAGATGAATGGAAGATGGCTTTTCGGACACGTTATGGGCTGTTTGAATATCGGGTGATGCCGTTCAGCCTTGCGAATGGCCGGCGACCTTCCAGCATTTTATCAACGACATCTTTCGAGACATCTTGGATGTGTATGTCATTGCGTATCTGGATGATATTCTCATCTACTCGTCCACAAAGGAACAACACATGCAACAGGTCAGAGAAGTCCTACGGTGCCTACGAACCCATAAGCTCTATTGTAAAAGAGAGAAATGCTTGTTCCACATCACATCTATTAGCTTCCTGGGTTTCATCATTAGCCCCACAGGGGTGATGATGGATCCACAAAAGGTCGATGCCTTGCAACGATGGCCACCCCCGAAGATGATAAAAGCCCTATAACGATTCTTGGGAAGTATGAACTATTATCATCAGTACATCCCCAACTATGCCGAAGTTACCACTCCCCTTACTCAATTGTTGAAAAAGAATGCCCCTTGCCACTGGGGAGCAGATCAGCAATTTAGCTTCGAATTTTTGAAAAAGGCGTTTTATGTCGGCCCCCCTTCTGCAACATCCGGACTTCACTCTGCCATTTTTTGTAGAAGCCGACGCATCCAGACAAGCCGTAGGAGCAGTATTATTACAAGCCCCACCGACCACCGAGAAGTTGCTGCCCTGTGCTTACTACTCTCGGCAGTTGACGTCCGCAGAACGTAATTATAACATCCTAGATCACGAACTCCTCGCGATCAAGGTAGCTTTTGAAGTATGGCGTCACTATCTTGAAGGAACGGCTCATCCCGTCACGGTCATCACCGACCACAAAAAACTTACCTTCTTACAAACAGCCCAGATCTCGAACGCCCGGCACGCTCGGTGGGTCCTGTTCTTTGTCCGCTTCAACTTCCGGATTAAGTATTGACCGGGACGATTACAGGTCCTTGCGGATGCCTTGCCTCGCTATCATGAAGAACGCCCAGCCCAGCCCACGACTCGGGCCCGAATTCTCTACGCAAAAACATTTGCGGCCACCTTTCTGTCCCTTGCAGACCTTCGCAACGCCTCTTCCCGTGAACTCCCTGTAGACGGAGGCCTGGATGTGGTTATCCAAGATGGGATCCATCTTCGAAAGGGGCTCATCATAGTACCCCCTTCGTGTCAAGCACAGGTCCTCTGGGCATACCATGAAGCACCTACGGTGGGTCACCCGGGAATTGAGCGAACTCGGCAGTTGATTCAGAGGTCCTTTTGGTGGCCATCATGGACCTGAGACGTCGAGCAGCATGTGGCTAGCTGTGTCACATGCGCCCAAACTAAAATCCCTCGCAGTAGTCCAGCGGGCCTGCTTCAATTGCGTCCAGTACCTGCAGGGCCGTGGCAACGAGTAGGACTGGATTTTATTGTGGAGATTCCTCTGTCCCGCCAATATACTACAATATTGGTGGTAGTAGATCACTTTTCGAAGATGGGCCACTTCATTATGTGTAAGGGACTGCCCATTGCTAAGAAAACAGCCTTGCTATTTGTACAACACGTCCTTAAACTTCATGGAGCTCCTAAGGAAATGGTAAGCGACCGAGGGTCGCAATTCACTTCTCGCTTTTGGAAGGCTCTGTTCCAAGCCCTCCGAGTAACACTAACCCCTACAACCACGTACCACCCTCAGGCCAATGGCCAAGTAGAGCGAGTCAACCAAAATTTAGAACAATACCTTCGTTGTTATGTAAGTTATCTGCAAGATGATTGGTACTGTTGGCTCCCCCGGTGGAGTTTACCTATAACAACGCCCCCAATGCTTCTCTCGGGACCTCCCCCTTCTATGTGACTTATGGGTACCACCCGCAGATCAGGATGATAGAAACCGCCTTGCCCATGGTGCCTGCTGCAGGAGCCCTTGTGCAATAAATTCACGACGCCCAGACCCTAGCAAGACACATCCTTCAGGAAGCCCGGCAACGGTATAAGACCCAAGCCGACAAACACCGACGAGAAGCTCCGTCCTTCTCTCCTGGGGACTTAGTCTGGGTCGATCGGCAGCACCATCCTTCCTTACACCCATCGGTGAAATTGGAAGCCAAATTTACACTGTCCAACTTCCGTCGCATGTACGAATACACCCCACCTTCCATGTCTCCCTCTTAAAGAAAGCAGGCCCCTGTCGCCCTCGGTCGGNTCCGTCGGCTAAATTGGCAGCCAAATTTATTGGCCCAAATCCGATAGCACGACAGGTAAATGATGTTACCTACAGTCCAACTCCCTTCGCATGTCTGAATACACCCCACCTTCCATGTCTCCCTCTTAAAGAAAGCAGACCCCTGTCACCCTCTACAGGTGCTTCCTCCCCCCCGGGCCCACCTTTCAGACTCCCCTGGGCCCTGAATACGAAGTTCGAGCCATATTAGACTCCCGAAGACTCCGTTGTAAGCTGCAATACCTCGTTGACTGGGTCGGCTATAGACCCGACGACCGCTCCTGGGAGCCCGCAACGCATATCTCTGTGCCCCGCCTCTTGCATGCCTTTCACCTGCGGCATCCATCCCGACCTGGACCATCTCAGACCGCCTATAGGCGGCCTCAAGGGGGGGATATTGTCAGGGTCCTGGCACGCAGGAGGATTCAATTGCAGGGAAGACCCCTCCGGCAGAACAGCAGGGGGCCTCAAGTGATACCGGCCCTGCCCCCCACAGAACCCCGAGCCCCGGAGAGTCCGTCGGCGCTGGGGCTGGAGGTGCGCTCAGTAGCCACGCCCCCAGCATCAACCAGCATGCAGGGGGTTCCCCAGGCCCTGGCAAACCCCGTGGCCACAGAGGCGTGCACACCGGCCACACCCCCAATGCCAGTGCATGCCCAGGGAGTTCCCCCACCCCGTTGCAGTGCTCAGAGCACCTGAGAGCGCGCACAGGGGCAGGGCTTGTAGTATATGAGACAGCGCCACAGAGGCAGTGGTGCTGGTTATTGCTGAGAGACCGGCCCCCTGTTGTTCCTCGTTGAGTGCTGAGAGCAAGTTACAATTGAAGCTGAGTGGAGCGTGCGTGGTCCCTTCCTTCCTGAGACTCAGAGATTGTGAGCGTGTGGAGCCATGTCAGTGAGTTGAGTGAGCATTCCCTGCGTGGTTCTTCCCCTCCCTGGGCTAGTCCTCTCCCTGACGCGAGTGTCCCTTTGTTCCCCTACCCTTCGGGGTCCCCCTTCCCTGGTCCCTTTCACAAGACCTCACTGTGTTCCCCCTTCCCCCCTGAATCCCTGGAGTACGAGAGAGTGGAGTATCAGGGTGTACCTTGGTTCCCCCAGTATCGCTCGCCCTATGATGATAGGGGTCTGTTCTCTTTAATTAGAGGTAAAGACCCACACACTATCCTGATGGGCATTCTATATGCAGGGCGCGTGCCCCCATTCCTGGGATTAAGACCTTGGTCGCGACTGAATCCATACGAGTGTGTTCCATATCCCCCTACTCCGGTCACAGAGTGGGATGTGCTACCTGGAAGATGGGCCAGTGTTTCAGCACTGACTGCCAGAATAACGCCCCTGTAACCCCCCTGGCCCCCATGCCCCCCCTGTTTTGGTGCTAGCCTTCTGTGCCCCAGGCTGTCCATGTGTAAGTGGCCATGCTGTGGTGGAATGGGTTCCCGCACCGACGGTCCCTGGTGCTGTGGTGGAGGAAGGTGTTGCGGCATTGCAGGGCCAAACTGGGTGACAGGTGGCGGTTGAGGGGTGGATGTCCTGGCACTGGGATGACCCCCAGCGGGGCTGCTGCCAGAATGAAGGCACTCAAGGCCCCAGCTTGCAGGAAAAGGAACATGCCCTGCTCCATCGAGCGGTCCATCTTTCTGGACAGCTCCTCAGACCGGCAGTCCTGCTGGTCCAAGTGGGACTGGAGCGCCTCCACCTGGCTATTCATGTCTCTGTGCAGCAGCCACCTGTCTTTTCTCATTTTGGCTACCAGCGCCCTGTCCCTCCCCTACACCTGTTGGAGTGCCCTCGTTGTTCCCTCCTCCAGCCGGTTCACAGCCGCCAGCACCTCCTCCGTCTGCTGGGTGCTGGTATGGATGAGCTCCTGAGCGAGGTCCTCTCTCCACCTGCGCCTCCACACCCAGTGCTCCCTCATTCGTTGGGCTGGTGGTATGGGTGGCCTGCAGCCTCTGCCCTCCCGTGCTCATGGTGGCTCTGTGGAGAGGGATAGAGATCAGTCACAAGGGTGCGGAACAGTCGTGCCCTGCCCCACTTATGTCTAGTTCCTCTGAGCGAATGCTCTGTGATGCCCTTACGTGCTCCCTTGGTTTCTGTCCCCGTCAACACCGGCTGGTCGCTGGGGCTGGTCTCCACCCGGTCCCCTGGTCTGCAGGGCACAAGGGTCAGGGTGAACGTCTCTTCCTCCCCTTCCACCTCATCTGTGTCCTTGGGAGCGTGTGCGGACACATCCCCCCCGATGTAGGGGTGGGTCGGGGGCATGTGCCAGAGGTGCTGGGCATCTCGTCCCTGCTGTATGTGACCAGAGGCTGGGCCTGGGTCTGTACCTGCGACTGCAAGGGGGGGTCATCTTGGGCGGGCCGCTCCTCCTGGGCGCCCCCACCTACTGGGCACAGGGCAATTATGGATCCCTTTTGGTGGAGCACCTGGCTTAGCACATCCATGAAGGGGGAGGCACGTGTCACCTGCCCCGAGCACCAGTTGTTGTCCGTTATGTCTTTGAAGCCCATTTCGAGCTCCTTGATCTTTATCCGACACTGTGTGGGCGTGTTGTCGTATCCTGCCTCCCCCATTTTAGTGGCTATCTGGGTGAACACCTGCTCATTTCTGGCATTGACAGCCAGATCTGCCTGCATTTCTGGTGTCGCCCAGATAGTAATGAGATCATGGGTCTCCTGGAGCCACCACTGACCCCCCCACTTTGGAATCGGCGCAGGGGTGCTGGCCCCACTGCTACCCCCTCCTCCTCCTCCTCTTCCTTCTCGTCCCGAGCACCTGCCTCCACCGGCCCCTGGTTTGTTCCAGCCTCTGTGTCTTCCTGGGCACGGGCCCTCTTGCTGGTCTGTCTGGGGGTACAGTGGGAGCTTCTGGTTATGATCCTGTCGACTGTTTTCCCTCCCTCCCTCCCTCCCTCGTGTAACCCTCCTGTCCCCCTCTCCAGCCCACCCGTCCCCTGATGCGCCCCTTACCCTCTTCCTGGGAGGCCCCGCGGGCTGCTGGGTTTCCCCTGATGGTCCGGTTTCACCCTCCTGCTCTTGCAGTTGCTGCTGCTGATCCTCCTCCTCGCCCTCTCTCTCCATCCTCCACTCCATTTTCGCCACCCTCCTCTCTATCTCCTACACCGTCATGTTCAACTGCTGCTTCCTGCCCTTTAAATCTCCCTCCGTGTTCCACTTATTATAGGTTGCCTAGCAACGACGGTGCGTGCCGTCACCATGGCCCGTGTTCATTTCTGGTCACCACGGCCGGGGGTTTCCCTTCAGAAGTTACATTTCATTCACCCCTGCCGTGGTGAGTATTCACCACACTTCTGGTCCTCCTCCCACCCCGACCTCACGAAGCATGGTTAGATTCACCCCGGGTTGCATTTGACTGTGGTGAACATCTGGATGCGAGCAAACAGACGTGCACAGCTCTTTCACCACCACCCGCGTTTGACTGAGGTTGACTGTGGTGAATCCCGAAAACGTAACGTCTGAAATCAGCTCTCACAACTGTTGAAGCAGAATGAAGCTTCTCAGCTCTAAAAAGAATTAAAACCTTTCTGAGATGTACCATGATAGAGGACTGCCTGAATGCTCTAGCAATGCTGTCGATTGAGCAAGCCATGGTCAGGGAAATACCAGACTTCAACAACAAAACAATAGATCTGTTTGCAGAGCGAAAGGAACAACAAGTAAATTTCAAGTACAGGCGCTGAGCAGACCTGAAGATGATATATTCTGGACAAAGATGTGCACAAAGACATGTTTTGCATCCATCCAGCTGCAGCCTGCATGGTCTTTATCCTTAAAGGGAGACCTATGTCAACATGGACACTGCATTCAAGTAAATAGGTGAAGATCTGGACTCTCCATTGCATGAAAACTAGAAGGAGGGGAGACCCACACATTGAGAAGATCTGTTTTGCATCCATTCAGCTCCAGCCTGCATGGTCTTTGTCCTTAAAGGGAGACCCGTGCCAACATGAACATTGCACCCAAGTAAACAGGTGATGATCTGGACTCTCCATTTCATGAAGACAAGAAGGAGGCGAGACCACAAAATAAGACAACCTGTTTTGCAGCCCTTCAATTCCAGCCTGTCCTGCATGGTCTCAGTTATGTTACAGAGAAACTGATGCCAACACAGAGGCTGGACCACGCAAACAAGAAAAGAAGGCACCGCCACCAACAGAACTGACAACACACAAGGCAGAGGAGATCACAATTGCTGCTTGCTTCGGTGAGTGCAACGAGGAGGGCAGCCTTCTCCCCGGGCTTCGAGGACACAGCACAGAGAGGAAGACCAATGGCACTGCAGAACCACCACCATTAATAAACCCAGCACCCAAAGGGCACCACGTGATGGCGACGGCACACAAGGTGGAGGGAGGCATTTCTGGCAGCTGTGTGTGTGAGGATGAGAGCCAGCAGAGGACATCCTACATTTAAGATAAGTGTGGTTCCTTCTTAAGTTAAAAAATTAAGTCTAAAAAGCTGAGTTAAAAAGATGTCTCAAGTTAAACAGTTGTAAGTTGCAGGTTTTGAATTTTTTTAAGATAACTGTGATTCCTTTCCTGTCTTAAGTTAGAAAGTTACATTTTAAAAAAAGAAACAAAAAGTTAAGTTAAAAAGTTATGTCTTAAGTTAAACTGTTGTAAGTTAGATTAAGAGTAGGCAGTTTTTATATTTTAAACCTGCCCCTACCCCCAAGAAGAGGTAAAGAGGGCGTTGGGAGGGTGGAACCTCTTCTTGGGGGTAGGGGTGGGCCCACGGCCGTGGGACACCCTAAAGTCTTGGGACATCCCCAACAATTCATGTGGGTTCCAGAACCCCAGCCATAGGGTCCTCTACAGGAACTGGCCCCACCACCACTGTGCCTCCATATGCAGTGTTTGGCTTTAGGATCTACTGGGGTTCTATAGGTCCAATGAAACCTGAAGTCACACTGTATCTGGAGGCCTCCAGAAGACCAGCTGTGGGACCTGAACAGTTAATGGTCTCAACAGTGATATCCCCCCAACCCTGTGTCTCTGGACAGTGGGACCTCACAATCCAGTGGATTTCTTTAGGCCGACAAGTGTGAAGGTTTCATTCTATCTGAGGTCACCAAAACAACAGCGGTGGGACCTCCACAGTGACAGAGCTCCACAGCAACATAATGCAATTTTCCACCCACTACTGCACCTCCAGACGCATAGCGACCTCAGTCTACAGTGGGCTTCTGTGGATGCCTACTGCCTTCAAGACACATTAGGACTTCAGACTTCAATGAGGGGTTCTTGATGCCCAATGAAAATTTAAGTCCTTTTTTTTCTGGGGACTGGGAGCCTACCCTAGAAAAGTACAGGCAGCCAAGAAGAGAATGAAAATGAAGAAGGTTCCGGATAATGGTAAGTGATGGCATGGGGATTGGGACAGTCTTGGACCTCTTCTTTGGGGGAGAGGTCCACAAAGAAGCAAAATTAAAAATGTCATTCAAAATGCAAACATCTAAAGTAATTTGCTTCTTTTTTCTATCTNATCTAAAGTAATTTGCTTCTTTTTTCTATCTGGTTTGTGTGAGATCTGGCATGATTCCACACCTCACTTTGCTTTCCTTACGAACAGAGGAGAAAGTAGGTAGGAGCACGGCAGAAGAGAAGACTTCAGACAACAAGGAAACCCTTTTCCCCTGTCTCCCACTGAACCCATCTCTTCACCTTCCACTTCTCATTCTCCAAAACTAAACCCTTTCCCTCCTACTTCTCCTCTGTCCTGTCCTTATCTTCCCTTTCATTCTCTTCTGATTTGGCTTGTTGCAGGACAGGGAGCTAACTTAGTCCTCCCAGTTCTCCAAGCCAGAAAGAAGGCTTGTCCCAAAGCCTACACCTTCAGAAGACTACAGCTGGCCAAGGATGCCATGAAAATTGAGGATTCGAGGGTTCAGGATAAAGGTAGGCGATGGCAACATGATCTATTTTTTTAAACTACTATGGTTAATTTGGACCTGGTGGGAAAGAGAGTGAATGGGACCCTAATAAGAGGGCTCTCTATCCCCCAGTGGCAGTGCTTCACACAGCAGCATTCCCAGCGTTAACTAATGTAATGTCCATCCAATGTTAACCCTGGGAACGCCTTGCTGCTGGGTTATGCTACGCAACTGGCCTACCATTGCCCTGGCTCCACCTACCATTGCCCCGGCTCTGCCTTGTGTCCAGGCTCCGCCCCTTGGTCTGCAGGTTCAACCCACCCACTGCCCCACCAACCTCCAAACCCACCAGCCACCACTGTTTCCCACCTTTCTTTTTCTTTACATAAATGATAAAGACTTCACATGCCCTCAAAACAGGAGACAGACCTTCCTCTTATTTTCTCATTTTTCACACCTGTATATTTTTAATTAATTGGTTTTGTTGGAATTACTTTCATTTTACATCTGTGTAAATGGCAGGGAAATCAAGCCTGTCTGTCTGTCTGTCTGTCTGTCTGTCGATCTGTCGGTCTGTCTATCTAAATAATTGCACAATCCCCATCTGTTTCTAGTTAACATTGGTTTTTCTGTAGACATAGCAGATGTCACTCTGAGACATGTCAGAGGAAAGTAAAAGATTTAGACAGATGACTGAAGTAAGACTATTGAAAAGAGGACAATATTTTGAGTATTCATTTAGCAAACAACTTATAAATGGCTGCTGCCTTTCAGATGTCCTGTTAAAAGGAAAGAAAAACAATCCTGATAAGACCTACTTTTTTGTAATCTTACAAATCAACATACAATACTCAGTTTTAAGACTAAGCAGAACAGTCTCTCTAATTTCATGAATACAATTAGTATTCTGGTCCACCAGTACTTCATATTATAATAACGTGTGCTTTTGCTTAATATAACACAGGCTGCAATCATTACAACATTCAATAAGCAATGCATGAAATCGGCAACATATTCATCAGCATATCCATTACAGAACAATAAGGGGCCAGATGGTATGAAGGTTACTGAATGGTGTAGGTCTGCTTAGATCAGAGGTGGGGAAATTTTTCCCTCCCAGAGGCAGCTTTGAAAGTGTGCACAAGCTCCGAGGGCCATGCAGAAGTTGGGGCAGGGGTGCTTAAGGGATGCCATCAAGGAAAGAGGGCCCAAATCATGGATTTGTTCCATGGAACTGTCCCCTGTCCTTGTTTGCATACCCTCATCTCTGATCCTTTCCCTTGAGGTTAGTTTTTCAGTGATTGGAGATAAGGACTGGATCCAAGGGTCAGATCCAGGGAGTGTAAAGGGGCCACATAAAAACTTGCCATGGGCCACCTTTGGCCCCTGGGTCTAAGGTCCCCCAACCCTGGCTTAGATTATGAAGAAGAAATGAATGGAGAGTCTGCATGTTCATTTAAATGTTCATGTCTATGTTGTTAATGGCCGCAATCCCAAACCCTTCAGCGTGGCATCTGCGTGGGTCCTGCATGGATTTCGCATCACATAATGCATTCCCAATAGACACATGTGTGGGTTGCGCATGGGATCTGTGTGCCATGGGATTGGCCCCAATGTTTGGTTTTCCTAAAGGTAGAAATAAAATTTTAAAATGTAATATTGTTTAGAGTGTTTGATGAATTTCACTGAAACGTAACAAGCAATAACGCTTTGGAGAAAAACAGCTGTTTCTTTTTCTAATTCTGATTTAAGTCAATGACAAAAAATTTCAGATGACCTACAGTGTTATATCCCTGAACAGGACTTTGTTGTGGAGCCAGAACATTTGTGTCTTATACCAAACTTAAATTTGTTGGACATCCTTTATGTTCCTGACATTCAGGACATGCAAAACATGTTCAAAATAGAGAACCCCTGATAGTGTCCATAATCTCTTTGGCACTGGACAACTGGCAGAGGCTGCTACTACTGAGTAGCCAATCAATGCTAAGGGGGAGGTGTGATCAGACTCAGAAAAGAGGTCAAAGCTAGCCCTTGCAGATGCTAGACTGTTCTCCGCTCCTGAGCACAGATTGTGGTGGAGCACAGAGAGAAGGGCTACATGTTTAGTCCTTCTCTGGGCTCTATGTACAGCACTCTGTTCAGGTGAGCTGTGAGTAGACTCTAAATAGAGCTCACTCGCAGCTTAGGTGCAGCAGCACAACTGTGACCATAAGCCCCTAGTTGAACTTAACCTTTGATTTGTTTTTGCAGTCTATTATAGGATTGCATTTTAAATGAATATATGGCCAATCCTCAGATTCCATATTCATTACAGGGGAGGGGAATTTGTTCCTTCCCAGAAGCCACTATGAAAACTAGCACAGGTTCCAAGGGCTGCATAGAAGTTGAGTGCAGGTGTGCCTAAAGGCAGGGCCGGCCCCAGGGTTTGTGAGGCCATGTGCGAAGTCTTGGTGTGGGGCCTAATTTGCATACTTAGGCCCCACCTAATTATGCAAATGTTTAAATTTACATACAATTTACTCCCTCTGGACAGGAAGGATTCCCATTCTTCACGTCTTCGAGCAACCATGGAGAAGCCTGGCCTCCCCATGCTTATCCCCCTCCCCACCCCCCCAGTTTGGCACCCGTTGGCTGCCTTACCTGGTGCTCAGCCGAGTGGCCATAGACAAGCATGGCCTCCCAATGCTTCCCCCCTCCCCCCAGCCAAGCGTCTACCATCACTCCAAAGGAGTGGTTCCACTTCATGGGGCAGCCAGGGGGGCAGTGAGGCAGGCACAGAGAGACTGATTGCGTCCACTGCCTTACTGGAGGAGGGGGTGAGCTTAGCCAGTCTGGCCTCCAGGGCCTGTTGCTTCTTGCTGCCGGTGCCACCTGTGCCTTGTGCATGCATGCGGTGAGACCAGTCCAGAGGTGCTGCTATCAAACACACCAGACACCCAAAATGCAGCTAGCATATTAAGCACATTATGCCATGAAAAGAGAGAGAGATAACCAGTTCAGTTGTGACCCCATAATCAGTTCATGCTGCCCCCACCCCATAACTAGTTCATTTGTACCCCCGCCCCGATATAATCAATTCACACTGCCCCCCACCCATTGTGCCCCTGGGGCATCATGAATTGATTATATAGGGGACCACAAATGAACTGGTTATGGGGTGTGAATTATTATTATTATTATTTTTTAATACTTATTTTATTGGTTAATGATCTATATTACATACCTTAACCGCTGACCCTTACAAACATCAAACAACATTTTTCTCTCATCAGGGTTGGGTCAGGAAATACAGAATTAAACAAAACCAACTAGAAATTAGGTGTAAGCATGAAACAGAGAGACCATAACTTATGTTATGCATTTAAGTGTCAGCTATTTCCCTTCTCAGTAGTAAGGCCTAAAATTGATAATCAAAAAGGGTTTGAAGGTCCAGGGTGTTCATCTTTGATCCTTCCATTGCTTCTGTGATTGGAGACCACACGGCTTTAAAGGCAGATAGTTTATCTTGTAGACCTGCATGTAACTTTTCCATCGTAAATGTAAGCCAAATCCTATTTGTCCATTCCTCAAATGAAAGTTCCTCTTCGGATTTCCAATGCTTGGCTATGATATTCAAAGCTGCTAGAAAAAGTATTTTGCATGACTCTTGACGTCTTTGGAGGCTCTTTGACTCTGGATACAATCCCAATAAGGCTATCTTATACAGGATCACCAGCCCAGCAACCTTGTTTGCTATCTGCCAGATCTTTCGCCATAGGGCTTGAACTTTGCAGCAGCCCCACCAACAATGTTTGTAATCCCCCACCTCTCCACACCCCTTCCAACAGAGAGCCGTTCCCCCTGGGTCACAGTGTTTCAAACTTGAGGGCGTCAGGTAGTACCTGGTAGTTACCTTAATCTGGGTTTCTCTAACCTCTAGGGAGGAGGCACAGCTATGCATGTGGCACCATACCGTTTGTTTTTTTTTATTATCAAAACATATTTTCAGATCTACACCCCACTTTTCTATATAGGAGGCAGGTTTTGCGTAAAATAATTTTTTTTAACTCTTTATAAATCCTGCCCATTCTACCAGCACACTTGCTGCGATTAAAAAGAATTCTTTCTAATTTATTTGGCTCCCTACTATATCCCTTTCCCCCTGTTGGGCCAGAGCAGATGCTCCTTAGCTGTAAATACTGGAATATGTCTATTTTTTCCTTCACAATGCTTTCCATCATCTGGGGCGACATAAAGTTCCCTGCCAGGAACATTTGCTGCATCCTTACAATGCCTTTTTCTCGTAATTTTTTCCTCAGAGTTGGGGCTAGATTTTGCTCTCTAGCCTGTTTTATATCTATTGATGTAAAGGGGGAGAAGCCCATCTTAATTCCCATCTTTCTTTGACTTATCTGCCAGTAATTGAGGAGTGTCCCAACAAATGGGTGCTCACCAATGAGGGCCCTATGTATGCTTGTTTGGTCAACTATTATGTCCTTCAGCGAGGGAATTTGAAGAATCACCCTCTCAATGCCAACCCATTCTGCCGAGCACTGCTCATGGTACCAGTCTGGGAGGGCAGCCAGAGATGCAGCCATATGGTACAATTTTAAATCTGGGAGATTAATACCCCCTTTATCAAAGGCCCTCATTAGTGTCATCTTCTTAATTCTGGGTTTCTTCCCATTCCATACAATGTCTCTCAAAAGTGCATCACCTTGTTTAAAAAATGAGTTTGGGATCCTTATAGGGAGGGTCATAAATCTGTATAGGATTTTTGGTAGGATAATCATTTTAAAAAGGTTAATCCTGCCCATCCACGACACTAGTAGCTTTCTTCAGGGCTTAATTTCCTCTCTTAATTTTTTCAGAAGAGGGTGATAGTTGGCCATATATAGGTCTTTAAGATCTTTGGTAATTGTGACTCCTAAGTATTTTATACCTTTCTCACTCAAGGGAAAGGGAGATATATTTTTTAATAGCTCCACTTGCTTCCTGTCCTGGCCGAAGCATAAAGCAAAAAACTTTTCTCTGTTCATAGAGTATCCGGAAATCACTCCAAACTCCTCAATAGTTTTTAGTAATTCAGGAATGGATTTACTCAGGTTTGTAATAAACAGAAGAAGATCATCTGCGTACAATGACAATTTGTGAGTTTGCCCCCCTATTTTGACCCCTTCTATCTTCTCATTTTGCCTAATGGCACATGCCAACACCTCTATAACTAGATTAAATAATAGAGGTGATAGAGGACATCCCTGTCTCGTACCTCGTTGTAGATCAAATGTCTCAGAAAGGATCCCATTTACCAGGAGCCTAGACTGAGGCCTCAGGTAAATTGCTTCCAACCAATGTACATAATTACCCTTGAACCCCATCTCTTCTAACGTTGAAAATAAATATTTTGGCTCAATAAAATCAAAAGCCTTCTCAGCATCAGCCGAGATTATCAAGGCAGGCGCACCACTTATATTGAGGGTATGGATAATATTAGTCACCTTGCGGATATTGTCCTTCCACTGTCTACCAGGAATGAAACCTGTTTGGTTTTTATGTATGATCTCTTCTATAACTGCCCTCAATCTGGTGGCCAGAATTTTTGCAAATAATTTAAAATCAGCATTTAATAGGGATATTGGCCTGTAGTTACCACATAGCTCTGGTGATCTTCCAGGCTTGGGGATCAGGGTTCCTGTAGCAGTATAAAAGGACTGAGGCATAACTTCCTCCTTTAATATATTGTTAAAAGTTTTAGCAAGATGAGGCACCAGTGTTTTTGTAAAGGTTTTGAAATTCATTAGGGAAGCCATCAGGGCCACATGCTTTATTTTTATTTTTTTTGAGGCATCTATTGCCTCTTTCACCTCTTGCTCTGAAATCTCTGTATTCAAAAAAGCTGCCTGTTCCTCATTCAGGCTAGGCAATTTTACAGCCTTCAAGAATTCTAATATTTTAAGTTTTTCCGGGTTCTGTGAGGTATAAATTTTTTAATAAAAATTTAAAAAGGACTTTTGTATATGTTCTAAATCATTTGATCTAACCCCCTCTCCATCTTGAATTAGGGCTATGTGGGCTTTCCTTTGTTTAGCCTTAACTAATCATGCTAGGGTTCTGCCTGCCTTATTGTTATGCTCATAGAAGTGGAGTCTAATTTTTTGAAGCTGTTTATTAGTTTTTTCCAGCTCCAAAACATTTATATACTCTCTCATTTTATTGATCTCTTGCCTTAAATGATTTGATGGGGCAGCTTTGTTCTGAGCCTTCAGCCTTTGCAGAGTTGCGTATCTCTCTTTAACTAGCTGTCTTTTTACTTTAGCAAGTTGGGCTTGTAAGGCTATACATTTCTCTCTGATGACAGCCTTTGCTGCCTCCCATAGCGTTGCATGTGAAGTTAATGAGTGCTCGTTTAAATCATAAAATTCCTCTATATCCTCCAGAATCTGCTTCCTATTAAGATCACTTTTTAAAATGCTCCGGTTTAGCTGCCAACTCCTATTGAATCCCCTCCCTAGTCCCTGTTTCTTGAAGTTGGATACTACTGCATTGTCATCTGTGAGGACTGTAGGGTATATGTAGAAAGCCTGACATCTATGCAATTCCATCTTGGCTGTCAATACATAGTCTATACGTGTGTAACTGTTGTGGACATTAGAGAAGAATGTGTACTCTCTCCCATTACCATTCATATGCCTCCATACATCCATCAGCCCATATGACTCCAGCAGCTGTGCTATTTTCTTTTGCTCAGCTTTTATTTCTCCTTTCCTAGAGTGATCTAGATCAGACCATGTAATGTTAAAATCACCTTGGATAATTATCCACCCTTTGCATTCTCTGCTATC
The DNA here is from genome assembly GCA_003113815.1 of Sphenodon punctatus. Lineage (NCBI taxonomy): Eukaryota > Metazoa > Chordata > Lepidosauria > Sphenodontia > Sphenodontidae > Sphenodon > Sphenodon punctatus. The sequence goes on along the minus strand of QEPC01015343.1, from coordinate 720,447 downwards.
TGTGATATGTATTTCTTATAAAAAGCCAGCTTCCCTTCGTTAGGGGCATATACATTTGCAAGGGTGAGCTGTTGCTCCCCCATCCTTCCTATAATACAAATAAATCTGCCTTCATTGTCTTTCAGAACCTTTGCTGGGGTGAAAGAATTGTGCTTGCTAAAACCAATCATTACCCCAGCTTTTTTTGTTGTTGTAGCAGGAGCAGAACAACTCCCTTATATTATTGTTGGCAAATCTATAAGTATCCTTTGCCAACAGATGTGTCTCCTGTAAGAAAAAAATATCGGTACCTAAGTCCTCTACTAAATTTCTAACTCTTTTCCTTTTCTGTGCGGTATTGAGTCCCCTTACATTTAAAGTAATTGTTTTAAACTCACTCATAACAGGGTTTGCATTCCTTCAGTAAACTATCCCAATCTAGAGTCACTCTCTTGCTTTCCATAATTTTCAATTCAAAGGTCCTTTTGTGTCTACTTTTCATATTAGCCTCCTTCCCCTCCACTGAATCCAGCCATGCTATTCTCACTTTTCCTGACAACTTAAACTTCTCAGACTTTGCCATGCTTACACACTTGCCAAAAATCTTACCCATTCCTTTTCCCCTCCCCTCCCTTAAATCCCCCCCTCCTCCTTACCCTTCTCCCTCCTTTGTCTGATCATTTCCCACCTAATCTCCCCTTCCCTTAACCCCTCTAGGAGATCTGTTGGGGCTCAGAGACACCTACCAAGTGTAACCCCGAGTGCCTACCTGTCCCCTCCCCCAGCTCTTAATAAATTCCTCTTACCTTTATATATAGTACAAGCCCTCTTACTCAATCCCTTTACACATTCAATACTCAATGTGCATGAAAGTGAATGTAACACAAACCTCTATCTCAAATAGTTAAGCAGCATCCAGTAGTTATACATTGCAAGTCTTTATAAAACTTTTCCCAATAAACCCATTGTAATGGAAACTGTTGCAGTGACTTCTCATCAAACCCTCTTTAGCCTTCCCCAAGATTTTTCACTGCTGACCTTAAAATCAATCAAGTAATCATTTACAACAAGTCCTTGTAAACCTTTTAAACCTTTCCCAGTAGACTCCTTAGAGTAAAGTCTGGTGCGTTGGGTGAACATTCAAACCTCTTTAGCTAGCCCCTGAGCCTGGTACTGCTGTTTGTGAAACTAGAAAAGATTCCAGATTCTCTGTGCAGTTGAAAAAATTCTTTTTACCATTAAACTCAATCAGCATTTGTGCAGGGAAGATTAGCCTGGGTTTCAGGTTTCTCTCATTCAATTTGCTGAAGAATTTGCTCCACTTTATTCTCCTTTTGATCATCTCCACTGCATAATCAGGATATATCCTGACTGTCTGCTGCTGACAGGTCAGTTTCCTCTTGATTCTTGCCTTCTTAAGCAGCTCTTCTTTTGTTTGGAAGTTTGAGAATTTTGCGGGGGATCAGAGTTTCTGCCTCGGGCGCCCGACTCTATGAGCCCTGTCAATGCCTGCGTTGTGAAGCCGAGCCTCCTCTGGGAAGTTTTCTCTTATAATTGCCAGACTGGTCTCACTCTCATCACCCCCCTCCGTTGTCTCTTTCACTCCAGTGAAACGCAGATTAGCTCTGCGTGATCTGTTCTCTAAATCTTCATACTTTGTTTGCAAAGTCCCCTTCACTGCCTAAATGGAGGCGACGGGGCATTTGTTGTGCCACCCCCCAGGTTGGGGATAAGACGGGGGAGGCTAAAATGGATGCCGCTGCAGGGAGGCTTACTAGGAAGCCTTTCCCGCTGTTATTGTGGGTTGCCAGGACAACCGTCCTGAAGCGAGGCGGCGCAATGTACACCTCGTTGGACTGTGGAGACCACCCTCGTTAGTGGGGGCGGAGCTTCTGTAGCCGCAGGAAGTGGCAGTGTGCCAGTGTGGGGAGCAAGGCGAAAGAGTCAGCAGCAACATCGCTTGCTGCTGATCTTTCAGACTTGAGCGAGAGACACTGCAGGCGAGGCCATGGGCTGAACAAAGAAGAAGAAGGAGATGGTGGAACGGCAAAAAGGCACATCCTCAAAGAAAGGGCAAGCTGGGGTGGATGGAGGTCCTTCTGGACAGGAAGGACATGCAGTTGGTGAGACGCTCCCGAGTAGGACCATGATGCTTCACCATCTCAGGGAGTGTGAGGCAATCCTTGGGGCAAGGAGTGACCCCCGGGGGGAGCAAATTTGCAGAGGGCCCGGGGTGTGTGAAGGGCTGGGCCTGGCAGAAATTGATAACCCCGAGAGGGGTGTGGGGGCTGTAAACCCCATAAGGGTGCAAGGGCAGGGCATTACAGAGCTTAGCAACCCTGAGAGGGGTGCGGGGGTAATAAATATAAGGGGTCAAGGGATTGAAAGTGGGGTTGGGGACGATTCCCCTGTGAGCCCTCAAAACTTGGGGCGAGGCAGGAGGGCTGTTGTCCCCCCTGCCCACTATAGGGAAAGCTGGGACATGCCAAGAGGGAGCAGGGAGCAGGCCCTGCAAACTGGGGTGACAGAATATTGTGGGACCGGTGTGCTAGCCCCCCAGGGATCAATGCAAAGGGGTCCAGGGACCGTGCAGCATTGCAGAGGATAGGCCCTGCTGATGGAGATCAGCCTAAGCACATGGGCCCTCTGCTGCAGGCAATATATCCTGAAGGGGCTCCCCAGATGGAGAACTCCAATCAGCCACCATGGGGGCCTATAGACCAATTCGGGGTACCGGGGCTGGCACAGTATTGCCAGTAGGCCCCCACCTTGCTCGTAAGGCAGCTGGGGGGTAGGCCTAATCAGGGAAGGGATGCATCAGGGCCTGAGCAGCCAGGACCAGAGATCTTTTTACAGGACCAAGGGGAACCTCCAGCCAGCAGGAGGAGGACGGAGCAGTCGGAGGCTGCACAGGACATCAGCAATGAGCACATTTGGAGAAGGATCTTGGCCATCGAGATCCAGCTCCATGGAGATGTATGGGCCCCCTTAAATGAAGGGCCAGTCAGCAGTCAGGGTCCCTCCGCAGCGCTTGGGGTAGGCAGCCAAGGTGAGCACGGGCAACTTTGTGCTGGGGCCCCTAGGGATGCTATGGGTGAACGAAGGGGTACTACCGACATGGGAGGTGTGGTTCCAGGGCCTCTGGGAAGGGGCACACCTGAGATTATGCCCAAGGGGAGGGTCAAATCCGGAGCACAAGGGGCTGGAGGGTCTCACGTGGGGCAGGCTCCTCAGACTAGGGTACCTCAACTAATGCAGTTGAATGGATCCTGGGTATGGGTTACTCCGGCGGTGGCACCAATCCAGGATCCTCCTGGACAGGTACAAGGGGGAGAGTTACCCAAAATAAACAGCAGGGGGAGAACCCAGAGACACCCCTGGGAACTGCCAGTAGACAACCTGACACAGGTGGTGCGGGGGCTGGGGGTCAACCTGCTTGCCACCCTTCACAGCCCCCAGGGGGCGCTATTCCAAGTGTTGCCGCACCTTTTGGCACGCATTTATTACCGGCGGTAAAGGAGAAAAGATTGAAGGGGGAATACGTGGACATTTATGCCCTGTTATTTAGTGACCCAATCTTAGATCATTCAGAGCCAGAGAACGGGAAGGAGAAAGAAAAATTCAAACGCCCAAAAGCCGACAGAATTTGGGCAAATTGGACAGCTGCCTTCACTGTGTACATGGGTGTCATACTACAAGCTGACCCTACACGCGGATTGGAGCTCCACAAGTACGCCGACATAATTCAGTGGGCTTATGGAACGGGCCCAGTCGGAGCATGGCTCCGATACGACGAGGCATTCCGTCACAGGGCTGCCACAACACCGGGAATGCGATGGGATGTACATGCTCCCAACCTCTGGCTCGAATGTATGATCAATGCCACGAGGGCATTTAGATCTGACAGCAGACATCCTTTAGTTCGGGGTGGGGTTGCATTGAGCAATTGGAACGTGCTCTTCGGGGACACCCCAATAGAGAGGAGGTTGAATATATTGTACAAGGGTTTAAGTTTGGTTTTGTTATACCCGCGGGCCCAGTTCAGCAAATCGGGGCAGTTTGTAACCTGAAATCAACAATGGGTATGTGAGTGATAGTGCAGAAAAAAATTTGAGAAATAATTAGCTGAAGGCCAGATTGCAGGCCCCTTCGAGTATCCCCCCATGAAAAATCTGGTTGTTTCCCCCCTTGGAATCGTCCCCAAAAAAGCAAAATGGAAATACTAGGCATGGGCGAACAGATCGCGGTTTGTGTTCGGCCGTTCGGTTCGGCCGCGATCGGTTCGTGTGTTCGCGTTCGGCCGTTCGGTTCGGCCGCGTTCGGTTCGTGTGTTTGTGTTCGGTCGTTCAGTCGTACCTCGCATTCGTGTTCGCCCGTTCGGTTCGGCCGTTCGTGTTCGGCCGTTCGTGTTCGGTTGTTCGGGCAGGTCGTACGTTCGTGTTTGGCCGTTCAGTTCGTTCGCCATCGGGTTGTGCGTTCGTGTTCGGTCGTTCGGTGTTCGGGTGGTTCGCGCGTT
>QEPC01015343.1:595045-711553 GCA_003113815.1 Sphenodon punctatus | reverse complement strand
GAATGATGGAGTGCATCTCTCGGACAAGGGTAACGAGATGTACTTAGCGGCAGTGGCAGGGCATTTGGAAAAGGTTGTTGGTTATCTAGGTGGTGGGGGTCGGGGTGGTTTAGATTGACCACCCCTGAGTGGCAGGGGTCCAGTATGCCATGATAGGATTAATAGGTAGGTTAATAGGGTATTAAGAGTCATCTCCCTAATGCGGGGTACAGCATGCACTGGGGCCATCACCCTGGGAGTGATGTTGGAGCACGGTCTGCAGGGGCATGTACTGTCCTCGGGCTTTGCTGACTCATCGCTCCTTACTCGCGCCCAGAGATGGGCTTGTTCCCCACCTTTTGGCCAGGTTGACATCAAGGGTGGGGATGTTGGTTTAATGGACTGTTAACGGATGGCACATCCGGGCAGGACATGTGTTAATAAGTTGTGTTAGTAACTTGGCATACTGGGCCCATATTGCATAGTGCAATTCCCCACCGACCGTTACGAATAACTGATTTGAATAAATGAGTGCGGCCAGCATTTACACCAAAAATCTGCCTCCTTGTCTTATTGGGGTGCGTTGACAAAAGGCTGTCTCCCCTTTCAACTTATTTAACTCCTCGCTCACACTTAGAGATTGGTCTTCTAAAACGGAGACCCTTTCCTCAGTTGCCTCAATTCTTTTGACCATGCCTTCCATTTTTTTATTTCCCTCATCTACTGATATTTTGATCTTCTGCATTTCTTTTTTAAGCTCCCTTTTCCTTTGTATGATGAGGGACCGCACTTACCTTTCCTCTGCTTCTCCATCCTCAGATTCTGAAGTGCCTTGCTCTGCTTCTGTTTCTGGTGCCACCTCAGTCAATTTCCTGCCGGCTCCTCCATTTTCTGAGCTTCTGGGCCCCGTGGTATCTTTCTTATGGCAAAAGCGGTCTAGAGCATTTGCTTGTGAAATCCTTTGTTTGGGCTTACTTCTCCCCATCATACTGCTACCATTTTTTGAGGTTTTCTCAAAACCACCCTTTAATTAGGGGCTTGTATTTAAGCTGGAGGAGCAGAGCTAGGGCTTCCCCCAACTAGCTGCACTGACGCATGCGCAGATCCCAGATGGGGTGTGAATTTAAAGACAGTATTCCTGTTAGCAATAACTTCATTAAGAAAAGTTAGTGAAATAGCAGCCATAATAATCTCAGAACCATACTTGCAGATTTATTTTCCAAGATAGAATACATATGGCTTTACATACTAAATTCCTACTTAAGATAGTATAAGTAATACAGTTGTGAGAATGTGACCCTTTTTACATGGGCCTCTCCCACCCATGAACACACAGATTTCTTTGTGTTCATGGGTGGGGGAGCCCCGTGTGAACGATGTGGTGCACACGCTCATGGTGAGTGGGGGTGTGTGCATGCCCGCTAACAAGCATCCCCACTCACTCCCCCCACTCATCCCAATGCACGGAGCAACTGGGGGAAATGGAGGTTATTCTGTGGGTGTGGATGAGTGGGGGTGAGTGGGGATGTGTGTGCAGCTGTGTGCATGACCAGTTCATGCACTGGCATGCCCATGGAACCCCCACCTGGCGGAGCCATGTAAAAATAGCATGTGAGGAGCCACTTGAAGAAGAACAGAAGGTTGCTACCTTGTAAACAAGGTTCTATGAGATGGTTCCAAACATTCTCACAACACCCACCCTTCCAGCCCCGCATGGATTATTTTTCTTATATTTCTAGAAAGGGTTGGAAGGAACTGTCATTTTGAGGGGGAGAGTGCTTTTTATACTAGAGGAGCTCGAGACCATCATGTGATCTATTATTTGAATAGGGTGAGCATGCAGAACCCAGTTTTGAGAATGCTAGGTGCCATCTCGAAGAACCTTCTTTACAAGGTAATAACCTTCTGATCAGCATATGGGGAGAAGTTGTTTGTAAGCTTTATCTCCGAGTCTGATCCCTGTCCCCCTGCTGCTGCTGCTGCTGCTGCTGCTGCTACTGCTGAGAGGCAGAGGCAGGTGAGGGAGGGGGACCAGAGCCAGGGAAGGGAGGCAGAAGAACTTTTTGGGGGAGAATCTGGCTGCAGCCTGATGCCCAGCCATGCAAGTACGGGGCCCAAGCTAGCCATGGGGCCATGTGCAGCCACACATGTGGCACATGCCTGGGGCTGGCCCTGCCTCAAGGGGTGCGCTCTGGGTAGAAGAAGGAAAAGGAGGGTCCGGATCATGGAACTGTGCTATGGATCTATCCTCTGCTCCTTTGCCCCGAGCTCACCCTTTCAGTGCTAGGGGGTAGGAATTGGATCCAGGGTCCTGAATTAGGAAGTGGAAAGTGGCCAAGTAAAAACTAGACCTGGTCTGCATTTACTCCCCGGTCCTGAGGTTTCCCATCTTTGTTTTACCATTTTAATCACGCTAAACCTTTACCAAGAAGCAGGATCCTAATCTGTTACAATAATAATTCTGAATAAAGTAACCAACTCTAATGTTTGATTTAGCTGACTCCTCTGACTGTCTCTATCACCTATTGTTTCTTGTTCTCTTTCACCTAAATATCTGTCATCTGTTTTTGGTGTGTTTTTTCCACCTACAGCCTCTTCTCTAGTTTGCTCAGTCTATAGTTCTTATTTGTTACATGGCTGGAGAAGGGCTGTGTGGCACAAAAGCTTGTGTAAGTACAGTTGGTTCAATAACAGAGACCTCACACCTGGGCAACCTGTCCATGTAAAGGCCAGATGTACAGATGGAACCAGATGTGCAGGCTGCCTGCTCCACTCCAACCCCACTAGTGTGCTCCAGGAAGCAAGCTGCTCAAATCTGAAGAACTGGTTGGAGGCAGAACAGTAGTCCATCTTCTCTACAGCTGGCTGCTGCAGTTCTGCTCCCTGCTGGATGTTGCCCCAGAAATGCCATAGAGCTGTGGGCAGCAGCCTAGAGTGATGACCTATCCACCTGCAGCTCTTTAGGTTGGAGGAAGGGGCACTGTCTGGTCAGACTTCAGGCCATGGCAGCCTTCTGGTCCATTTAAAATGGGCCTAGCTTGGCTAAAAGCAGGCAGACATGGGGTTCCACTTCTGTACTTGCTCCGGGGTTGAGCACCCCTACGTCCACCTAAAGACACCAAACACCATAATGGGGAGAAAAAGAGAGTGATTCAAACAAATTATACATCTTTGTAAAAAGGCACTTTCAAAAGGGCCTAACAGAAACTTGGACCGCGCTCTCACTGGGCAAAACCCTGCAGCATTTGCCTTCAGGAAAAACTCTAGGAGGTAGATGTTGCGCATGTTTAGTCCAATGGGAAAGCAAAACCGCGTGGCTTTGCCTGAGATTATGCAGAGGTTACAGAACATGATTTTCCAGCTCTACAACATCCACATGATTGGACACAAAGCAGCTCATGACCTTGCTTTCCTCCTGGCATTTTTCCTGAAGGCAAATGTTGCACCTTTTGCCCAGTGAGAATGCTATCTTGGAATAGCTCTCTAGAATTTAGCATATTCAAAGAATATAAAAGACTCATAATGGATAGGGGATGAGAGGAAATCCAAATATCTTAAATGTTAGATGCTGGGCACATTTTTAGAATATGTGTCATGGATACACTTCATCATGTCAATTAACTTCATTCTATCAGTACACAGGACACCCCCCAAAAGGAGCATTCCCTAGCTGGAAATGAATGACACAGGATACGCTCCCCACTAACAAAGCCAAGAGGAAGTTTTGTCATTGACTTCAGTGTATGTTTGGAACTTGCTTAATTCTATTCTGAAACCTCATCATTCTGCTAGAATAGGACAAATAGGAAAAAAATCTGAATATTTGCTAAATTGGATAATATTGATTTGAACATGTCCATAGCATTTCTTTTCTGCCATGAATATTTTTGCAACTGTGTTTTGCGTACATGCATAGTTATGTGGTAACATTTAAGAGAATTGGTGGAGCCCTTATATCACCCAGGTATTAAAGGGGGAACTCGGGGAACATAAGACGGTTGCCAAAAAGCTAAATGAATTAACTGTGCCCATTTTTACATCAGAAGATGTTTGGGAAGTACTCACAATTTTTCTTTTCAGGTGATAAATCTGAAGAACTGTTTCAGATTGATGTGACAATAGAAGACGTTCATGAGGAAATGGTTAAACTCAACTATATTAAGTTGGTAGAATCTGTGGCAGTTACCCAAGATTTTTGAAGAAATAATGCAACATCTCAGAACTACTAACCATGGTATATCACTTGCCAGAAAAATCAACCTGTGGACTGAGCACTGGAATGAGGGCTTAATAAAGGGTGATTTCAGATGTTACCGGGCCAGTTGGCCCCGTACCAAAATCAATGTATTGATCCCCCGCCGGGATGACCCGTAATGCCCTAACAGACGTGCCAGGGGATCCCGGTGGGGAATCAGGGAGGGGGTGGGGCTGCGTGGCACAACGTGCAGCCACACATCCCTGCCCCCTCCACGCTCCCCACCGCCCACCCTCTGGGGAGACGGGCGGCCACCGCGGCCAATGCCACTGCAGCGCTCGCCCGCTATGGCCACAGGCCAGAATCCCTGTGGGGATTCCAGGCCGTGGCTGCTGTCCAGACATGATGGCGGGGGTCACCTAGGCGGGGAATCGCCTTCACCACACGATGGCCTCCGGACCCACTGCTGCGGCCGCTCGCGTGGTGAATGTGATTCCCCACTGTGGTAACATCTGGGGGGAACATCCGTTCACCCCAACAGACGTTACGTGGTCCAAGCCACCACAGGGAATTGACTGTGGTTGACATCGACCATGTAATGTCTGAAATCACCCAAAGAGTGGACACTTGGCCGTCCCTCAGACTTCACAGATTTGGACACTTCATAGGGGGTAGGGCTGCATCAGAGGGTATTTTCAGATGTTACGAGATCACAGTCAACCACGGTGAACCATGGTCAATCCCACGGCAGGGCCAAAGTGCCCTGAACGTCTGAACGGTGGCCGCCAGATATTCACCACAGTCAATACCCACCAGGGGTCAATATCAACCATGCTTCTGGAGCTCCGGCCAGGACCATCTCCGAAAGTGTGGTCAAAGAGATTCTCAATGGGAAACATAAAAAAGCAATGTCTGAATGGCACGCACCGGCCGGAATAAAAAAAATAATGATTCCCAGCCAGGGACAAAGCATGCAAAGTCGCTGCCAGGCAACCAGCAACAACACAGGCCAAGGAGGAAGATTTAAAGGGCACACAGCAGCAGGGGGATGTGGCGGGATGGATCGAAATGGAAGGGAGAGGAGAGTGGTGGGCGAGAGTGCAAGGGAGAAGGAGGAGGAGGAGGAGGTGGTGGAAGCGCAGGCGGAGGTGGTCATGCTGCACATGGAGGAGGTGGAGGGACAGCATCATCATCATCATCATCATCATCATCAATCATCATCATCAGCTGGGACATGCCGCCCAAGTGCCTGCTGCCGTCCCGGGGGAGAAGGCAACCCAGAAACAGGTAAGGGGACTGAAGGGGAGGGGGTCCCGGTGGCACAGAAGCACCAAGGGGGGAGGGGGCCTGGCCTGCCATCTGGAGGGGAAAAGGGGGCAGGCCACGGGACATGGGCAGAGGCAGAACAGCAACCAACCCCCCCTTCCTCCCACAGACACAGAAACGGGCCTGGGAACCTGAGCCCCTGGAGGAGCCAGGTGCTGCCCAGGCAGAGTAGTAGTAGGAGGAGGAACCAGAGGGGAGAAGGGGGAGATGGCCCTACCACAGAGGGAGGCAATGGGGGCTCCGGGAGACCCAGGACTTTATCCGGATCTTGGAGCTTGTGCTCAATCAGAGAAATGTGCATGTGTTCCAGGAGATAGTGCGGAAAATGAAGGCGGCAGGGCATCACCAGACCATGGCACAGTTCTGCTCGAAGGTCAAAGAGCTCAAAAGGGTGTACAAGGCCATTAGGGACAACAACTGGCAGTCCAGACACGGAGCCCAGTCCACCCCCTTCTACGATGTCCTGGATTGCATACTCCATATGAAGGGCTTGATAGTCGTCCCACACCTCATGGGGAGCGTTGTGGCCCAGGCCAGGGAACAGGCCAAGGTACCCCCTCCCCTCGCTGCCTCTCAGGAAGGCACTGGATCCAGGGCCCAAGACCCCCAGGAGGAATGCCCTGGGACCTCACAGACCAGAAGCCCCCCCTGGACACCAGCCCAGAGAGCCTCCACCCTCTGGCCGGACAGGCGGAGTCTAAGGCCAAGACACTCATCACCCTCATCCAGTGCTCTCAGGGGGAGCACAGCAACATGGAGGGGCCAACCTCAGAGGGATTGGAGATGGACATTGAGGGTTAGCTTGCAGCCCCCACCCACCCCAGAAACTACAGGACAGGGGCATGGGGGGCCACACTGGCACTCCGACCGACCTCCACCAACCCCCCCCCCATACCTCCACAGGGCATGGAATGCTCCGGCACCAGAGGCAGGTGGTCGAGGAGGCCGGCACAGAGCAGCCCAGGCAGCAGCCGGAGGACCCAGGTGAGGCACACTGGCTGGGTGGAGGGAGGGCTGGGGAGGCAGAGAGGAGGACCCAGGACACAGGGGCTGGGGGGGGCAGGGTGCCAAGGACCAGAGTGGGGTTTACCAGGCACCAACCGGGGGGGCAGAGACCCCCCAGGCCTCCTCCAGGCTAGGGGGCGGGTTGCCAGGGTGGCAAATGACTTACCCCCGTGTACCCTACAGGGCAGCCAGAGGGGCCTCAGCAACCCATACCTGTGCCCCAGCACAGCAGATGAGGGAACACCGGGCACAGGTACAGCACCAGAGGGAGGACCAGGCAGAGGACATCATCCAGACCACAATGGAACAGGGGGAGCGGATGATAGCGGCCGTGGACCGCATGGAGGTGGCCATAGAGTGCTCCCTGCTATGGGCGGAGGCACAGGACCAGAGCTTCCAAGCAGAGGTGCACCTGGAACAGAGGCCGGAGCACTGGGAGCACAGCAGGCAGATAGAGGCGTTTGGGCAGCTGGAACAGGCCATCGAGGGGATGGTTTGGGAGCATTCAGCCAAGATGGACAGGTCCCATGACATTGGGACCTCCCTGCTCCTGCACACAGGCACTATGTGCACCTATTTCATGGCAGCCACTCCGCCGGGCACCTTGTCTTCCCAGGGTCCCGTTCCAGGTCCCTCAGCATCCCTACCACCTCCCCACCCACCCCATCCACCTCCACGCCAGCAGGGGCCACGCATCCGCCTCCCGGTCCCTATAGGCCTCCGGAGGGAACAGCCACCCAGGGGGGCCCCTCGAGTCCTGGGTCCTCCTTCCCTCCCACCACTGCCTACCCCTCCACACACCGAGGCATCCCAGGACACCATTGGGGCCACAGACAGTGGGGGGGGGAGGGCAGCTCCCAGGGCTCTGTGCCACCCACAGGCTGCTTGAAGGGGTGCCTAGGAAATGCAGGGGGTGGGTGAGGGGGAAGGGGGAGGGTGGTCTGAGGGGGGCGGTGCTGGTGGTGGGGCACAGATAAGCAGGTGATATAATAAATGCTCAGATGACACAGCCACCTCCTGTGGTCAGTTCAGGGGCTCACCCGGGGACTCACCCGGGGGGTGGGCCAGGTGGTGGGCACCCTCACGCCTGGGACTCCAAGCTGATGTGCCTGGCTAGAGCAGCACGGATGTGTTTGGCATAATGGTACTCCCTCAGGTTGTCTGCATTCATGTACACAGACACAGGCCCGGGAGGTTGGGTTGGCATGGGTATTTGAGGGCGACCCCATCAGACTCGCACACATTGTGCAGCACACAGCAGGCACCAATCACCAGGGCCGAGGTCTCTGCTGTGTAGGCTAGGCGGCTGGCGAGTCTCCTCCAGCACTGCTTGAGGGCCCCAAATGTCCACTCAACCACAGTCCTGCTGGCACACAGGCAGGTATTGTAGAGCACCTCTGCAGGAGTCCGGGTGACTGGGTATAGCTTCATCAGCCACCGGGTGAGGGGGTAGGCTGGGTCCCCCAGGATACAAGGGGGCATCAGCACCCCCTTGATCCGAGCCATCCCCATGTCTGCAAAGTCCCCCCGGTACATCTGGGCATAAAAGGGGGAGATGGTCATGATCCGGGCATTGTGACTTCGCCTGGAGTTTCCCATGAAGATGTCTATGAACCTCCCCCAGTGGTCCACAACAGCCTTCAGCTGCAGGGAGTGATACCCGTGCCTGTTGACATACTCCGGGGCCTCCCCCATGGAGGGGGAAAGGATCTCGATGTGGGTGCCGTCCATGGCGCCCATGCATTTTGGGAACCCTCCAGCCATAAATCCGGCCATCATGGGCCCCTGATCCACCAGCTGAATTGCCCTGTCCAGGAGTACGCCCTCCACAGATTCACAGACATCCTAGAGAATACAGGCCATGGTGCTCACCCAGACACCAAAGTGCTGGGAGACGGACCGGCAGAAGCTGGGCGTTGCCAGGGCCAAGACCTCGATGGCCACCCTCTGGACCATGGGGATGGGTTTCCTCATGGGGGTGTGCTGTCACTCCAGCCAGGACGTGAATAGGTCCGTGAGCCGCAGTAGGGTGAGTTTGTCTATCCAGAAGTGTGCCCTCCAGGCTGCCTCATCCCACTGAGCCAGCACCCAGGATCACCAGCCCTGGATGCGCTCCATAACCCATAGTCGCTGGTCAATGGGCATAGTGAGCAGGGCGGTCAGGTGCACAGCCTCCGTCCTCCATTGGAGGTAACTGTCCGCCTCGCGGATCGCCACAGACCTGGTCCAGCTGCAGAGCATGGCCTGTAAGTCCACCCCGGGCACCCGCTGCACCCGGAGCTGGGCCAAGGAGCGCCTGCAGGCTTGGTGAGTCCTGCGGGCCCCTACAGCATTCCAGGCCATGGTAATATGCAGGCGGGCATCCAGGTGCACCTCAGCGATCTGGATGCACAGCTGATCAGTGTGGGTGCAGTACCACTCAGCACAGAGAGAAAGGAGCATCCTGCATGCACCCAACCTGTCCCACACCATGGCGAGGTGAGCCCTGGGGGGGGCCGCTGGTGGCCCTGATATAGGCTGGGATGCTCCCCCCGGCTGCCTGTGCCAGCTTCTGCAGGGCGGGCGGCCTGGGGTGGCAGGTGTGCGGTATTGACCACACCAGATTCCCTGGCAAGAGTCGTGCGCATAGGCTACAGCGCACCCAGGCATACCGGACTACATGTCTCCTGTCATCATCTCCCTCCTCTCCCTGTTGGCAACATCGTGTCCTTGTCCACCTGATTATTGTGTCAGCTGTCCTGTCTGTGTGCTTGGTTCCTGCGACTGTGATGGGTCCACACCCCACAACTCGCTCTGTTGCCATACATTGTTGCGACCTGTGGCTTTCTCGGCCAGCCTTGGTGCTCCCCCGAGCCCTCTACCGCCCCTGGAGGGAAAGTGTGCTCCCCTGTCCATGGTGTTATTATCCCTGGCATGCTGGACTATGGTTGGCTGTGCTTCCACCAGGCTCCCAGCTCCTGGTCCGAGGTGGAGACCATGTCTGCCCTGTCTGTGTGTAGCCTGGCCGCCTACACAGTTTGTCTGGCAGAGGGGGGCCCTGCCTTGGCTTGTCCTACTTTGGCTGCATTCACGAGGCCCGTGGGTACCAGCGCTCCAGTGGGGCAGTGTATCACTGGCTGTTGGAGCTAGGTCAGCTTCTGTGGCACCCTCCTGCTGACTTCTGCATGTCCGAGCCTACCATGGTGGAGCTGGCGGTGCTGTCCGGTGCGTGGTCCCATTCCAATGAGCAGCTGGTTCTCTCCATGCAGGATCCCTTCGAGGCTAACTACCTGATTGCCCACCACATGTGTTCATGCAGGGATATCTCCAGGGCATGCTTCATTGGCCCCACCTCGTTCACCAGGCATGGCACCTGGCCCCTTGGCCCTTTGTGGCCCCCAGCAGCTATCTATGAGCCCCCCTGTGCCTCACAGACCCCTGTTCCTGGCCCCCATGCACCTGGAGTGGAGGCGGGAGCACCGGGAACACAGCAGTCAGGTAAAGGCGTTTGGTTGACTGGAACAGGACATCGAGGGGATGGTGCAGGAGCATTCAGCCAAGATGGACAGATCCCATGACATTGGGACCTCCCTGCTCCTGCATGCAGGCACTATGTGCACCAATGTCATGACAGCCACCCCGCTGGGCACCCTGCCTGCCCAGGGCCCCGTGCCGGGTCCCTCGGCACCCCCACAGCCTCCCCACCTGCCCCAGCCACCTCCCCACCAGCAGGGGCCCCGCATTCACCTCCTGGTCCCTGTAGGCCTCTGGAGGGAGCAGCCATCCATGGGGGGCCCTCCAGCCCTCCGTCCTCCCTCCCTCCCACCACCGCCTGCCCCTCAGGGCACCGAGGCCTCCCAGGACACCATTGGGGACACGGACAGTGGGTGGGAGGGGATCTCCCAGAGGTCTGTGGTGCACACAGGGCAGCCGAGGGGGAGGCCCCAGAAATGGGGGGGATGGGGGAAGGGGGAGGGTGTTCTGATGGGGGGCACAGAACCTGTGTGGTGGGTTGTTGTGGTGGTGGTGGTGTAGGGGGCACAAGTATACGTGGGCGAGGGAATAAATGTCTGGGCACCACAACTGCCTCCCTCGGTCTGTTCACAGGCCCGGGGGTAGGGGCGTACCAATGACCATAGAGGGGCTTGCCCAGGGAGCCATTGGGGGCCCCAGGATGGTGGTGTCGGGGTTGAAAGCCCTCACACCTCGGCCTCCCGGCTGATATGCCTGGCAAGGGCGGCATGGATGCACTTGGCGTATCAGTACTCCTTCAGGTTGTCCGCAGTCACATACAGAGGCACGGGTCCATGTGGGCATCAGGGCTAGGGGTATTCGAGGGCTGCCCCCTCAGTCTCACACACGTTGTGCAGCACACAGCAAGCACCTATCACCAGGTTCGAAGTCTCCACCATGTAGTCCAGCCGGCCAGCGAGGCTCCTCCAGCGCTGCTTGAGGGCCCCGAAGGCCCGCTCAACCACGGTCCTGCTCACACACAGGCGGGAATTGTACAGCACCTGAACCAGGGACCTGGTGACCAGGTATACCTTCATCAGCCACTGGGTGAGGGGATAGGTCGGGTCCCCCAGGATACAGGGGGGCATCAGCACCCCCTTGATCCGAGCCATCCCCATGTCTGTGTCAGATGGCGGTAATAAAGGCAGCCCGTGCCAAGAGATGGTCATGATCCGGGCATCGTGGCTACTCCCAGAGTTGCCCGTGAAGATGTCTATGAACTGCCCTCGGTGGTCCACAACAGCCTGCAGCTGCAGGAAGTGGTAACCATGTCTGTTAATATACTCCGTGGCCTCTCTGGCGAAGGGGCAGAGGATCTCTATGTGGGTGCCGTCCACATCACCCATGCAGTTGGAGAAACCTCCCGCTGCGAAGCCGGTCATCACGGCCTTCTAGTCCACCAGCTGGATCGACTGGGCCCGGCTTTCCTGTCTGTGTGCTGTCGGCTGTCCTGTCTGTGTGCTCGGTTCCTGCAGCTGTGCTGGGTCCGCACCCAACGCCTCGCTTGTTTGCCATGCTTTGTTGCAGCCTGTGGCCTTATCGCTTGGACTTGGGGCTCCCCTGCATCCCCTCCCAGTCCTCTGGGGAATGTGGGCCCCCTTTTCCATGGTGTCAGTCCCCCTGGCTTGCTGGACCATGGCTGGCTGTGCTTCCACCGGGCTCCCGGCCCCCATGGGGCCCCCCATACGTGGAACTTCCACGAGACCATGACCCTGTGTGCCCTGTGGCATACCCTGGTCGTGCAATTGCTCCTGAGCTGCCTGGACAGCCTGCTGGGTGCCTATGTGAGCCTGAGCTCTGGCCTTCATTACTTTGACTATGAGGCGAGCGACCGCAATTACCAGATGCATGCTGAGACACTGGGGCTGGTTCCCTTTCCCAATGGGTGCATTCCAGAGATGAGGTGCTCACATGTGGGGTGGTCTGTGGAGGAGACCGTGTCTGCTCTGTCTGTGTGCAGCCTGGATGCCTATACGGTCTGTCTGGAGGAGGGGGGCCCTGCCTTGGCCGTGTCCTACTTTGGCTGTGTTCATGGGGCCCATGGGTACCAGCGCTCTCGTGGGGTGGTGTATCACTGGCTGTTGGAGCTCGGTCACCTTCCGTGGCCCCCTGCTGCAGACTACTGCATGTCTGAGCCTACCACGGTGGAGCTGGTGGTGCTGTCTGGTGTGTGGTCCCGTTCCAATGTGCAGTTGGACTCTCCATGCAGGATCTGTTTGAGACATACTACCTGATTGCCCACCACATGTCCGTGCTGGGGTACCACCGGGGTATGCTTCATTGGCCCCACATCATTCATCTGGTGGGGCCTTCATGGCCCCTGTCCCCTTCGTGGTCTCCAGCAGCTGGCTGTGAGTCCCCCTGTTGCTTCTGGGCCTGGCTGCTGGCCCCCTGTGGGCTCCCACCTCCACCCATCTGCTGTGGTCCACTGCCTGCTCCCTCCTTGATGTGTCGGCCATACTGCTGTGCTTGCTTCCCAGGGTGCCACTGCCCTGGCCTGTGGCTGCAGGTCCCCTCCGGGCACCCCCCCTGTCTGCCTCTGCACCTGGTGTTCCCCTCCATGGCTGCCTTCTCCAGTGTCTGAGTTCAGCTCTCTGCATGACCCCCTGGCTCCCCTGGGTGCAGCTGACTGTCCTTGTCTGCCTGCGCTCTCTCCTGCCCCCCTGCCCCCCCATGTGTGCCTGTGTTACCTCAGGGTTCTGGGGCCCCTGGACTGCACCTCCCGCCTTCCTCCTGGGGGGTGGGTGGGTATGTGACTTTGGACCTGCTGCATGGCCCTGACTCTCCTGGCTCCCCTCCATTGCACCATTGCCTGCACTTGGGGTCTGTGTGTACCTCCTGGACTGTTCCCGGGTCACTCCCTGCTCCGTGTGGCCTCCCCCAGTTCCTGTGCCCCGACCTTCCAGGCCCCCCCCATTCTGGGACTGCCTGTGTTGCTGTGGGGGTTCCCGTGCAGACTGTGCTGTTGTGGGGGTTCTGGCTGCTTTTGCCTGTGTCCAGCTCCCCATGGGCCATTCCACCCCCCTTTTCCCTGTCCTGCGCCCCCCTCACCCTCCCGTGCCCATTGTGCCATGTGTGTTGTCTGTCCCGCTGTGACCCTCCTTCCCTTCCTTTCCCGTGAGGGTGTGTGTGCGCCCGAGCGTGTGTTTGTGCTGTGTGTTCCCCTGTGCCCTCATTGTCTCTGTGCCTGTTGTGTGTGGTACCTTGGCGGCTCTTCTCCCTCCCTTCCCATTTCCCTTGTGTGGGCATTCCCTTTTGTCCCTTCTGGCTTTGTTTGCCCTCAGGCAGCCATGTCTGTGTCCCGCCCCTCACCAGTGCCTTGTGGGTGTTTTGACCACGGCCGGGAATCGGCATAACATCTGTTGCACTGCCCAGGTCCATGGTCTGGCGGCCCAATTCCCTGTCATGGTCCTGAGCCCGTCACGCCTGTTCAGGGCTTTCCTTGACCACGGGGGGTGGTTGTTCGGTTCACCACCACAGGGAATTTGCTGTGGTGAATCGGTTCCACGTAACGTCTGAAATCACCCATTGAGGGGCAAATCAAAGAGAATCTACCACCTCTTCCTGACTTAATCCACACTTGTTGGAATGTGCTTCACATTGAATAGTGTCATATCAGAAGGGGAAGAGGGAGGAGATACTCTTTACCGTGCCCCTTTCGGATAGTTCTACACCACCACCCCTCTGAAATCCTTTGGTGACTTTCCTGTCTGTGTTCCAGACGGTTGGGAAGTAGCTAAAGATAAGTTATTTTTTACAAAATACTTTAGAGGTGATCCTGGAAAACACAGGCCAGTGTGCCTAACTTCAGTACCAGCTAAAGTTAAATTACAGTAAAGAATAGAATAATTAGGCACATTGACTAATACAATAAGTTAAGGAAGAGCCAATATGGTTTTTGTAAAAGGAAACCGTGCCTCTCTAATCTGTTAGAATCCTTTGAAGGTGTCAAGAAGCAATTGTTACTGAATAATTTTTCCAGCATGTTGCTAATTAGAATAAATTAAATGTCTAACAGAAAAAACTGGAGAAAAAAACAATATAACTTTGTCACATGTAAAGAAAATTGAATTCTGTAGCAGTTTTACACATATACGTAAGGGCCAGGTCCAGAATAATGTAGACTATGCAACCTTGCAGGTTCCAATATATCAGGGGACTTTGATACATGGGGTCCAATATTATGAATAATTTATCTAGAACATTCAATGTTCAAAGTGCTTTGCAGTCCATATCAAGTTCTGTCATTAATTATACAAGTGTTAAAAGCACTGGCATAAAACACAGGATCATAGATCCACAAATGTGGTGGGTACAAGATTTAGGAAACCTTATCCCACATTAGCCTGCGATGCAGCTGACCATCAGGCCGGTGCCACCAGATGTTCGCCCGCTTCCGCCCAAGAGTGGGTGTCAGGCATCTACGCAGTGCATCTATTGGAGAAGACTGGTGATGCATCACAGGCTACTGTTGCCCCACCAAGGCCAACATGGAGTAACAGGCCACCTCCTGTCTGTCAGCCCATGCAGTCCTTCCACAAGGTGAGGTCTGAAGACTGGGCCCAGAGAAGCACACTCACCTCAGCCACCAAACAGCTAATCAGGCTGACACAACCGATGGCTGACCACTTCCACCCCAGGACGAGTGTCAGGTTTCTATGTGACATTTCCACTGGAGAAGGCTAGTTCTGTGCACTTCCTCTCCCCACCACCCAATCAGATGTCTAGCGACAGCGTGCCCAATTCTTCAGTGCAGCAGGGGTCCGCGAGTCCAGCCCTGTGTGGCTGGTCCCTCGGATGGACCCATGACATGGAAGGTCTGGTGATGGCTGCTGGGTGTGTATGTGTTCTTGTTTGGTCCACTGGCCCAAAGTTTGGTGACTGTGTTGGCCCTCCCTTGGGCAGGCAGGTGATCTGGGTGGCCCTGTCTTGTGTGGCTTTTCCCAGTGTGTGTCCATCAGCATGTGCAAGCATTTCTGTGCTAACAGGATCTCACCACCATTTTGAATTGGGGTTTCAACTTCGAGTGCAGCACTGGGGTACATCTACTGGGGATTACTAAATTGATTCTAGTAAGAAATTTACCTATCTGATTAATTTTATTAACAAATGTTGCTGTGGGTAAATTTGCTGGTGATAGGTTTGCTTATATATTATTTATCTTCTCTTCAGTCTTCTAATCCAAGCCTCATTAATACTGTGAACAGCGTATTCCACAAAAGTTTAAGTCTGGTACAGGGGTATTCTGAGAAGCTTCTAAAATGAAGACATCTCTCATCTACCACTGAAAATAATGGCACTGTGAGAGAGATCAACATCTCAGAGCTGGAAAGCTACTAAGAAAGTAGGAAGTATTTTCAGAAAGAAAGTGAAAATTGTTAACTGTTAAGAAATCAAAAGGTGAAAACAGACATGATGGTGACCTACTTAGGCCTGTGGGCCGCTGGCATGTCTGTTTTTGCACTGCTAGATGTTGGCCTAGGATTGCCCAGGGACATGTCACAGGCGAGCCCAGGCTCTGACCTTGGGAAACCCCTAAAGTCACAGCCTGGGCTACGGTCCACCTGACTAGACCAGAATCAGTCACAGTGGACTAACACATCTGTTGTGGCCCACCATGACCCAGCCTGGATCAGGACTTACTATGACTGCCCACAATGGCTGGCCATAATTGGCCACCATGGCTGCCAGTCATGGTAGGGGGTGGGGCCCTGGGAGAGTCACAGAGCCAGGGTAGGCCCGCCAAATGTTTGTTGTGGCCCACCCCCACCCCCAGCTTCATGGCAGTGTAGCTGCAGACATGTATGGTCAGTGCCCTGATATGGCCTGGACCGTGTCCTCCACGGATTTTCACCCAGAGCTGGGTCATGATGGTGGTGCGCCACTCTCATGTGTATTTTCTTCCATTGTGTTCCTGTTTCTGATGAGTCTGATTCCCAACTGCTAGAACTGAAGAACCCTGGTCTTTGTTTCAGTGGAGTAGACACTTTCCCTATATTTATTTATTTATTTATTTAATAAACTTGACATAGTACATGACACTTCACCTATCTTTCCCTGAGATTCCCTTGTATTTTAAATGGTGTGATAATGCTGACCTGTTCTGCAAATCACTTTGAGATCTATATCTGAAAGAACCTATATAAGAGCTTACTGCTAGCAGAACTGTAATTTTTAAACTGGCATTAATATCATATATTTTTTTGTTCATACAGTATACATTGCTTTATTTTAGAGGAATATAGTTCAAGTTCAAGTTAAGTTTATTGTGCGTGGCCGGTGGCCATTGCAAATAAAAAGAATATATCATATAAAAATGAAGAAAACTTTCAACAAAAATTTGTATCACAAAACAATAAAATAAAATGAAATACAAAACAAAACAGAACAAAATAGAAACAATACCACATATTATAAAAAAAGTTGCCAAAGAAAAAGAAAAAGAAAAACTCCGGACAATTTGAGGAATATATTGTTTAACCAATAAGAATACGTGTCTTTTATTCATTTCCTCTCATTCTAGTAAGGCGTGTTTATTTTTATATATGTTCTTAATAATACCGGTTTTAATCTATTGCCTTCTGATGAAATTTTTCTCCTCATATGCATCACTATTTGTATACATTGAGAAGAGAGACACTATTTATGTGTCTTTATGAAATACTTGTGAAGGAAAGGGTTTTGCGTAAGCAGGTCTGACAAAGAAAGTTATCCTATCTTATCTGGTGTCTTGTCTCATTTTTATTACCAGAGATTTTTTTGCATAGAAATGGGATCTTTATGTATTACAAGGTCATCTTCTTATTGGCACTTTTTCCCCATTTGAAGTTACTTATCATCTTCTGTTTGTTCTCTCACAATTAGCTGTTGTGTGGATGTCTGTGATGTCACAAAGAGAAGATTATGCATTAAGATGGAGGTAGGGAAGAAGGGACAGATAAACTTAAAATTAAAATCCTGATCTATGTGAAAATAGTAATGAAATGTTAAGGAAGAAAAAAACCCAACAACCAATAATGAGAAATTCATAGGCAAACTCATTTGTGACATAAAGGCTTTTAGTGGTTTTCAGATAGCATTTTGAGAGTTCTCAGTAGCCCATCCTTTCCTCTAATCTTCCTGTATTTTTTCTTATCTGGTATTACTGTTTCTTAGACAACCAATTTTTAATAATGCTGCACTATAGAGGCCCCCCCTCTCTCCCACACCCTTTTTATCTTCCATTTTCACTTAGTTGCGGACCTGTTTGCTTTTGACAATGTTTCTTAACTTCAGATGTCAAAGAGGACTGGGTGACCTCAGCAGGATTCAGTTCACCAAGGGGCTTGCAAATAATACAAAGCAATTTTAGTTTGCAGGCTTGGAAGCAAACCAGGCATTTGCAGATTTAATTGGAGGGTCATGTTTCATTCCTTTAATCTATTATTTATTTATTTATTTATTCATTCATTTATTTATTTGTTTTGTGTGAAGCACTGCTGTACTAAACAGGTAGGTTCTTGCAATTTTAGGCATAAGAAATATTGGTAAAACAAACAGTGGGAGAAAACCAGTAGAGTCCCAACAAGGGACAAACATAAAATGGGACCTGAGAATTAATTGCCAGAGTCTTTGTGATCTTGCACACGAGATGGGATGGGCAGGGGGGAGTTCCATGAGCCGCAATCATGGCAGGGGGAATCACGTGCGCTCCCCTTGTGTGCAGGGTTTCTAACATCATTTGCCTATTTCTGCTGCAATTTCTCACATGGATTAGAGGTCTGTATTTTGAGCCCCGTAATCAGTGAGTGAATTCACAGAAGTGGACTAATGATGTTTAAAACTCCATGCACATGACCGTAGCTTCATGTGATTCTCCCTGCTGTGATATCGGCTCATGGAAGTTCCCCTTCCCACCCCCCGCCCCCCGGTCTGATGTGCATGTGGCCGTCATCTTTCATCTGAGTGGCTTCAGGGATTTATCCAAGTGGAGCCAAATGTAGGATCATGACCAAACACCAGGTGTAGCTAATGGGAGTGTAAGTGAGGAGTGGACCAGAACACTGCAGGTGTCTGTCCCTTTAAAGGAGGTTGCTACCTCCATAAGCCATGTCCCCTTAGGAGAAGCAATCTCTTCTGTAAAGGCAGTGTGCTGCTACTTAGGATCTGAGAAGGATCTCCAGTTCAGCAGGCTTGGAACTGGATGAAATATTGTTCCTGGCTGAGACCATGAGGCTGGGAGCCTGGGAAGGAGCATGTTAGGAGAGACTGGGACCCCAGACAGTGGTTTGTGGCAGCACCTCTGTGGGAGGTTTTATAGATTTTAAGTTAACTTCTATGTTGGTGTTATTTGGTGACTGACCACTTCCAGTATGAAGCAAATAAACCTGCACTGGTGCCAGACATTGGTGTGGTCCATTGTCCTTAATCTTGACAATACTCACTATGTCAGGGCCGTCGATTACACTCAGAATATGATACTCCTGTGGCTCATATGAAGTAGTCTTGCTTGCTTGCTTTTGTAAAAATATGTCGATGAATCAATATGGGGACATAGGGGCTGATTCTAAGCTCTGCACAGAAGACGCATTGTGTGCATATGTGTGCGTACCTCGCATGCACCCCTGTGAGGGAACTGTGGTGCACACGTCCACTGCACGTAAACCGAGCACAACATGCATGTGCACATGTGTAAGCTATGTGCACAGGAGTTTAGGATCAGCCCCAATGTCAGGTCATTAACTGAGGTGGCTAACCATACTAGATTATTATTTGTAATGCACTTAACAGTTACTTAATTTCATATTTTCACTTTCCGGTGTCTACAAGTGCAGGTACCCACAGGTTGTCCTTAATGTTGAATATGGATTCAAGAATTATCTCTCCTTCTTCTGCAATATTTAATGTTTCTGTGAATTATTTTCAATATTCATGATTTTCTCCTAATTCTGAAGCAAGCAATATTTCCTGCATATCTAGTCAAATATTTCTCTTGGATATCTCTTTAATTGTACATTGGGAAACAGCGTACTGTTTTAAGATGAAGAAAAAAATGCAATTGATGCTGTGGGAGGTAAATTATATGGGATTTAGACCAACACATAGCCCAAAGACACCAATGAGATTATTGTTGTTGCACCAACAGTGTACCTGGCACTGTACAATTCATATTTATAGACAGGTCCTTAGTCCACAAATTCTGAAATTATTGGCCACTAATGCATAAGAGAAAGAAAAAGTTGGCTATGATCCCCAGGGGGATAAAACTACATCTGATGGTTAAGTTGAAGCAGAGGTTATCTCTTCCACATGAGCTGTATTGCTATAACCCTTCTTGTTTCCCTTTCATCTGTCATTTCTCAGCCTTTGCAAAAGGAAGAAAATCCAGAACAGTTTTTTCAAAGCTACTCTCATTGAAATAGAAATGTACGATTCATCACCTTGTGTTGTTTTGGGTTTTTTGCATACTCTGTACTCATGGTGAAATGATCACTATAAACTGCTTGAGTGCTGTTTTCACTGAGGAAATTATTAAATACCATGAGAAATTGCCACTAATCAAAAGTTTACAACCAGACCATTGACTGCTAAAGTAGCAATTCAGAATGTTTGTTATAGTTCAACATATATTGGTTTTAATGCAGTTGTCTTATATAAATAGTTACCGATGGAATGGTTATCATATGGCTAAGAATTTGTCATGATCATGGCAAAACTTATGTTTTTAGTGACTTTTGAACCCCTCCATGACTTTTAGGATCTTCCCATGACTTCCGTGATTTTCCCAATTTTTTTCAGATTTCCCCCAAACTGAAGAGCAGAGCCGGAAAGAAGCTGGTGAGAAGAGCACGCTCAGTGGTGCTAAGAAGATCCACAGTGTCTCCCTGGAGCTCCAAACCCC
The DNA here is from genome assembly GCA_003113815.1 of Sphenodon punctatus. Classification (NCBI taxonomy): domain Eukaryota; kingdom Metazoa; phylum Chordata; class Lepidosauria; order Sphenodontia; family Sphenodontidae; genus Sphenodon; species Sphenodon punctatus. The sequence goes on along the minus strand of QEPC01015343.1, from coordinate 691,676 downwards.
TCCCTGTCTCCATGGAACTCCAAACCCCTCCCTGACTGTGGAGATGTGGTGGTATGACTAGAAGCCGGTGAGAATAGCATGCTGGGTGGCACCGGGTAAAGCCACGGCCTCTCCATGGAGCTCCAAACCCCTCCTCAGTGTTGTTTCTTGTGGAGGGTGGAGTTTTGGCCATGGTCAAGTGGTGGCATGGCATGGTGTGGCAGCAGGATCAGAGGCAGAGAACATTACAGTTGTCAGAGCTTCAAGAGGCACCCAGGAGGAGACGGCAGCATTTCCTCTGCCTTTATCCCCTGCTTGGGCTTAAAATCTAACCTGGGGGTTTCAAAGGGCTTTACAATTCCTGGGTTTACAGTCTAAGGGGTGGGGGATGTTTTCCTTCTTCTTCTATTCTGTGTTGGGTGGGTTCCAATCTGTTCTCTGTGTGTGTGTGTGTGTGTGTGTGTGTGTGTGTGTGTGTGTGTGTGTGTGTTACAATCTAGTTCCTGGGTTTACAATCTAAGGGCTGGGGGTTACAAAATACAATATTGAATAAAAGTTTTTTTTTTTAATTACTCATGAGTTTTCCATGACCTTTTCTCATTCCTGCCATGACAATCTCATGACTTTTAAAGAAAATTTCTATAACAAATTCATAGCTCTAATCATCATAGAGTATTTTCAGATGTGCCACCCCGGCCTGTAGCCACGCTTACCCCAGTATGGCCACAGGCCGAGGTGTTACATCTGCTCTGGCCCTGCTAGTTGTTTACCAAAGGCTGGGGCAGGGATAACATGGAATGTACACTGGGCTCCTGGCCAGCGCACATTCTGTGTTGAGCCCTGCCATTGTCCGGGGTAGGAAACCCCAGACGGTGGTAGACCAGACCATCACATCTGATGGCCCGCTCCACCTAACCCAGGACTGTAGCTGGAGCAGTTCCGGGAAAGCCCTGAAGCCTCTTAGATTGCCGCACCCTCCCGTCAGGGAGGAGGCGGGACCGTGCTGAGGAACATTGGGGCAGGGTCATGCAGACCCACATCCCTGCCCCCTCCCCAGCCATGGTAAGCAAAACATTTGTTCAGCGGTGGGGCTTACACCACCTCGGGGTGAGGGCTTTCACCCAGGGGTGGGTTTAAGCGTGGCAGGCTTTTCACCCATCCTGTTTAAAAATACCCATAGTTTAAAGCAAAAGGGGCAGAAAAGTAATTCATCTCCCCATCTCTATAGAACTGAAGGTGAGGCGAGTTCTATTGATGAGATTTTATGGCAAATTTGATACTGGTTTGCTATTCCACTTTCATCAGTGCCACTGTATATGGACCACTTGGCTAGTTCCATTACCAGTGCACTATTTTACATCTGGGAAGGGGAGACGCTAAGAGAAGTGACTTGTCCAATGTCATGGGTGACCAAAATCAAAACCCTGCTACCCACTGGACATCGAAATCATAGTAAAAGCACAGAAATTACATATGTGGAATGATATTATTTATTTATTTATTTATTTATTTATATACCACAAACAATGTACCTGGCACTCTACAGTCAGTAGTTAGAGACAGGTCCCCACACCAAATACAGTCTTGGAAAGACAAGGGAGAAGGGAGACGAGGGAGTGAGGAATATAGGAAAAAACAAGGATACATTCATGAAGTTGAGAAGTCACAGGTGCACATGCATACGTTAGGTGCAGGGAAAGTAAGGGCTCCGCAAGAAGATCGGAAGAGGAAGCATCCATGAGGATGAGGAACTAGGGAAAGCCTGATGGAAAAGGTAGGTTTTCAGGAGGGAACTGTAGGTTGGGAGGGGAGGAGCAGAATGAATGTATCCAGAGAAGGAAAAAATATGATTTGAGTAGCAAGGGAGTTGAAAAAAGGTGAGGGTGGTGGCAGAGGAGGAGCAAAGTTTCTGGGAAGAAATGTGGCAGGACAAGGTCATGAAGATCCCTGAAGGTGAAGACAAGGAGCTTGTGCTGAATATGTACAGGCAGAGGGAGCCTCAGTAGGGCAGAGAGAATGGGCTGAACATCGTTAAATCAATGGGCAAGCTGGATGACTTTGGCAGCAGAGCACTGAATGGAAGTGAGAGAGGCAAGATTGGAGTGGGGAAGACTAGTAAGAAGGGAGTTACAACAGTAGTTGGAAAATTGGTAAATTGGGTAGCCTACCTAGCATTAATTGGGTGCTGATTACTATTTTATGTTACCATGTCAGATACCAAAGAAAAGGGGATATGTCTTGAAAAAACAATATAATTATAATCTAATAAAAATGATAAATAACTATATGTGATATATTTCATTGGTATAAATAAGGAAATGATTACATCACATCTATAATAAGTGTGTTCTCACACACAATATAGGGATTGAAGACAACAATACATACTATATGAAAAAACAGGCAATTTGTATCTTCACTCTTGGAGTATATAAAGTAGTGAATATTTTTCAACTGTGATAATTTTTGAGGGCTTTTCTTCTTGTAAGAATTCCCAGTTGTAATACATATACACTAGACATAAAAAGAAAAGAAAAGGGTATGCAAATCTATCAAGCCTGATTCTTTTTAATGTAGTATATATGTATTACTGGTTCCTGCCACAACCAACTATCCAGGTGCAGCAAGGGATCCAGGAGCACTCAGAGACTGTGAATCAGGTTGACCAAAGGGGGCTAGACTCCATCAATAAGAGGAGTTCCAATTCTCTCCAGGTCACTTGGCCGACCTCATCACCTCAGTCTTGTCTGGATTCAGCTTCAGTCATCTCACCCTCATCCAGTTCCTGACAGCAGCCAAGCATTGGGTAAACACTGAGACTGCAGAGGTCAGATGAAAAAGAGAAGTAGACCTGAGTGTCATCACTGATGGCACCTTACCCCAAACCTCCAAATGCCTTCACCCAACAGCTGTATATACGTGTTGAATAAGAGGGGAGACAGAATAAAACCCTGTGGGACACTGCAGGAGAGGTCCTGAGAGAATGTTGAGCAATCGCCCCTCACCGTTCTCTGGGACCTCCCTGAAACGAAGGAGTGGAACCACTCAAGAGCAGTCCCATGAACTCCCACCAGGTCCCACAGTCATGTTAACAAGACCTCATCATTAATGGTATTAAAAGCCACCAAAAGGTCTAACAAGATCAACAGGACAGAATTTCTTTTGTCAATCTCCAGGCACAGGTCATTGACCAAAGTCACAAATGCAGTCTCCATGCCAAACCCATGACAAAAACCCGGCTGAAATGGGTCCAAGAATCCAACAGCATTGAGATGAGCCTGGAGCTGTAGGGCAACCACCCGTTCAATAAGCTTCCCTAAAAAGGGAAGATTAGAGACAGGCCGATAGCTGGCCAGGGAGTCGGTGTCCAGAAATGATTTCTTAAGCAGTTTTGTTCTATTACCATGTCAGATAGGGATGGAAATTTCAGTTTCAGATAAAACCAAAAGTACCAGAAAATGGCCATTTCAGATTAATCCGAAATTTCAGTTCTTTTCAGGTTTCAGTACTATCAGATCTTCTGCATTGATTTTTGTACTGGATTTTTAACATTACAGTTTGTCCCCTATTGAAAAAACGCAATGTTAAAAATCCAATACAAAAATCATTGCAAATGATCCGATAGTACCGAAACTGAAAAAGCACTGAAATTCATGAGAACTGAAACCGAAATTGACCAAAACCGAAATTTTACCCAGAGTCCCATCCCTATCAGATAGCATCATTTTGATAAGTATATCCAATAATGGATATGGGCACTTGTTTCACCTGATATTCACACATGTTTACAACAGAACTGAATGGGACTCCTGGTTTTTTTAAAAAAAGTAAAACAAGTACTCATAGGGTTGCATTCTCGCATTGTCCTGTCAGCTGGTTATTAGAGTGTGTGTGTGTAAATATGCCAAAGTAGTTCCATAGACTTACACTTGCCAAACAGACTGGAGGAGCTATGTTCTGCATCAATAATACTGAAATAAGTTTGCTTTTAAAATTACAAGAGCCATGAGCTGTGTTTGATTATCAGCTCAGTTCATTCCCACATGACACTGCATGAGATTTTATATTCATTTTGCTTCTTTCTTCCCTGACAGCAATAGGAAACCTCTAAGTATGAGCATTGAAATACCTTATCTAGCTCATATTCCTGGCATGAATGAAGCTCTGTGGTTAGTTTGGTTTAAGCAAAAATCATATTTACAACTGTAATATAATAAGTATTTTTTTTTAAGATTAAAATGGTTCAGCAACCTTTCATGCCATTTATTTATAGTCAAACTCGGCTCTCTTTGGAGCTCTTTTCAAAACAAATTAGTATCAAGATAATTTTGCTGTCAACTTCAATGAGAGTATGAAGAGCTGAGTCTCAAATCAGGGGCCCTGAGGTTCCTGGACAATGGCTGCCACTCCAGCACTTGGCATTCCTAGTTTGGCACCTGGAACTGCCATTTAGGCACTCATTCAGACTGGCCAGACGACTCACCTTCAACTTTCTGTCTCCAGCCTTGTTCCAGAACCCTAACTTCCTGATTGGCTGGCTGCTGGAGGCTAGCTGGCAGCAACAGGAAGCTGGATGGAATATTTTACCTGTCATTTCCTGTCCCTGCCAGACTAAAATACGAACTCTGCTCTGTTGCTGCCTTGAGTCCCTGCCTGATTCCTGTATTGACTTTGATCCATGATCTGCATCCACCTTGAACTCTGTCCTTGAACTGTGTGCCTATCCTAACCCAAGCTGGCTGAACCCTAACCCCGATCCTGACAGCACTTAATGACCTTGAGACTGAGTCCACCTGTGCTCTGAGTCCTGTTGGATCCTGACAGGGAGGAGAATTGGGCTCAGTCACACAAAACCTATTACAGTGCAAAGATTATTAGGTTTTTTAACATCACATTAAGTCATCAGTCTTTCACAGTTTCCAGTATCACAGGACTAGTCAGATAATTTGCTTTCATTTTATGTAATGTAACCTTGGGTCTCTACTTATATCTCGGATAAAATAAGTTATATGTGAACTACCACCATTTTCAACAATGTGACTATTTAAAAATCTGTGTTAAAATCTGTGTTAAAGCTCTGTGTTAAAATCAATATTAGTTCCCTAATCCTGCAAAGACTAATACACACTTAACTTTGTGCACTATAAGCAAAGCCCTTGCAGAATCATTATTGAGCTGGATTTCAGTTTGATTAGATAAATATGCAAGTTTTGCTCCCATGTGTCCAATTTTATTATCCTTAGCAAATTGGAAAGTCTCAGCAATCAAAAAGACATAGATAATGCAGAATCCATATGCAGCAAGCCCAGATGAAAAATAACTCAAAGTGCTTAGCTGCTGTTTGTTCCTATAATAAATTATTCCTAAAACAGCATTTTCTCAGGAGAGAAATATGGGTGTTAAATTGGGAACTTCTAAATATATGCTACGTTTGGGTAGCTCTAAAAAAAAACCCATTGTAATTCAGAAGCCTATACATCTCTCTCACCATAATAGCCAACAAAGTCTCTGTTAACTTAAATAGTAGGAGGGATATAACAAAGGTCTCCAGTCAGTGAAGATATCCTGCCACTGGAGACCCAGTCCTATGACTCAATGGGTCCAGCAGTGTAACCAAGTAACCAACCACTTTGACTTTTGGTGGTGCTCTCTTGAGAACTACTCTTGGCCCTTTCTATTCTACCCAATCAGAATCTTCCATCTCAGCTCAGGCATCTTGCTGCCACTGACAATGCTACTCCACCAGCAAAGGCAGTGGCAAGAGGCAGTAGCAGTGTAGCTAGGAAAAAAATCTTGGTTCATGATCAGGTAATATTTGATATCTCCAGGGTCAGTTGCTCTACTCTTTTGGTTGGGGGTGGGGAACTGCCAGCTTGCAGTTGTTTTTATTTGGCCCCTTTCGAATTCTTGGGTTTGGTCTGTGGGATGGATTCAGATCCAGCTCTTGAGCACTGAAGGAGCATACTTGTAAGGGAGCAGGGATGAGGACATACACTCAAGGACAGGGTATTGATCCATGATCCAGACCCTCCCCTTTTTTTCACCATCCCGAGTCCCTCGGACTCCTATCTGACTTCTGGAGCTCGTGCCAATTTTCAAAATGGCCCACTGGAGCTAAAAGGTTCCCCAACCCTAGTGGTAAGTTGAGGTTCCACATCTTCATTTGGATAATGCTTTTGCAGCAGCTGGCCATGTAGGGTTTCTACTGTGCTTATATTGGGGTTTTTTTCAGACGTGACAGGGCGGTTTCACCCTGTCCCGAAAACAACCCAGAGATTCCCCACCGTGATCACCCAGGCATGTCAAACAGATGTGCTGGGGATCCCGGCAAGGAATCAGGGAGGGGACGGGGACGGGCGGCGCAACATGCGGCCGCACGGCCCTGCCCCCTCCACGCTGCCTCGCCGCCCACCCTCTGGGGAGATGGGCGGGCGGCGAGGCCAATGCCGCCACAGCATCTGGCCGAGTTCACCATGGCCCAGAATCCCGCAAGGGATTCCGGGCCGTGATAGCCGACCAGACGTTACTTTTTATTCATGCCCACCTGGAATCACTTTAACCACACTTCTGCGGATTCTTGCGCCGGGAGCCCGGGAAGCATGGTTGAAATTGACCCCATGTGGGTATTCAGTGTGGTGAACATCTGGCAGCTGCTGAACAGATGTGCAGGGCACAGTGACCACAGGTGGGTATTCACTGTGGTTCACTGTGATCTCGTCATGTCTGAAAATACCCATTATTTGTTTTTTTCTCAGTGTCAGGAGCCAGCAGTGCCAGAACACAAAAAGGAGCAACCCCACATTATACTGAATGATTAACAAGGCCTGTCCTATTACCTTATTTTACAAACATGGAACTGATACTTCAGGTTCAATGGGAACTAAATCTCTGACATTAATGAAGTCAAAATTGCACCCTTAGAATCAATAATTTACCCAAGTCTACCCACTGAGACCAGTGTTGAACACAGAGGTCTTTTTACATGGCCCCTGCAGAGTGGGGGAGTCCATGGACGCACCAGTACGTGTGCAGTGGAGGGGGAGGGGGCCAGTGTGTGTGTATTGCTCCATGTGTTCGGATGACTGGGGGATGCGTGTTAGGTGAGAGCACGCTCACACCCCCACTCACCACGTGTGCCCATGCCACGTCCTTCACACGGGCCTCTCCCACTCATGAACTTTCAGATTTCTGCGTGTTCATGAGTGGGAGAGCCCCGTGTAAAAAGGGCCAGAGTTCTTTCCCTACAATGGGCATTAAGTCCAATAAAGGTTGAATAAGGTCGACTGGACCTTACTATACATTGCAAGTTGCTCTATGAGGTTTTGGGGAGGTTTTCTTGTGCAAAGTAAGACTTGCTAAGGCATTTAAAAAAAACGGATGCGAAGGATAACCTTCTCTTAGAAGACCTACTGAAGAGAGAACTATAAGGACCCACTCTATTTTTCATGCTCTTTTATCGTCCAAACCACACAGAAAAGTGATATGTAAGACTCCATTGCAAGGGAGGGAGGGGAAGCTTTGAAGTAGGCTGTTTAAACATTTATTTGTTTATTTATTTATTTATTTATTAGATTAATTAAGTAATTGATTTCTCCTTCCATGATGGGTTACAATACAAAACAAATTCAAAAATATATAAAATAAAACCAAATATGGTCACAAACATAAAAAAGCTATAGCCTCAGATTTACTTTGTGTTCATTGTAAGTTGTTGGTGAAAACAGACATGATGCTAACCACCCTTTAACCACCCTTGGTGGTTATTTATGCATGTTGCAGGGCTGTATTGGTGCCCTATGCAGTCCTGCAACATGGGGTGTTTTCAGACGTTACGGGGCTGCTTGGCCCCGTACCGAAAACAACCATATCATTCCCCGCCGGGGTCACCCCGTCACGCTATATCAGACGTGCCGGGGGGATCCCAGCGGGGAATCTGGGAGGGGGCGGGGTCGTGCGGCGCAACGTGCGACCGCACGGCCCCTCCCCCTCCACGCACCCCGCCGCCCACCCTCCAGGGAGACGGGTGGGCGGCAGGGCCACTGTGGCTGCCGCAGGGGATCCTGGGCCGTGGCAACTGGCCAGACGTTACTTTTTTTTTGTCCCCGCTGGGGATCTTTTTGACCACGCTTCCCAGGACATTCCCCCTGGCTAGCCCGGGAAGCGTGGTTCAAATTGACCCCATGTGCGGATTGACTGTGGCGAACATCTGGCGGCCGCCAAACAGATGTGCGAGACACATTGACCACAGGTGGGTATTCACCGTGGTTCACTGTGATCTCGTAACGTCTGAAAATACCCATGCATAAATGACCACCAAGGGTGGTTAAAGGGTGGTTAGTGTCATGTCTGTTTTCACCCTGTGACTAGGGCTGAAACAAACAGCAAATTTCTGTTCACAAGCTCTCTAAGAGAAATCAAGAACCGGAGTGGAGTTCTCTCCGAGAACTCAATTCCAATGCAATTCCTTTGTGGGAAAATTTTAAAAAAATAATAATAAAAAATAAATATTTCCCATGCACAAAATGACCACCCCCCCTATCCAAAATAGCAGTGACAGCATTGCTGTCATTTTGATTAAAGGCAGCAGATTGTGCATGTACAAAATGGCCACCGGGTATTTTGTGAATACACAGTAAAAAATAAATTAATCTTGGGGAGAACACAAAGAAGAAGTCCCAATGCTCAGTTTGACCTGAGAGGCAATGAGCACAAGGCTTTCAATGAAATACTTGCCTTAGACAAGATCATCTTGCTTCAGCCCTAGTTGTGGTTATTCTTTCGTGAATGAATTGCCAACCGCACACAGTTTATTGGGATTATTTTCTTCATACCCACTGTTGTGTGCACATCTGTTAGGCCACTTTTACACATGACAAAAATGGGTTTTTATAAGTGGTCTAGATAATACCCTGTGTTATAAATGCTTGAATTTTGTAATGTGTGAACACACTATATTCCCCTTTTATGTAGCGAGCTATTACAGCCTTGTAAACCCACCAGGTATGACTCTTACAAGGCTGCAAGATCTTGCTGCATAAAAGGGGAATAGTGCATTCACACATTACAAAACTCAAGCATTTATAACACAGGGTATTATCTAGACCACTTATAAGAACCTATTTATGCAAAAACAGCATTAGGGTGTCTTTAGACATAACAAAGATTGAGTGTCAAAAACCCCTAAGCACATGTTTGGCCATTGTGTGTAAGCACCATAACAATCCCAGCACCAATTTGGCCACCCGTTGATCTGCGATGTGAAAACCATTACATTACAAGGACTATTTGCATGTTCTGGCTGAACACGTGGCCAATGTTGTGTCTAATGATGTTGTGTGTTAGCAGATACAACACAGGGAATGAGGCTGCAGCGCATACATGCTGCGATCTGGTGGTGAGCAAAACACTGATTTGCCCCAAGATGGGCTGTGCGTCTAAGCAGTGCCACTTGGTGAACACAGGGCCAAACTGGTATTCATATCAAAGTCAGAACACACATTCAGACACCCGTTGATGTTATGTCTAAGACACCCTTACACCGCTTTTAAACAAGGCACTGAAAAGCACCTCCTGAGCCCCGCGTTGAGAGAAAAGCTGTGCTGGGAGTGTTTACATGCTCCCTGCGCTGCCGGAAGTGACGTGCTCCCTGTTGCTGGCGGCGGCTGCAGATGCAGTGCTTTGAAGAGGCACGTTCTGAAAGCCTCACTTTTCAGGCTTTCAGAATGCGCCTCTTCAAAGCACCACATCTCCAGCCTCCGCCGTTGCCGGCAACAGAGAGAACATCATTTCCGACAGTGTGGGGAGTGTGTAAACACTCCCCACACAGCTTTTCTCTCAAGAGGGAGCTCAGGAGGCACTTTTCAGTGCCTTGTTTAAAAGCGGTGTTAGTCTCTAAAGTGCTATCCTGTGTCTCCTACTGCCTGATTACAAACTTACAGGGCTACCATTTCTATACTGTTATGCAGTGGCGTAGCAAGGCTGTGTTGGGCCCTGGCCCGGGTCATGTCCCAGTTATGGGCTCTCCTAAGGGCAAGGTAGCAGAGTCTCCAGGGTGGGGATTACTCACAATGGCAGCACTGCTCCAGCTCCCATGGCAGCAACCCCACCAGGAGGTTTTAAGAGTGGTTGGGGGTGGGTCCAACACTCCCAACCCCCAACCACGCTACCTGTGCCCACGGGTGGCACTATTTCAAGTTGCCTGAGCACTTTGAAGAATTTACTCCAGAATAGTCCAATTGAAGTCAATAGGATTACGCATATGTAAGTAGTTTGAGAACATGGTGCAATAGATAGAAACCATCTATCTAGCTTTATTTATTTTTATTTTTCCTGTACAGTGCTCATGATCTTAGCACTTAAGTACTTTCCACTGTTTGGTTTATCATGTATTTATAACAATACCCTTAGGATTTATTCTGCTCTTAAAGAGGAGAGGAGTTTCACACAACTTGTTTCAGTGACCTGTGTAAATTCCATTCATGTCAGGATCCGATTAGACTCCTGTATGTTTACAGGAAGCTTATTGGCATCTTTCATAAAGTAGATATATTTTTGTTTCCCTGTGCCCTTTGGATCACTGCCAAGAATTCTTGATAATGGTACATTATACCATATTGTGGAGCACCGTGAGGTGTAAAACACATGCTGAGACATCTAGGGTATTAGGTGTTTTTTGTTTGTTGGTTTGTTTGTTTGTTTCTTTTTTAAAATATTAAACCAAAGATTTAGACCGTATTCACACCTTCAGCAGTGGACTCTGCATATTTTGGTTCCAGGAGAGAATCCAGAAGCCAAACTATTTGCGGGTTTGGCTGATGTGAAAGTACCCCTGCACAGCTTTGCAGGCAATTACCAGGAAAAGCACAGAACTGGATTTTTGCACTCTTCAGGGTGTTTGCCAGCAAAGGCGCACGGGGGGCTTTTGCACCAGCCAAACCCCGCAAATATTTTGGCTTGTGGGGACCAGCCCACTGCTGAAGGTGTGAATGCAGCCTAAATCTTTGGTATAATATTTTAAAACAGAAAACAAACAAGCAAACAAAACAAACCCAATAATACCCTAGATGTCTCAACATGTTTTACACCTCAAGGTGCCCCACAACATGTACCATTATCAATAACTCTTGGTGGTGATCCAGGAGTGAATGTGTGATCCAGGTGTGAAGGTGTGAATGTGGACTGACTGGCTATTTCACATGGATTTGTTTCCATTATTTTCATTTTTCATCAAGGTGGCTGAAAAGAAATCTCATTGAGTGGACGGACATTTTTGCAAAGGTATTGGCATTTTTGTGCTGTCTTAAAAATGTTATGCTTTGATGTCAACGGATGTAATACCCTTTTCCCCGAGGGACTGCTAAAAAAACATTTATCTGATGTGTTTTATGTGCAATTGCAGCATGCTTTCTAAAAGATAAATTAATTGTAATAAGTTATACTATTTTTCTAAAACAAACATTTGTGGAAGATCAAGATTTATTCCAAATGCCACTTTTAAAAATTCATTATCAGATACAGTTGGTGAGATTGTATCAGTGTTTAATATTGCCGTTAATACAGTACATGGACATCTGCCTTTTTAAACCTTTACATGGGATCTTGGGGTCAGACTGACCCCACAGAGCACTAAAAACATTAAAATATGTTAATTAGTAGCTCTTCAAGTTTAAGCTTTTAGGACATTGTCACCAGCACCTCTGGACATAACATACTAAAATTTCAGCCTGATACCTCTTACCATTTGTCTCTTATGACCAAAAAAGTGCCATTTTGCAAACGGACCCCAGGTTTCTATAGAGTTTTCCTCTTGGGATCCAAATGGACCCCAGCAAATGCATTTCAATAGGGGTCCAAATGAACCCCAGCATAAAATAAACCAAATAAACAGTTTTCAAGGACCATTCAGATAGCAAGGGGGCATGGAACTCAAGGCCACTTCAGGCTGGCAGCAGCAATGAAAATTAACCCCTTCACTGCTATTATCTTGTGCCTTTGTATAATGGTTTTCCTATAGGGGTCCAAATGTACCCCAAGACCTGACGAGTCCAATTTTATTAAGCCCGATGTTATTCAGTGTTTTCTTTGTTCTTTAGGTTTAGAGTACTTACAAAATAAATGTTTAGTGTTTGTTCAATCAATGTTTGTGTTTTAAATAAAATTTACAGTTTTTACAAAGGAAAATGAGTTTTTAGGGTCATTAGTTATGTTTGGGTGAAAACAATCGCCATAAAACACTCTCTCATGTGTTTCCCTGTGCGTGTGTGTGTGTGTGTGTGTGTGTGTGTGTGTGTGTACTTCCAGGGCTTAGTTTGAAGGTTTTTGACATTTTGGGACACAGACTATGTTTTGGGGGTAAAATAGACCCCACCGACAATGGGTTTACCCATAGGGGAACCATATGTACCCCAAGACCTGGCCAGTGCAATTTTTTTTAAACTCGAAGGTTAAGCTTGAGTCATTAGTTTATATAAAAACCCATGGTTTTAGAAAATAGACTTTCAAGTATTTCAAAAGACAATATTTTGCATATTTTAGGCAAATTCTTCACAAAGTATATGAGCAAAACAAAGGTAGTGTAAAGACTCAGATTTGAACTAGTCCCCTTGGAGAATCTGAATAAAGTGGCTGGTGCCTCATCTCCACGAAGACACTCTGGTCACAGCTCTCGGGCTTTGCTAAGACTCTCCTGCGACTTGCCAGATCATGTTCACTCCCTCAGTCTTCCACACCCCCAGGTTCTTGATTGGCTGCTGGGCTGTATATAAGACCAGTCCAAAGCCACAGGAAGCTTGATGGATCACCAGTCTTCTTCCTGTCTCCATGCAGTCTTGGTTTCCAGTCACCTTCCTACTCCCTATGTGTCTTCTGTTGGTTTCGTTCTGTTTACCTTTAGGCCAGCTCTACATTCTCCTGAACATTTTGTGTGTGATTGATGCCAGCCCTTCTGACCCTCAACCTGTGCCTGTCTGGTGTCTGCCCTGGAGCCAGCATGGTGTCTGCCATGGAGTGGTCTGGTGTCTGCTAAGATGCTTGCTCTGCATCTGCTCGGGAGCCTGTTATGTGATGGCAATGTGTTTTGTTTACTCTGCTGCTGACTTGTGACACCACTCAACTGTCTGCCAATCCCTCCCACTGCCTGATCTGTGTGCCAGTTTCCCACCTGTGATGTCTTGGACCCTCAATCCTGCATTGACCCTCTAGACCCTGGGCCTGATCCTGCACAAATCTTGTACCCTTGGAACCTGATCTTGCCATAACTCTCCATTCCCCAGGCTTTTGGCAAAGAAATAGGAACTAAAGGGATATAGGAAGGAAGATTAAATGAGAAATGAGGGACTTCTCAAAAATAAAGAATTGGTCCTCTTTTTTTGAAAGAAGTTTCTTCAGTAAAGAGAACCATATCACAGTATTAATGTATAGTTGTGAGATATGGATGCTTTGTAAAGATTGCCTTAACAAGCTTGGGAATTTTATATCTGACACTTAACAGTGATACCTTTGTTCAAATAGCATAAGAAAATTACTGGCATGATTTATCGGCATAGAGGTTCTGCAGCTGTCCAAACAACTGTCCAAACAACTTTACTGCCCCAGTAAAGTGTGGCACAGTTGGTGAGTCCATGTGAAGATATTAACAACTGTGCTAAATGGAGAACTGAAGCGTGGTAAGTGCTCTGCAAGTGGACAAAGAAAACAGTACTAGAATGAAATGATAATTGATCCAGCTTCATCATTGACATCAGAGACTGGAACTCAAAGGCACCAGATGGACTACTACAGTGATCCATGAGCCAAAATGGAATTAAAAGCTTTCTTGGCCAGCACACACCTTCAGAAGATCAAGAGAAAGAAGTAAGCAAGCCCACTATAAATCAAAGAGCATCAGCTGCAGCTAAAGTGATTTTGAAACTTGTGTCTCCTGTTTGTGGGACAGTCTCTGCTGTGTATATTAACAGATAGTAACATGAAGATGCACAGACTGACAAACTGACCTGCCTCCTTTTTACCCAGGATCTCTGATTCATGCAGAATGTTTCTGCTAGCTGTCTGCTCAGAGGTGTCCAAGCTGGGAACAGAAAAAGACTTGCCTAAAATGTAGGCATTAAATCTCAAAGAATGGCTTACATTCTTTGAGGAGGACCACTGCTTGAGCGGGCTTGTGGAGTAGAAGAAAGTTTACGTTTGCATGCAGATTTAGAAACTGTTAGAGCTGAAGCAGCAACTCCTTTTTCCACTCCATGATTTCATTCTGCCATTTGGGAATTGTCTGCAACTTTCCACAATTTTTCCAACAGCATTCTACTAATTCCGCTGGTATTCTGCTAATTTGGAAACTGTCAGAACAATCTCAGAAACTGTCAGAACAAACATTGTTCCACTACTTTTCAGTGCCAGTGGAAATTGTGGAAGATAGAAACTGTTGGAGCAAACATTGTTCCGCTATGTTCACAGTTGGTGGAAGTAGCGGAATGAAAGTAGCGGAATGAACGTCTCTATTGCATCCTGTTGCTCATTGTGGAAGAGGGTTTTTTCCGTCAGAAAAAGCTACTGCAGCGACTTGCCATTTCAGTCCTACTGTGTACATTCCAGTTCACTAATATAAATAAAAAGCTACTGGGGGAAGAAAAGTCAAGTAATTGAAACCATTTTAGATCTGATCCTGTGAGGACTCTTAACTGCAGTGGCAAATTTCTACAGGTAACCTCTAAGGCCAGTCTCATGAAATTGTGAGGCTGCTTATCAACTGTGGAACTCTCTTCCCCCTAGAAATTCACCAAAGACTGAGTCTAAGCATTTTTAGAGGCAATGTAAAACCTTTTGTATTTGGCCTAGTGTTTGGCAGGTAGAGATGGGGTGAAGAGGTTTGTATGAGGGATTTCTAATTGGTCTTATGTCTTTTAGGGATGGGCAAATGTGGTTCAGACGTTCGGAGTTCAGACCAAATTCAACCAGTTCGGTCGACCGAACCGAACTTCTGATTCCGAACCGAACTCGATTTTCGAACCGAACCGAATTTCCGAACTCGGTTCTCTTCGCCCATCCCTAGAAGATAATATTCCATTTAGTTCAATGGGGTTTGAATTTCTGAACTCTGTTCAGAAGTTTGGAGTTCGGACCGAACTCAGATAGTTCAGTTGACCGAACCGAACTTCCGAACCAAACTCGATTTTCAAACCGAACCGAACCAAATTTCCAAACTCGGTTCTGTTTGCCCATCCCTAATGTCTTTCTATTGATTATAATTTTAATGTTACTTTTTTTTCACCCAGGCTGAGCCCTAGGGAAAGGGGTGGGGGGTAGGAATGTATACATTTAAAGCAATATGTACCAAATTTTAAAGAAACTATAAACTATAAATTGGAAACACAATAATCTTTAATCTTATAATCTTGATCACACAATAATATTTAAAAAAACAATCTAGTGCTGCTTGTTAACATATTTTTATTAAAGTGATACCTCGAGTAATTCTCTAGATGTTGTCTGATAAGAACAAGTGCTATGATGTTTTACCAAGTAAAGCATGGCTTTAATATTAAGCAAATTCATTCATAGACCCTTTTCACACAGACACTCTAACACTGATAAAATGGGTGTTACATTTGATCATATATGTTGCAAGGCAGCAGGTGTGCTCTATGGGTGTCCTGATATAATAAAATGTAACACCCATTTTATCAGTGTTAGAGTGTCTGTGTGAAAAGGGCCATCATGAAAGGATGGCCTGATTTCTTGCAGAAATATTCAAGTTGGTGAAAGGCTTTGTTTAAGAGGTAGGGATGGGCAAACAGATCATGGTTCGGGTTCGGCTGTTCGGTTTGGCTGCGTTCGTTTCGTCCGTTCCTTTCGTCTGTTCGGTTCGGCTGCATTCAGTTTGTGAGTTCAGATTTTCAGCCATTTGGTGGTTTGGGTCAAATGTTGAGTTCAGATTCGGTATTCAGTTTGGTCGAAATCGGTTCGGTCTTTAGTTCAGTGCAATCAGAAACTGAAAATGACATTTGGTTTTTGAAATAAAAGGAAAAAACTAAAAAACGTATTTCTGGCTATAACATTTTTGTTTCTTATTATTGTTTGATAAAATTTAGGGAGATTGTACCCCCAATGAAGGGCACCAAGTCTAGCAAAATTTGAATGATTAGATAAAGGAAACCAATTTCAAAAGCAATTAAATATTGTGATTTTAAGAAAAGCTCTAAACACATTCATGGCTACAACTTCTTTATCTTTCATCCAATGTTCATGAAACTTGTTCATATTACATCACTCCATACGCTTAATATTTCTGACAATTTTAGGAAAGAGTGGATAAACGGTCCCAAGGGTATAAGACATTAACCTGAAAATACATTTCCAGCTGTTACATTTTGATATTCCATTCTGTTTACAGAATATTTGACAAGAATGTATCAAATATCTTTCTTGCCATTTTCAAAAATGTACAGGAGATTTTGATAAAGGGACCCAATTATATAAGCAATTTATGTTGTCCCTGTGAAGATCATTATTCAGATGAATATCAGCATATTCAGTGCCAGTCATAGGCAGGCAACCTGCATGGAAGGGAGAGAGATACTGTAGGAGGAAGGATGTGGAGCAACCCCAAAGACTTACAGACACATTCAATGGCCAAACACATTACTGAAAGCTTCTAGCTTTAAAGGAACAATTGGTAGTGGTTTCGAGGTGGGCATAGGGGGCGGCCCTGTGGCGGGCATAAGAAACATAACTGGGACTTCTGAGATAGCATCCCAGCAGTCAGTAGACATAGTTTAAACACATCCAGGCTGGCCAACTATCAATCACATCCTGCAGCACTGAGACAGAGGACATAAGAGAATTTCTATTGACTCTTTCCTAAACAGATGCTTCTGACTTCCCAGAAACAAGTGGGGGAGATATGTTGGGATGGTCCCAGCACAGAATGAGGATATTTGGTTGACATTTCTGTTGGCCAATTTGCATCACAAACCGATCTTATACCACAGTGACATAAGAGAATCCCAGGCATAGGCCCCTTCTCTACATATGTTGTACAGGCATATAAAATTAGGACCCTTTATGATATCTCTATGATATTTAGCAGAGATGATAATTAAAGTAAAATATGTAGTTCTGCCAAATTTCATGTACACTGGTTGGACTATAAAGATGTTATAGTCAGACATAGATTTATATGTTAATTGCTTATACCACCAAGACCTTTTTTCCAATCCTTCTGAAATTTGGCAAAGATAGTTATTATTGGAAGGGGTATAAAATGAACAAGTTTCACCTACATTAGATATTAGTCAAAGAAGTTACAGCAAAGAATGTATATGTAGACTATTGAAAATACAATAATTCAACTGCTTCTAAAATCTAATTCCTTTACCCAATTGTTTTGAAATTTGGTACACATAATTAGTTATATTGGCGGTAGAGGTACTCCAAATTTCAGCCACTTAGTATAAAAACCAAAAAGGTTACAGCCGATAATGTGTTTTCCATTGAAACCAATGGAAATCCAATTCCGAACTCACCGAACGCATCTGAACTGAACGTTCGAATTCGAGTTAGGTTTGAATGTTCGGTTCGGTTGACCTAATTATTTGAGTTCAGTCCGAACTCCGAACTTCCGAACCGCGTTCGCCCATCCCTATTAAGAGGTCCATTGTTAAGATTTAATCATATGGGTATTTGCAAACTGGATGATAAGCAGGGTTCCTGGTTTTCCACTGAGCACAGAAAACCAGAGAAAAACATGGAATTCGGGTTTTATCAGAGAAAAACACAGAATTCAAGTTTTTTCTGGGAATTTTCCACCTACAAAATCTCACCAGCAGCAGTGCAAATTTAAAGGAGGTGGAAGTCTGTGGGGGTTCCAGTGTGCGCCTGCATCCAAGAGAAGAGATTTGGTGAGAAAAGAACCCAGTTGTGTATGACTTTTGACGAGGCAGAGGTATGTTGGGGACAGATCCATGCCAGAGCTGACGGAGAGGAGGGGGTGTAGCAGCACCCACCCAAACACCCACATATACACACACACACACCTGCAGAGGGAGAGAGCTGTCTCGATGCTGGGGCTCCCTGGTGTGGGATATTGTTCTGTTTTGTTATTTGAGTAGCAGTGGCAACCAGTGCATCAAATTGTCTCCAAAAAATGAATAATTTGCAATAAACACTTTCTAATTTTAATGTCCAGAAATGCAGATTTTGGCATTTTTAATTAGAGAATTTAAGGGGTTTTTTTCCACAGAGATTTTCCAATTTTTGGTCAGAAAAAACTAGGAACCCTTATGATAAGATATTAACTTGAGATACTAAATAAATTCTTTCACTTGACAGCTATTGCACTGCTTTGATTACTGTTAAACATTTTGCTACTGAGGATATTATTAGACTAATCAGGAACGGCCATTAATGTTTGTAATAAGTGAGGAATATATTATAGAATCCAAAAACCTACATTTAGGAGAGGAGTTAAGGCTCTTACAAATTCAACTATGTTCCAAAAATCATGGAAATTGTAAGTTAACCACCTTAGCTTGCACATCCTCTAAGCAGAAGATATTGGACAGTCCCACATATTGCGTTCACTTACAACTTAGGTTCCATGCACCCACACTTTGCCTTGGTCTTTTAGCCCCGATCCTCTTCCTCAGCAGGTTGGGGGAAACATTGAAGCTGGGGACAGCAAGCTCCTCCCTGCCTTAATATTGTTTTCGTTTTCGTTTTTATTTTAATCAAAATTCATAACCCGCCCCCTCCTGTCCACTGGCAGTTTGGGGCAGTGTAAAATAATAAAACATAAGATAATATAAACAATAGTATAAAATACAAAAACACAAAAACACAGTATAAAAAGAGTTTAAAATCATCAAACAAATGAGGCCTGACAGTTCCCCACCCCTATCCCTAAAAAGAACCACACTCACCCACTACCTGTCTCCCTCACCGAACACCTGGTGAAACAGCCAGGTCTTACATTGTCTGTGGAAAGAGGGGAGATCTGAAGAGAGGTGGATCTCCACTGGGAGGTTGTTCCATAGCAACGGTGTGGCCAGAAAGAATGCTCTCTCGAATGTCACCACCTGGAATACCAGGGGCTGATCCAGGACACAAGAGGTGAGGCGGTCCCACAGATATGCAGGGGCCAGGCCTGCCCATATAGGACTTTAAAGGTAATAACCAACACCTTGAATTGGACCTGGAAGACTATAGGCGGCCAGTGCAGAGAACGGAGCACTGTTTTTGTCTGCTCATGGCGACCCACCCCCACAAGGAGATGGGCCGCCGCATTCTGCACCAGCTGCAGTCTCCAGATCATCACTAATGGTAGTCCCACATAGAGTGCCTTGAAGCCGTCCAATCTCAAAGTGATGAAAGCATGGATGACGTGCCCAGATTGGAGCCTGAGATATAGGGTCAAAGATGCCAAACCAAATGCTACTTACAAAATGCTCTCCTCACCACAGCCACCACCTGGGCATCCAGGAGGAGCTGTGAATAGCAGAGCACTCCCAAACTCTGAACCTGATGAACCAAGGGGGGATGCATCCCATCAGTGATGGGGACCTGCACTCCCTCTCCCCTTCCCACAAGCATCACCTAAGTCTTACCGGTATTCAGCTTCAGATGGCTCATCCTCATCCAATCCCCCACCATAGCCAGAAACTGGGTAAACACTGATATTGCAGGGTCTGGGTCAGATGAAAATGAAAGGTAAAGCTGGGTGTCATCAGCCTACTCATGACACCCAACCTCATACCCTCTCATGATCTCGCCCAAGGGCTGAATATACACATTGAACAGGAGAGGGGACAGAAAGAATCCCTACAGGACTCCACACATGAGATCTCAGGGGGATGTTGTAAAATCCTCCAGTACCACATGCTGAATTCTTCTGGCCAGGAAAGAGTGAAACCATTCAAGGATGGAAGGGCCCTTGGCCATGTATTGCTGCTGTTAAATTCCAGGTCGGTCACTAATAAGTCCTTTGTGGTCCGGGACTTGATCCTGAACCAGATGGCTGACCTGGTGTGTATCATGGAGACCTGGCTGCACACGGAGTCTTGGCCTATCTTGGCTGACCTTGTTCCAGCTGTTTACTCCATGCAGCATTCTCCATGGCAGGAGGGATGGAGGGAGGCAGTGTAACTATTGTTTCAGGGACACTTGGTCAGTGCAGAGATATCCAGTGCAAACTCCATCCAGAATAGAGAGCCTTCATCTTGAGGTTGATTAGACTCATGGAGACAGATTAGGACTGCTGCTTGTATACCATGCACTTTCTTGTACGGCAGCATCTCTACTTGCTTTAGCTGATCTGGTGTTGGAGATGGTATTGTGATTCCCAAGGCTGGTGTTCTTAGGGGATTTCAATATTCACGCCAACACAAGTCTTAAGGGGGCAGAGCAAGCATTCATGGCTCTCATGATAACCATGGCCCTGTCTCAGGTGGTATGTGGCCCAACTCGAGGGGGGCATACTCTGGATTTAGTATTTTGTACCAGCCTTGACGTGGGTGGGTATGTTAATGAGGGGTGTGTGTGCGTGTGTGTGTGTGTGTGACCTGTGCCCTTGTCATGGACAGATCATTATCTCCTACAGGCCAGTCTCCCAGTGCATGTCTGTTTTGCCCCCGGAGACTTATTGAACCAGCGTGGTTCCAGAATGCTCTGGGGGATATACCTTCCAACCATGACGGATGATCGCTTGATGAGCTCGTTGCTATTTGGCTGAGGCCATTGACTGGATGGCTCCCATGTGTCTGCTTCCTGAGAAGTGCAGGGCCCTGTGGTTCACGGAAGACCTGCACCAACTGAAGCAGGAAGGGAAACGGTTATAGCAATGATGGTGCTGTACTCATACTGAAACCAACTGATTGAGGCATAAAGCTGCATTAAAGGCCTATGGCATGGCTATGTGGGTAGCTATATCATCCACAAAGTCTCATCCAGTTGAGCCTTTCTGGGTGGTGAAGGGGCTGATCAGTCCAGCCTCTCTCCACCTGGAAACAGGAAATGTCCAGTTTTCTCTGTGAGACGTTTATTCACCATTTTGCAGACAAAATCACTCATACCCACCATTATTTCGACACTGTGCTTGATGCGGTAGCTGTACCTGAAGTTATGGATGCCCCATCTGGTCTGGGCTTTGGGGATCAGTTTCAGCAGGTGTCGCCTGCTGATGCAGTGTAGATGCTGAGGGCTGTGAGGGCCACAACTTGCAAACTCAACCCATGCCCATCCAGGCTGGTGATAGCCAGCTGGAAGACATTGGAGCCATTGCTGGTGGGGGTTATCAATGCCTCCCTTCTGGAGGGCAAGGTCGAAGGAGGCTGTGGTGCGGACTTTGCAGCCTTATGGACTTGATCCCTATCTCCAACATAGCAATTAAATTCAATTCAATTTTATTATGGCTGGCTTTCGCCTTTGCCATCCAAGAAGCATACATATGAATAATACAACATCAAATACCGTAATCAGTCTATATCATTATATACCAATTACTTCAACTATCAACCAATGGCATCAGTCAATCCTTCGTTTAATCCTCTATTTATTAAATTTACCAACTTAGCATTTATAAGAAATCACTATGGTTGTCTACTGATTATTCTCTCTTCATGGCCAGTAAGACAAAAGATGCCAGAGCCTTTATTGCCTCTTCCTGAGAGAGTGTTAGCAAATATAAGTAAACCCTTTCTTCATCCAGCGGGGCTCCATCTTTCATCAAGGGGGCCAGCCAAGCTTCCCGTAAATCCTCATAAAGGGGGCACCTCAATATCAAGTGCTCAATGTCCCCAATTTCCCCCATAAAGCACTCACACCTCCTCTGAGTAAAGGGTATATTTTGCAATCTACCCTTAGTGACTGCTGTTGGTACTAGCTGGAAACGCAGATAGCTGTAAGCTCGCCGCAAACTTGGATGTATGAGTAGATCTAAGTAAGGTTCATAAGAAAAAATCTGTTTGATCTGACCCAACCTCGGGGCTACTTTCCATGAATTAACAATACTCATATCCTCTTGTTGGGCCAAATCTCTAATCCTCCCACATACTTCAGACTTGATTTCAGAGCAATTTTTTCCTTGGAAATAACTGAATGAAAATCCCAACATACTAATCAACCGTCCTAAAGAAACCATCCAAGGATAATTCCTAGGGCCTAGATATTCCAACATTTCCTTAAGGCATCCCAAAGTCAGAGCTCCCTCTTCTTGTTGTAATAACCTCACCCAATAGCGTACTACAGCCATTCTTACCAAGGCCTGTATTGAAGGGGTACCTGTCTCAGCTCTTACAATAGCCCCCGGGACACTAGGTCCAACCCTCATTGATTTTCTTAGAAACATATTTTGTACCCGTTCCAGGGCCAAAATGTTAGGGAAAGGGACCAATTCCATTCCAAAACTCAGAATTCCTGGAATTTTGGCTTTATACACTGTGAGGAAGGTTGATAGAGGGACCCCCTTAGACAAACACATAGCTTTAATCAGCGCTCTAGCTGCCGTTTTTGCCTTAGTTGCTCTAGTTTGTAGATGTAAATTCCAAGACCCCCGGTTAGACAGAGTGACTCCTAAATAATTAAATGAGGAGACAACAGCTATCCTGCCCAGAGTAGTAACCCAGTCCGGAGAGCGAGCTTTCTTCCCTACTATCAAGATTTTAGACTTGGGGGCATTAACCTCCAAGCCATTATCAAGACAGAATTGTCCAAAGGCTTCCATCGCCCTTCTCATGCCTTTTTCTGATTGCGCAAGGAAAACCAGGTCGTCTGCATATTGAACAAAGCTAACGAAGATCTTACCTATCTTAGCCGCATGTATTTCCTCAGGGTTAATATAATTGCCCAAATCTGACATATACAGGTTAAATAAGAGAGGTGCCAAGACACACCCTTGTCGAACCCCTCTCTTAACTGGGATTAATGTTCCTGTGGCTATTCCCCTCCCGATTTTAATCCTTGCCTCATTATTGGAATATAGTTGAGATATTAAAGCGAGCAATCTACTCTCCACACCTAATTTCCTCAGTTTGTTCCAAAGTTTTATCCTTGGAACACTGTCGAACGCTTTTGTCAGGTCCATAAAGGCTAAATATAACTGGCCTTTTCGAATCTTGCCATATTTATGCATGAGGTGCTGCACAATAAAGCAACAATCAGTTGTTGACTTACCCCTGACAAAGCCAAACTGTTCCAAAGGCACCAAGGATCCGCTTCTTGCCCAATTATCCAAGTGAGTAAGTAGAATCTTAGCAAACAACTTACCCACTATTGAGATCAAGCTAATGGGGCGATAACATGAGGGATCTCTCCGGCTCCCCTTTTTAAATATGGGGACTATCAAGCTTTGTACCCAAGACTCAGGAACCTTCCCTGCTTTAGCCATTTGTAGAAACAGAATAGAAAGGATCTTAGCCCACCAATTGGGGGCTGCCTGTAAGATTTCGGCGGTAATACAATCAGGTCCAGGGGCCTTATTTGTCTTCAAGCTCAATATAGCTTTGAAAACTACTTGAGGGGAGAATTCCTCCGAGGACCAGTACCAGGGAGCCCCTTCTCCCCAATCAGGGACGCTCCCATCCCCTACCTGGCGTTCAGAGTAAAGTTCCCTGAAAAAGATCTCCCAATCAACACCAGAAACTTCTGGCCCTCCAGACTCTGTTCTTGGGTTAATAATAATATTGAGGGAGGTCCAGAAACGACCACTATTACCTGTATCAAAATCCACCTTTATCTTAGCCCACTGCCTTTCGTAATACATAACTTGCTTGTTTTTAAGTAATTTAGAATATACACCCCTCCATAACCTAAATTCCTTCTTTGAACCTTCTGTCTGAGTATTTACCCATTTCCTCCTCAACGCTATTAACCGTTTTTTAACTCTCCTGCACTGGGTATCGAACCACGGACACCCGTGATTCGAAGATCTACTATCAACCCGTGCATACAACGGTTCCAAAATCCCATGTATAATATCCTCATACACACAAATTAACTCATCAATCTCCCCCCCTATCTCAATCTTAGCAACCAATTGCCTGAGGTATGGTAATGCTTGGATCTTACTAATTTCTTGACCCAGGACTGCTGGAGATAATTTCTTAACAGCTCTGATTACAACCGTATTATCATCTCTATGAGGTAAATTATCTTCCTCGCCCAAACAAAAATGTAGAGCCATATGATCACTTTCTGGTCTAATTATTAGCTCTACTATTCCAATCTTACCCCCGGAGTAGGCATCCACCAAAATCCAATCTGGTTTACCTTTACCCTGGGGACCCAAAAAAGTAAATCCCTCATTGGGTTTGTCCAGGTGTTCATCATTCAAAACCCTAAGATTTAATTTTGCTACCAGCCCCTCCAGTAAGATTTTCGAATGGGGATTCCTATAACTTCCATCTCCCCCTTGAGTGCCAGAGAGATCTTGATTAACTCCTTTAAGACCTGGAGTATCCAACTGAACATTCCAGTCACCCATCAGAACTATGGTTGCTTGTGGGTATAGGTCTTCTAACCTCAAAACTTCCTCTTCTATGTACCCCCAGATATCCGAATTATAATATGGAGAAGTCATGGGGTGTATATATACATTAATCAGCACATACTGATTATGGGCCAGCCTACCCAATTTAAGCCAGAATGAATGAAGTTCTGGCCTCTCTGATTTTAGAGGCAAGATATCTTGAGATCTTGACTTTTTAATTAACAAGGCCAAGCCCCCTGCAATACGACCTCGATTCCCCTTCTTGACGCCCCCATGTAAGTAAACATCAAATCCCTTGAGGTCACAAGAAGTCTCCTTCTCTAACCATGTTTCTTGGAGGCATAGAAGATCAAAGCTGTCTATGAATTCCAGCCAGTCATTATCATTAATCTTGGATCTAAGTCCCGCTATATTCCAAGAAATTACAGATATCGATTCTCTAGCAATGTTCAACTCCAGCAACTTCCTGGTTGGAACGACCCCGCAATCAGAGGATAAAATCTCCAACCTTTCTATCTCCTTAGGTCAAGCCTCTACCTCATTACTTTCAATCAGGTCAAATTGGTTTAGCTCTAACACAACCACATTACTGACCTTGACCTGTTCTTCTACCCTTTCTTCACATACCTCATTAATTACATTTCTTCCATTTGATTCAGTTTCCCCTTCTAGATTTAAGAGGGGTGATGGTGAGGCTAACTCTGCTGGATCTAACTCACGCGCAGCCATCCATAGATTATCATCCTGTTTACACAGAACAAGCTTTCCTCCTCCCATCAATTGCGAAGCATTATATTCAATGTCTGGTTTCCTAACAAACTCTCCCAACCTCCCCAATCTAGTAAAAAGACTGTCTTGCTCAACGACAGATAATAAATGAAACATCTCTCCTAGCTGGACAAAGTCAGTCTGCGCTCCATTCCCCAACAGAAACCCTACCATTTTATTAGTAATGTCTGGCATTTCTACCAACCCCAGTCTTCCATCAGGCCTCTCTTCTTGTGATAATAAATGCGCCATTTTATCACTACGCTCCCCTTTGTGCTCCCTTACAGCATCCGTATCTTTATTTAAACTAATATCATTTCGAAGAGGAAACTCTTCTCCCTGAGTTAGCAGCTCCATTTGTTGAGGTTCACTTCTAATATTCATCGAGTTAGAAACTATATTTGGGTCAGACATGCTACTCCTTAATAGTTTAGGTGTTTCAGTTACCGTCTCAAGTCCAAGAGCCAGGGGACAAACCTCCCCAGATACTTTATTGGGGGGAGTCCTAGAAGATGGTCTCTCTAGGACTTGTTGCTCATCTAATTTCTCTTGACTATATCCCCAGACTCTATCAATTGAGACTCCTCGATTCAAAAGATGTTTCCTAGCCTTGAATATCCCCTTTACCCATTTATGGGCTGAAAACTGAATCCACAGCCTATAACAATGATGTTTTGGAGGTAGGTACTCATACCCCGTAATACTATCCTTAGATATTGAGCGCCTAAGTAAGGCAGATAGATGCAAAAAAATATCTCTTGGAGTATCCCATACATGCACTACTCCATTAGGATCTCTGTTAATATACAGAAAAATCTCCGTGTCCCTAACCATGAGAGTCCTCCCCACTGATCTTCTTGTTAAATTAGGGGATGTTTGAGTTACCGTTCTACTTTGTTGGCCCTGAGGTGTTAATACCTGAGGATCTGAGGAGCTTGAAAGCCCCTTCTCTACCTCAGTCGCAAGTTTACACATAATCTCATTCAATTGATGGCGAACTATCTCAAAAGAGCTACGGAGTTCTGTAAATCCTATAAACAATGCATCTACAGTTTTTGCAATAAGGCCTGTTTGATATCTTAAATAATTCCTCATTGGACTATCTCGTATTAATCCTTTCCCAGGATCTGGGGCATATTTATATTCTTGTGAGGAGTTAGGAATCGTTGGCATCTCTTTACATTCATCTAATCCAGCCAAGCAAGCAAATCGATTCTTAGTTATTAATACCCCCCTTTCCATATCCTGATCACAATTCTTAGTGTACTTTGCTGGAACATACTCCTCAGAATCTGGAGAGAACATATCTCTACCCCTCTTCTTTTCCATAGTCCCCAACAAAGTAATGTCCCAATGCCTTATTATAGTAAATAATGTCAATATCAATATCAGTTTACCCTGATGCCACAAAAGTCCAACAGAAGTCCAAGTCGACGACGGTCCCTCCCGGTCCCTCGAAGGGCACTCAAAGGGTGCGCACCCTTGTGTGCGCGACCCCGGTGCGCGCCCACGGCGCTGCTGCAGGCTCAGCGCTGCCTTTTCTCCCCGCAGGTCCTGGCTCCGCCCCCGGCTCGCCTCCAACACAGCTGCCTTCGGCGTTCAGGTAAGGATCCCCGCATTGCTACCGCTGCCCAGCTCTCCACCCTCCAACATAGCAACAATTTCTCTTTAATTTTTAGCTCCCCTCTGTCATCAGCTCAAAAACATCTGCTTACTACATATACACATGTGATTAAGGGCAGGAAAATATTTGTCCTACTGTATATCATGTATTGGAATTCTATATTGTATTGGAAAGGGATTTGGTTGTTTGTGAGATGTGGCTCTTGACTGAGGATTGGTTGCCATCTGCTTTTCCCCTCAGGCACATCCCTCATAATGATATCAAACTACCTGAAGGTCATAAAAGCTACAAAAACGGTGCTTCCAGAAGAACCCATCTCTCTGCTTTCTCTCCTTCCCCCATGTATAGCCACTAGCACCTCAATAGCCTCTCCTCAAATGAACACTGCTCCCTGCCCATGGCTGGTCCCCAGCCTTCTCTATGGATACACAAAACCTATTTCTCAGCCTGTCTCCCCCGCAGGTAGCCCCTTCCAGCACTTGTCTGCCCTTTTCTGATACATGCACTCCCCCCACCTCTGTCTACCACCCAGCATCGTCTATGCATACACATCACCTATTTCTCAGTCTTTCCTCCCATAAACATTCCTCCAGCATATGGCTGCCCCCTCCACATACAGACACTCCCCCCACCACCCAGTTTCTCCCAGTCATGTCTCCCTGTACACATCCCGCATCCATTGACCTTGTTCCCCCCATATACAGCCCCCCAATACTCAGCTGACTTGCTCTCCCCAAACCAAATGAAAGCATCTAGAGAAAGGAGGGGGGGGGGGTGTGTCACAAGGCAACAAGCTGCCTTCTGGCCCTCTGCTGTCCCCAGCTTCAGTATTTTCCCCAATCTGAAGAGGATTAGGGCTGAAAGACCAAGGCAAACTGTGGGGGCATGCAGCCTATGTTTTAAGTGAGCAAAATGGGTGCTATCAGATGGACAGCATTCACGCCTCTACTTTGCCTCACACCCTGGTGACCCGTTCATCTAAAGGCCTGCTTGCCTGCTCCAACCCTGTTTGCTGCTCCAGAACATCCTGGCGATCAAACTACCTGAAGGTCATAAAATCTAATCTCTCTCTCTCTCTCTCTCTCTCTCTCTCTCTATCTATCTATCCTGGGACTTTTTGAGAGATTTAACATGGGAACTTCTCTCCAGAGTGGGGAAGCTGCTGCAGCCTGTCCCAGGTGCCGCACAGCTCCAACCCCTTCAGCTCCAGGACCCACCAAAGTTTGACATGCATTCTTGTATTTTGATGTTCTTTGCAAAAACTTTGATTCGAAATGCTGATTAAAAGA
Source organism: Sphenodon punctatus (assembly GCA_003113815.1). Classification (NCBI taxonomy): domain Eukaryota; kingdom Metazoa; phylum Chordata; class Lepidosauria; order Sphenodontia; family Sphenodontidae; genus Sphenodon; species Sphenodon punctatus. The sequence continues at coordinate 663,541 of QEPC01015343.1, read as the reverse complement.
AATTTGTCTGCATGTAGAAATCTGTCTCTGGTTGAAACCAACTTTCGTCGATGTTCAACAGTTGCTGAGCACAGAGCATCGGTGTTGTGTGCTCACGCCACCTCGTCCCCGTTAGGAGATGGGCTGCCGCATTCTGCTTGCAGCCCTGGAACCAGAAACAAGGGAAGCCCCACGTAGAGCGTGTTGCAGTAGTCTAGCCTTGAGGTGATGAAGCCATGGATGAGAGTGGCCAGATCGGGCCCAGAGAGATAAGGTCGAAGCCCCCGTACCAGATACAGCTGGAGAAAGGCGGCTTTAGCCACTGCCTCCACCTGCCGATCCAGACGGAGGCCCGAATTCAAAACCACCCCCAGACTCCAAACCTGAAGAGCAACAGGTGGACAAACCCCCCCTATCAGGGGGGCCAGCACCTCCCCCGCTCTTCCCACAACATCACCTCCATCTTATCTGGATTGAGCTTCAGTCTGCTCTGCCGCAGCCAATCTGCCACGGCCTCCAAACATTGGGAGAGTAACGAGACAGCAGGACCTGGGTCAGTTGAAAACGAGAGGTACAGCTGAGTATCATCAGCATATTGGTGACAACACACCCAAAACCCTCTCACGATCTCACCCAGGGGCTGCACATTGAACAACAGTGTAGACAGAATGGAACCCTGCAGAACACCGCAGGTCAATGCCCGGGGACTAGATGTTTCAGCCCCCAGCACCACCTGCTGACTTCTACCCAAGAGGAATGAGCGGAACCATCCAGGGACAGTCCCGTTCAGACCTCTCAAGTCTCACAGCCATCTCAACAGCAGCCCATGGTCTACGGTATCAAAAGCGGCCAAGAGATCTAGCAGGATCACAAAGGTTGAACATCATGTATCCATTTCCTGGTGGAGATCATCCACCAAGGTCACCAACACTGTCTCAGTACCGTAGTTGGAGTGGAACTCAAATTGAAAACAGTCAAGAAAACCGATGCTGTCCAAATGCGCCTGGAACTGCAGTTGCACTGCCCGTTCAATAACCTTCCCTAAAAAGGGAAGATTAGAGACGGGTCGGTAGCTGGTGAGTTCGTCCACATCCAAAGATGGCTTCTTCAGCAGGGGGCGCACCACAGCCTCCTTGAGACTGGGTGACAATCTCCCCTGCCGAAGAGACGCATTCACTACCCTTGCCAGCACTGTCCCCAAGGTCTCCCTGGAGGCTTTCACAAACCAGGATGGGCACGGATCTAATTCACAACTAGTGGCTCTGACAGACCCCAGGACATTCATCGCATCAGCCAGCGTCACTTCCTGAAACTCATCCCAGAAAGATCAACCAGACGGTGCCTCCATAACCTCGTGCCCCTCGCTTACTGCTTCCGATCCGGTGTCAAATTTACTTTGGATCTGAGCTATCTTGTCTGCAAAGTAGATGGCAAACTCTTCACAGCGGGCCTGGAACAAGTCCCCGTCCAGGCGGAGGGAGGCTGGACTGACCAGCCCCCGCACCACCCTGAACAGCTTCGCTGGACGCAACTTCACAGACACTATGAGGGCAGCAAAGAACTCCTTCTTTGCTGTCCTCACAGACTCAACATAGGACTGCAAGTGGGTCCTATGGAGCAGTCAGTCAGATTCAGAGCAAGTCCAATGCCAGCGTTGGTCTAGTCTCCTACCTGCCTGTTTCATACACTGCAGCCCCTCAGTAAACCAAGGAGCCCTGTGGTGACGAGACGGAGGGAGAAGACGTCTTGGAGCCACCCTGTCGATGGCCTCCCCCAACAAGATGTTCCAATGCCGGAGAAGCTCATCTGCAGAGCGACTGTCCAGGTCTAAGGTTAACTCCCTCAAAGCCTCCTGGAACCGCTGTGGTTCCATCAGTCTCTGAGGGCAGACTAACCTAAATGGGTAACTAATTTAGGGGTGGGACATCCAGGGAAATACCGGGTACCGGATTTACCAGTTCCCGGATTTCAAAATACCGGCATACCAGATTAATACCGGTATACCGGTATCGGTTTTTCCTCCATTGATTTCAATGGTGAACTGTCCCCATTGAAATCAATGGAGGAAAAAAAAAACTCCAACCTCCCCCGTCCAGACTGTGCGGGTGGAAGGGGGGACGCCTCCCACCCACCCTGCCCAGCCTGGATTTTTTTTTTTTTTTTTTTAAATTTTTTACCTGAAGTCCTGGCTGCTAGTGTGGGCTATGGGCCGCCGCCGTCGACCCAAAGCCCACACCGGCAGGTAAGTGTACCGGTCCCATTGATCCCTGGGGTGGGGATTTAACACCCCACCCCACCCCAGGGATCACCCTACCTTGCCCACCCAGGGATCACCCAGTACCTTGGCTTCAGCTCTGGGTGGCGGTGGCAGCGATCCGGCGACCGGCTTCAGCTCTGCTGTGGCTGCTGGCTTCAGCATGGTAGTGACTCATACTAGGCCTTCCGGGGAACTTCCGGGTTCCCCAGAAGGCCTAGAGCGTCACTAGTGTGCTGAAGCCNAAGGCCTAGTACGCGTCACTAGCGTGCTGAAGCCGGTAGCCACAGCAGAGCTGAAGCCGGCCGCCGGATCGCTGCCGCTGCTGCCGGGAGCTGAAGCAAAGGTACTGGGTGATCCCTGGGTGGGCGAGGTAGGGTGATCCCTGAGGTAGGGGGTGTGTTAAACCACCCACCACCACCCCAGGGATCAATGGGACTGGTACACTTACCTGCCGGTGCGGGCTCTGGGTCGCTGGCGGCAGCCCGGAGCCCAGGGACTTAGGGAAAAAAAAATTAAAAAAAAAAATCCAGGCTGGGCAGGGTGGGTGGGGGGTGTCCCCCCTTCCACCCACACAGCCTGGATGGGGGAGGGAAAGTGTTTGGTTTTTTTCTGTGTTTTTTTTTTACATTGCGGCCATTCATTTGAATGGCCGCAATGTAAAAAAAATCCGGCACAGGGGGAATCTGGTAATTCCCCCGGATTACCGGGGTAATCTGATACTGCTGGTACACAAAAAACCTGGCAGTATTCGGATACCAGATCATCCGGTAGTCCCACCCCTAGTAACTATGAGACCACTGAGCCAGAGAGATTAAAGCATATTCCTTTCCTTTAAGGTTTTGACTTGGACTAAAGCTTAGACAATGAATGTTGTTTAATGAATGTCTTTTCTACCATACTGTTCAATTTGTAATTGTTTTTCCTTTTGTACCATCTGTTATTCCTTTTGAATTTAAGCAAACCTATATGGTTTTTATATATTCTTTTTTTTTGAGTTACTCCTTTAAAATATATTTGCATTACTTATACATAGTAAAGAGGGTCTTACCCACATAGTAGGTGTAATCTCAGCATAACCCACAAATTGGAAACAGTTACCCTATATTCAGGTCAGATTATGTCTGGTCTGGACCACTAAATACTTTTCCGTTTGGGGAAACGGAGGCAATCTGCAACAGTTTGTTGTGGTGAGCAAAAAACCTGTGGCTGTTGCCTCTTCTTCAGCAGTATTTATCCCAATGTAAACTGTCCTAGTTCCGCTCCCACCAGTGACACTCCATTGTCAGTCTGCAGCTCCCAGAGAACCCAGGTGTCCTGGCTCCCAGCGCACCTACTCTAATCCACTAACCCCCACTCCTCTCCCACAGAACCCAGATGTCCTGGCTTCCACCCCCTCATACATAATACAAGGGCTGTTTTTACACAAGATGCTATCATTTAGGTCCACCCAGTGGAAATGTGTGGTGGCATCAGTGTAAAAGGGTCTGCACTCACAAGACCCTCACATTCCCACCTCTCTGCATGATGCAACCCTGAAAATCCCAGGTTGCACTTTGCGGGGGCATGGGTGGCCAGTAAGTGGTTGGGTGTGCAACTGAGCACAAACCCGTCCGCCACTGTCTAAACCCCTCCCACCCAACAGCAGTGTGTCTGAACTCCACCGAGTGCACATGGGCCTGGGCACCCCACACCAGCCCACAGTCCATTTAAAAATGGCCAATATTAGATGTATCTGAGATAGTTTGACGTGATGAATGTGATTTCTACATACAACAAAAATACGGGCATTTAATCTATGTATCCCAATATCCTCTTACAGACAAGAGAAAAAGGGGGGGGGGGAGATGTAGCATATATTTGCATCTACATATAATAACCTCTCTATGTATATCCTACACATGGATACCCATTCTCTTTTGTTCTATATAACAGTGTAGAGGGAGACGTACATAAAACCTATGTATGTTTGTTCTATGCATTAATATGCATCCATCCTGATGTTGTTGTAAAATCTGACTCTGTACTTTTGATAACTTCAAAACCTCATAACATAGACCCTTTTTACAAGAACATCCCCCCTTGACCCACGTGGGTGGGTGGGTGGGTGGGCAGTGGGGGTGTCCATGTGACTGCTGGGGTGGGTGGGTGGGTGTGTGTGCACGCGTGCACTCCATCCACCTCCACCCATTACCCAGGCACGGAGGCACTGGAGAAAACAAAGGTGCCTCTGTGAGTGGAGGTGGATGGGAATCTGTGTAACGGGCTGCCCATTCACTGTCCACACACTGCGGCACCCACCCATTCCCCCATGTACTTGTGTCCATTTAAAAAGGGTCCTAAACATTACATGATGGATTTTAAAAAGTCAAATTCAGGAAATGGCTCGAATGCACACTTGAATTTTCTGACACCTCTGAAACTCCAGACATATGCCTTAAACACAGTTATGACCGTCAAGAGAAAAGTCACAAAAGTAAAAAAAAAACTAGTTCTGCTTCCAAAATCCCAACATTTTTAACTTTCTTGTTTTTCATCCTATTTTCCAGAAAAATTAGACAGCTTCTACACCTTACAGAAGCAATGTACCTTAAAAAACATTTACACTGATAGGATGAATCATCTCGATCTTATAATAAAATAGAATTTTTATAGTTTTAACAGAGAATGTAAGCTGTCTTAACTATAACTCCATTCCCATGGCTCTATAATCTAATCTTTTACTCATTGTTAAAATTAGTCTTATTTTTTAAATCTATTAACTGCCTTGATAATCTCTCTTTTTTTGTTTAACATAGAACAATTCCCTCATACTGTTCGTTGCTGTAATTTCTGCAGTTTAAATATTGGGTAATCTACACATACTCATTGGCCAAAAGCACATTTGTTTTAGCATTGCACTGTAAAACAAGCTTTCGTTTCAAGTTCTGCAACTGAACCAACCTGCCTCTCCTTTTGCTTGTTCTGTATTGTTTCTAATTTGGAAATGGCATTAATTTTCCAAGGGAAAGCACTGGTTATTAGCCATGGGTGTTACAGAGTCAGATTAATCCTTAACTGTCCGAAAATGGCAATTGCAGATTAATTTGAAATTCACAGTACCATTATGGATTTCTGTATTTAGGGATCCATATTTTCCAATTGACTTCAATGGGAAACCAATCCGCCATTCAGTTCAACGGGCCATTCATTGTAATAGCCATATTAGAATAGCCATTGAATTAGAATAAACAGTCATTGAATTGTCATGAATACTATAGCATTGTCATGAATACTAAAGCACTGACTTAGAATGAATGGCCCAGAGAGAGAGAGGAGGGTGTGTGTGTAAGGGGCTGGGGGTGGAATTGGGGGGTCTGGAAGTGGGCTGAAGAGATAGGGGTGGAAGGAATGAGGTTTTAGATGTAAATGACAGAGTGGGAGTTTTATAGGATTAGGGGTAATTTCAGACGCAACACCATCACAGTAACCACACTGGATCACAGATGGGTGGTATGTCTGTTTAAGCCCCGCCAGATGTTCGCCATGGTGAATTCCTGGCAGGGCTCAAAGCTAAGCATGGTTCTGGGGTGAGGCTGGCCTCACCTCCAGAACTGTGGTTAGCTGAACCACGATCAGGAAAGGGGGGAAAGTAACATATGTTACCTTGTCCCGTTCCTGAGTGTGGTCCGGACCGTGGTATGGGATCAGATGCAGTGGCTGCATTGGCCGCTGCCCCCTCCTGTCTCCCTGAGGGCGGGCGGATGTGTGAGCATGGGGGGCGGGCCCATGCAACCACACGTGTGCACTGCACAGGCCCGCCCCCTCCAATATTCCCCTCCGTGATGAAGCTGCGACATCTAAAGGATGGCCAGCTTCATCACTGATCGGGATAGGAGATTAATCCCTGTCTGGGTTTCAGTGTGTTGAGCCTGGAGGCCCAGCACGTCTGAAATTACCCTACGTTTGTTTTTGAAACTTAGGAGTGCAGAGTGAGATCGTATGTGAGTTGGGGTTTTCATGTTTTATATGTGTGATTTATTTGTATCGTGTTTTAGACCGCTTTTAAATGTGGCTCTGAAAAGCGCCTCCTGAATTCCGTGTTGAGAGAAAAGCCACGTGGGGAGTGTTTACATGCTTCGCGCATTGCCGGAAGTGACGTGCTCCCCGTTGCTGGCAGCTGCGGCGGCTGGAGATGCGGTGCTTTGAAGAGGCGCCTTCTGAAAGCCTCACTTTTCAGGCTTGAAGTCATGAGCTGACAAATAAAAGTCCCCAAAACTTTCGTTTAAAAAAATCTCATACTTTTACGCTAATCTAATGATTTTGGCAGCCAGACTCATTAATAAATTCTGCTATGTTCAGAATGGACAAATTCCCACCTGCTGCTTCAATGCAAACTATGTAATCTTCCTTTCAAACCTTCATCTTCAAGAAGCAATTTTTGGCTCCAGCCATCTCCCTTTAGTAGTTCTTCAGGCTCACAGTTGCTCTCAAGAATATTATTAGTGAAAGCAAAGCCCCAAAGGATGTTTTATGAAACTAAAACACTTTTGTGACATTAACTAGGATATGTACATGCAGGGGAATGCCCCATCAGACCTGCATTGCCTAAGGAAAAATAGCCCCATACAGTCACTTTTGCAGGCTGGAGGGCTATTTTGTTTTGCTAGTTTTACACACTCCAAATTGACTGCCATTCAGGGATCTTGTCTGAGTGTCTTACATATACTTTGACTAGTCATAAAATGCTAATGATCCCTGAATAGCAGATAATGAGATGACTCTGCTTGTAGAACTCATTTTGAAACAAATAGCTCTCTCTGCCTGAATAGTCGCTGGATCCGATTCCATGTCCCGTGGATCCCATGTGCAGCCACATGCACAGCTGCACAGGAACTGCACACCCCCATTGCTGGCACATTGTGTCATGCATTCATGTGTGCACGCAGGAGCGCACACAGGATCCACGGGGCATGGGATCACCCCATTGTGCTGAGGTCATTTTACCCTAGGCAATGTGAGCCTGAGGGAACATTCCTTTGGGTGGGAACCTTTACTGCTAATCTTTCTGCCAATCCACATCAAAGGGAGCTGTGTGGGTGTGTTGCTTCCACTGTAAAAAATAACAATTGTGCACTTTGGTTTTCGTAAAATGTATCCAGCCCTTAATGATCTGAAGTCAATTCAATATTTGTGTTTTCAAATAATGTCAAATTTCAAACTAAAATAAATGTAAAATGACAAGCTACCAAAATGATAGATGCTTTGGTTATTCAGGTCTAAACGGAAATGAGACTGCCCTAATTTTAATGTTCAGAATAGCTTATTGTGATGTTGTTTGGGAAATTCATAGACATATATAAACTTTTTTCTTCTTCAAGCAGTGACTCAAAATTCTTCAAAAGTCAGTTAAAAGGTTCATAGTTGAAGCTCATGTTCAATTGTGAGGTTTTTGTTTTTGTGGTTTTTACAAAGTAATGCTGCAACAAGCGCTGTTTTTACATGAGACGCCCCCATACATGGACACTCACTATCCACGTGGGGGAAGCACTTGTGTAAATTCAGTGCGTGGGGGTACACCCACACACTGCCCACCCATGACCATGCACGGGGCACTCTGGAAAAATCTAGAGTGCCCTGAGTGGGAATGGGGTGGGCGGTGCATGGATGGGGTGGCCATTTTTTGGGGGGTGCTCTTTTAAAGTGCTCTTCATGCATGACACCCCTGCACCTGCCCCACACAACAACCATGAACATCCCCCCATATCATTTAAAAACACCCAAAATGGGCTAATAAAGTCTGTGAATACAGTAACTGTGAAGCTGTTGGTAGGAGGAAGATAACATATATAAAAAATATATTGAACCTCTGTGCAGCACTGGAGAGTTTGCTTCTGGAATACTGTATCCAGTTCTGGTCTCCACATTTTTAAATGGATATTGGAAAATTGAAGAATGTGTAGAGAGTAGCTACATGAATGACCTGGTGACTGGACAACAAACATTAGAAAAGAGAGACTTGAAGAGCTCAATTTGCCCAGCTTATCAAAAAGAAGCTCAAGAGTAGGACTGAAACGGGTACTTAATTTAGTACTCACGGATAATACCTGCATTTTCAAGTACCATTTCAGTACCCTATCAGGTAGCCAAAATGGTATTATTATTATTTTTACCGATTACTGTTACCAATTCTCTGATTACTGACTGGTATATCAGGTCATAAAACCAAAAAATTGGGATAGGAATTTTAAAAAATCAGGACTGGAGATTGACATTGGTAAATGGATAAGAAATTTTGAAAACTGGTACAGAAAGTCAACATTTCAGGACTGGAAGTCAACGATGGCCACCCTGTCGATGCCTTGGTTGATCTGTGGTATGAAATTTTAACCCTGAATATTGACACTGTGGCACCCAGGCATCTGTTCCCTCTGTGGCCAACAGCACAAGTCTCCCTGGTATATGGATAACTTGAGGCTGCTAAAGCAAGAGGGTAGGCGGTTAGAGAGCAGGTGGCATTTGACTCATGTCAAAGCTGACCGAGTGCAGCATAGACTGTTTTTGAAGGACTATGCAGTGGCTGTGGCAAAACAAGCTTTCTTCACGGTTGCAGTACTAGTAGTGTCTGCAAAGTGCCGTCCAGCAAAGCTTTTCCAGATGGTGAATACCTATTAAATCCTATATCTCTTCACCCAGAGTTAGAGTCGTTGGCTGCCAGCTGTGATGAGTTTGCCACCTACTTTGCAGACAAAGTCATTCATATTTGGCTCAACTTGTGCGCTGCAATTTGAGTGCAGAGTTAGAGTTCGGAGTTGAGGAGACCCGGTAGTGTCTGGTTTACTTGGCTCAGCTTCAATTAATCTCACCCACCAATGCAGAGGATGTGCTTGGAGGGGTGAGGGTGACCAGTTGTGAATTAGATCCATGCTTGTCCTGTCTGGTGAAAGCCAGGATGGGAAATGCTGGGGGCATTTCTGGCTAGGGTTTTCAGTGCCTCCCTTAGGGGTAGGGAAGGGTGCCTGAGAGTCTCAATACTGCAGTTGACCACCCTCTGCTCAAGAAACCATGGGTAATTTCAGATGGACCAGACTGCTAGGCCTGCTACGCTGAACCACGGACTGGGATCCATTTCGTATCCTGGTGAGGAATCAGGCCGGCCGTCCTGTAGACGTGCTGGTCTGATTCTCACTGGGGATTGGGGAGGGGGGAGGGCTGCGCAGCGAGACGTGCGGTCGCACAGCCCCGCCCCCCCACGCACCCCCAGCTGGTCACCCTCTGGGAGACAAGCAGGCACAGTGGCCATTCCTGCCGCTGCGCCCGATCCCGTCCCGTGGTCGAGACCACGATCTGGCCAGACTGCAGGTTACAGATGTAACCTTCGGCCCATCCTGGATTGTGGCCAATCTGATTACGGTTGGGGCCCAATCCGACCATGATTCTGGACCTCTGGGTGGCCAGAGGTCCGGAATCATGGCCAATCTGATTCCTCCCAGTGATTTACTAGGATGAACATCTGGTGGGAAGCAGAACAGATGTAACTGGACCAACGGCCACCACAGGGGATTCACTGTGGTTGACCGTGGTATCGTTATGTCTGAAATTACCCCATCTCTTGAGGTTTGACTCCCCCACCAGCTATCACCCTGTCTCTAACCTCCCCTTTCTAGGGCAGACTGTGGTTGACCGGGCCCTGATCAAGAAACCATCTCCTGCCATCTATCACCCTGTCTCTAACCTCCCCTTTGACGGAATGGTTGCCCTGAAACTCTGGGTGCATCTTGATGCTATTTGTTTCCTTGACCCATGTCAGTCAGGTTTTCATCCTGGGCATTGCACTGAGACTGTGCTTGTGGACTTGGTTAATGACCTCCACTTAGAAATTGACAGGAGGAATCATATCCTGTTGATTCGGTTAGTTCTTTCTGTGGCCTTTGATACTGTGGACCATTGTGTGTTGTTAACAAGTCTTCAGGACTTAACTGCGGTGTGTGGGACCATTCTTGGTTTTGCTCATTCCTGGCTGGGAGAACCCAGAAGGTGGTGATGGGTGTTGGCTCATCATCTCCTCGCGAGCTCCCTTGTGGGGTCCTGCCCCCACTCCTCTTCAATATGTATCTGAGACCCCTGGGTGAGATCATTCAGAGATTTGGAGTGAGGTGCCATCAGTATGCAGATGACACCAACCTCTATCTCTACTTTTCATCTGACCCAGTTCCTGGATTGTTGTTGCTTACCTGATGTCTGGCTGCCATTGGGGACTGGATTTAGGCAAGAAGATTGAAGCCAAATCCAGACAAGACCGAGTTGATGATGGTTGGCTGATATTTTTACCTAGGGGAGGTGGGAACCCCCGTCATTGATGGGTTCCAGTCTCCCTTGGTCGCTCAAGTTTGCAGCCTTGTAGTGCTCCTGAATCCACTGTTGTGCCTGTATTGTCAGTTTGTGGCAGTGGCCAGGGTCGCTTTTTACCAACTTCATCTGGTGAGAAGACTGCAGCATTTTTTTTATCCGGTTCGAATCTGGCCACCAGAATTCATGCTTTTGTAACCTTGAGGCTAGACCACTACAAGTCGCTCTACGTGGAATTCCCTTGAAGACAGTTTCAAAGCTGCAGTTGGTACAGAACACAGCAGCCCACCTTCTGTCAAGGACAGGTTGCCAAGAGCATATTACACCTGCGCGCAGGAGTCTGCACTGGCTGCCAGTAGCTTTCCGGGCACAATTCAAGGTGCTGGTTTTGACCTATAAAGTCCTAAATGGCTTGGGCCCCAGGTATCTGACAGACTGCCTCTTCCCCTATGTCCAATTGCAGCATCTGAAGTCGGCCGGGGGCACCCTTTTGCGTGTGCCAACTGTCCGCGAAGTTGTTATGGTGACATGGGGGGAGGGGGGCATTCTCAGTTGCTGCCCCACAATTATGCCCCTCTCTTTGGATGTCCACCTAAGCCAGAAACTGTTCATCTTCCAGAGGAGATGTAAGACATTTTTGTTTGGCCAGGCATTTGACAAGCAAGAATAGTGTTGAGTGAGATTGGTTAGGGATGTTTGGGGAAGTGAGTTAATGGGTGGTAGGTGGGGATTATGGGTTGGGCGGGTGAGTATTTGGAATGATGTTGGTGTTTTAAGGGTTTTTTTATGAATACTATTGTATTTTATGTTTTCAATGTTGTGAGCCACCCTGAGTCTTTTGACAAGGGTAAGGTAAAAATGTAATAAATAAACATTCTAGGACATTGTTTACTCGAACTGGGTCACAATCAGGTACTGATCAGTATCCAATGTTGTCAGGTTGAATTAGACACTGGAAATTCGACAGCTATACCTATTTTGTGGGAACTCGCTTTCAGCTCTACTCAAGAAGCAGTTTCTCAAGGGAAAAGTCTTGGGTACTAAGGTGTGTTTTATTCAAGCATGGGAAGGCATGGTTAGAAGTTAAAAAGCTGGACAAAATCAAATATATAAATAAGGGGGGAAATTGTTTTTGTAATGAGTCTATCCACTGGAACAGACTATTGAGGAAGCTTGAGGATTCTCCCAGTGGCTGGGATGCTCCTCTCTCCTCAGGAATCATAGAAAATCAGCAGTGGTTTGGGATGTGTGATATGGGTGCCACAATCTCCACACAAACCCTCACAATCTTCTATAGATGCTGCTGGATTCTTTAGTGGCCTGCAGCCACCTTCTGTAGTGGCGGTGGATGGGCTGCCAACATCTCTGTACCTCCCCTTCCCTAATTCTCCTGGGATCTGTTGTTGCCCAGTTCAGGCACCACCTTCCCCCCCGCTGCAGGAAGAAATGACCTGGCAGAAGCCCTTTTAAAGACTACCCACATAGTGGTGCTGCCGAAGGTCGATGCTAAAGGGCACCCTTTGGTTTTGACTTTTGATTTCAACAGAAGCAGGGACAGGGAAATTCTGCGAATCAGGGAAATGTATAGCTCTTTTAATGATGACAAAGAATTAGGCTTGGTGGGGAGGGAGGGATGGAGGGAGGGAGGGAGGGATTTATTTTTTCTTTGCTTTGCCAGATGGTCTTCCAATTGATGTACCATGCATATCATTGTCTTGAACTTCAGAGCCCGGGTTTAGCAAAGCATTTAAGTCCCTGCTTAAAATCCACTGATGTCAAGAAAAGATAGATAGATAGATAGATAGATAGATAGATAGATAGATAGATAGATAGATAGATAGATAGATAGATAAGATTAACCATAAGGTCATTTCAAACAAAAGTACAACATTAAACAATTACAAACGAATACACGGGTTAATTGAGCAATAGGCACCAAGAACAACAACAACAAAAAACATTCATAAATGGTAGCAAGAAGACCACAGCGGAGCCTGTGAATAATACAGACAAACCAGAGGTAACCATGAAAAGTCAGTCAGTGTATTACCAGACCAGGACTCAATTTGGTTTTAAGTACACAGGCACTGAAAGAGGCCATGACTCTTGAAAAACAGGTATCTTTGACATTAATCAACTTAACTGCCAACAGATCCAAACGCCATGCCGGGCATCCGGCTAAATATGGAGATAAGAATCTTTCTCTAGCTTGTGAGTAAGCCGGGCAGTCATAAATGACGTGGGAAAGGGTTTCAATCTGAGCCAGGGAACAGTTTAAGCAAAACCTAAGGTCCAATGGAATACCAGAATATCTTCCCTGAGCCATAGCGGATGGGTAACCATTGAACCTATATAGGGTTAAGGCACAACTTAAGGAATAGTCAGACCAAAGAAAAAGATGGCTAACCTCACAAGATTGCAATTTGATTTTAGGATACAGTGAGGCAACCTTCTGGGCACATATGAGCGACATCTCAGATTGTAATTCCTGGTCTAGGGTCCTTTTTTAAAGCAGGCACCCTTGGAACCCAAAGGGGATAGAAAATCGTTGGAAAAGCCAAGTTTCCCAATTTCCTTCTCTACTGATAGAGCCCAGGATTTATTTCTCACCTCAGCTGATATGAGAATGGCAAGACATTTTGTACCTGAGGGAAACAAAGACACCTTGAGCCAATATTTAATAGTGGCTAGAAGAGCTTGGGCTTTTAAAGTCCGCAAAGCCATTTTGGCTCGTAGTAGGGCCTGGGGAACAGCTCTTGGCACACCTAGTATTGCATGCAGGAAATTGTTCTGGAGAGGTTCAAGAGTACTCAAGAAGGATAAACTCCATATGGGAAAAGCATAAAGAAACTGGGAAACAACTTTAGTCCTGAATAAACGCAGTGCTGGTTTAACCAGTCTGCCACCGTGTGAGCAGTAATAGCTTTGTATAGTATGAGATGTCTTGTAAGTCTGATCAAGGGCCAGCAAGAAAAGTTAATCAAACACTAAAGTGCTTTGCTGGATCAAGGCCTATGCAATCATACTCACTGACAGCTGTAGAAGTGCACTGTGTTGACTAGGGAGTAGTTGTGTGTAAAGGTTCATTGTACTCCCTGCTCTACTGTTGCCATGTAACATGCTGAAGCTCATTCATTTTTAATCTTGACCAACAAGACACAAACCAAACTTCAATAACTGGACAAAAGAAAACATTGGTGAACACTAATGTTGTGGTAATGAATTCATAAAGATTTATTAAACAAAAGCACATTTAACCCTGGTGTAAACAAGAGAAAATACCATTTTAAATGATGGATGAAAATTGCCACTCATAAGGGTAAACTATTGAACTCAGAAGAATTCAACTGGTGTAACGTAATTCAAATGTCAGCTTCAGTGTTCTGCTGGTAATATGAGGAATGAATTTGTCCCATGATATCTGGACACATTGGTCTATAGTCAAGATATAATGAAATAGGGTGATTTCAGACGTTACAAGATCACAGTCAACCACAGTGAACCACGGTCAATCCCATGGCGGGGCCAAAGCGCCCTGAACGTCTGTTCAGCGGCTGCCACATGTTCACCACAGTCAATCCCCAGCAGGGGTCAAAATCAACCACCCTTCCGGAGGTCCAGCCCGGACCATCTCCGAAAGTGTGGTCAAAGCGATTCGCAAAGGGAAACAAAAAAAAGTAACATCTGAATGGCAACCATCACCTGGAATCAAGCAAAATGATTCCCAGCCTGGGACAAAGCACATAGTGTCACTGCCAGGCAACCAGCAACAACACAGGCCGGGGAGGGAGATTTAAAGAGCACCCGGCAGCAGGGGAACGTGGTGGGATGGAGCGAGGTAGAAGGGAGAGGAGAGTGGAGGGTGAGCGAGGAAGTGAGGAGGAGGAGGAGGCACAGGTGGAGGAGGCAGTGGTTGTGCTTCAAATGGAGGTGGTGGAGTGAGAGCAGCAGCAGCAGTCGAGGCAGGCTGCCCCGGTACCTGCAACTGGCCCCAGGGATGAGGCATCCCGGAAATGGGTACGGGAAACAAAGGGGGCAGGATGGAGGCACAGGGGCACCAAGTGGGGTGGGCAGGCCAGTGGGCTGGTGGGCGGGGGGGAAAGGGGAGGCTACAGGGAAGAGGCAACCCCCAGAAACCAACCCCCCGCCATTGAACCACAGACATGGAAACCGGCCCAGGAGCCCAAGCCCATGGAGAACAGGGTCTGAGGGCATGTGGAGGAGGAGGAGGAGTAGGAGGAGGAGGAGAACCAGGAGGAGGAGGCGGACTAGGACCAGGAGGGCTCTCAGGGGAGATGGCCATACCACTGAGGGGGGAAATGGAAGCACAGGGAAACCCAGGACTTTATCCAGATCTGGGGGACCCTGGAGCACCAGCTGGAGCTAGCAATCATCCAGCGGAACTATCATGTCTACCGGGAGATCATGCGGGACATGGAGACAGCGGGGCACCACAGGACCGTGGCCCAGTACAGATCGAATGGCAAGGAGCTCAAGAAGGGGTACAAGGCCATAAAAGACAACAACCGGTGGTCCAGGCATGGAGCCTGGACCACCCCCTAATATGACACCCTGGACCGCATCCTTCACATGAAGGGCTCAATAGTCGCCCCGTGCCTCGTGGGGAGTGCTGTGGTCCAGGGCAGGGAATGGGCCAAGGTACCCCCTCCCATCGCCACTCCCCTAGAAGGCAATGGTTCCAGGGACCCTGCTCCCTAAGAGGAACACCCCGGGACCTCAGGGAGCAGCAGGTCCCCCTCGCACACCAGCCCCCAGAGCCCCCAGCCCCTGTTGGAACCAGGAGAATCTGAGGCCGGCACACTGGTCACCCTCAGCCAGTGGACACAGGGGGATCCCAGTAATACAGAGGGGCTGGCATCAGAGGGCTCTGAGACAGACATCGAGGGTAAGCAAGGGGGTGGATTTGGACATGGACCAGGGCAGATGGGTCGAGATGGTGAGGGAGGCACACTGGGGATGGGGTTGCTCCCAGAAACCCTGGGCACCCCAGACCACATGGAGGGCACCCAGGGGGCTGCCGGGAAACACAGTCAGTCCACCCCCACCCAACCTCTCCCATATCCCCACAGGGCATGGCACACCCCAACACCCATGACAGGCGGGTGAGGAGGAAGGCAGAGAGCAGTCCTGGGAGCAGCCAGAGGTCTCAGGTGAGGCACACCGGCAAGGGAGGTGGGTGGGAGAGGGCGCCAGGGGAGGCTGGGCATAAGGATCGGGGCACGTGGTGCTGGGGAGGGGGGACCTGGGCATAGTGGTATGCCAGGGGAGGGCGCTGGCCACCAACCTGAGGGGGAGGCCACAACCCCCCATCCATGCCATGGGAAAGGGGGTGGGTGGCTGGGGCACCTAACCAATCCCTAATGTGTACCCCAACAGGGTGACCCGACGGGTCCCAGCAAGCCGGCCCCGTACCCCCAGCGCAATGGATGAGGGAGAACCAGGCACAGGTACAGCACTGGAGGGAGGAGCAGGCAGAGGACATAGTCCGCTCAACCACTGAACAAGGCAAGTGGATGATCGCAGCCATTGATAGGATGGAGGCGGCCACAGAAAGGACCATCCAACAAGCGAAGGCAAGGGACTGGAGGTTGCAAGCGGAGGTGCACATGGAACGGAGGTGGGAGCACCGGGAGCACAGCAGCAAGGTGGAGGTGTTTGGGCAACTGGAACAGGCCATCGACAGAATGGTGAAGGAGCATTCAGCCAAAATGGACCACTCCCACGACATCGTCACATCGCTGCTACTTCACGCGGGGACTATGAGCGCGTACATGATGGCAGCCACCCCGCTGGGCAACCTGTGGCCTCTCGGTGCCCCCACCGCCTCCGCCACCACCCCTGCCACCGGCATGCCTTCTGGGTCCGCGCATCCGCCTCCCAGTCCCTGTAGCCCTCTGGAGGGAGCAGCCACCCAAGGAGGCCCTTCTGGCCCCGGGTCTGCACTCCCACTCCCACCTGCTCCTCAGGACACTGAGGCCTCCCAGTACATTGTTGGGGACACAGACAGCGGGGGGGGGGGAGGGGAGCTCCCAGAGCTCCACGGTGCCCACAGGGTGGCTGAGGGGGAGGCCCCAGAGACATGGGGGATGGGAGGGAAGGGGGTGAAGGGGGGAGAGTGGCCTGAGGGGGGCACGGCACAGAGAGGTGGGTGGTGGTGGGGGGGCACCTGTAGGTGGTGGTACCAATAAATGTACGGGCACCCCAGTCACCTCCATGGTTCTGTTCATGGCCCCGGGGCTGGGAGTGGGTGTGTGTCGAGGGGTGCACCCAGGGTACTGCTGGGGTCCCCAGGGTGGTGGAGATGGTGGTGTGTGCTCCATGACCCACAACCGCCGGTCAATGGGCATCACAATCAGGGATGTGTGCCCCATGGTCTCCCTCCGCCACTGGAACTGGCTGGCTGCCTCACGGAGTGCAGCAGTCTGCCCCCGGGCACGGAGGAGGGCCTGGCGGGCCACCCCAGACACTGGCTGGGCCCTGAGTCAGGCCAGGGATTGCCTCCGCCTGTGGTGGGCTCTCCGGGCTTGGGCAGCGCTCGTGGCCATGCACATCCACAGCTGGGTGGCCAGGTGCACCTCTGCAGTCTGGACACACAGGAGGCCAGTGTGCGAGCGGAACCACACCGTGGAAATGGCTAGGTGCATTCCACAGCCAGCCAACCATTCCAGTTCCATAGTGAACAGTGCCCTGGGAATGCGGGAGCCGCACCTGTTATAAGCTGGTATCTCTGTCGCCCCGCCCCCCGGTCGCACCTTGCCACCCGGGCTCAGGGCCCAGGGTCGCCCTGGCCACCCCCATGCCAGAAGGCCCAGCTCCTACAGGGCAAGTGGGGTGGGGAGGCTGCGGGCGGCCCAATGCATGCACCGGCATGCCCTGCAGGGGGCCTGGTGACTGGTCAGCCTGCGCCCGGGCGTGCGGGCAACAGCTGCATTCCTGCTGTCATCACCTCCCACCTCTCTGTGTTGACTGCCTGCTGTCCTGGGCACCCTGATTAGTGTGTAGGCCGTCCTGTCTGTGTGCTCTGTTCCAGCAGCTGGGCCAAGCCCGCACCCCATGTCTCACTCTGTAGCTGTGCAATGTTGCGGCCTGTCCCCTTATCGCTTGGCTTTGGAGCTCTCCTGCTTCCAATCCCATCCCTCCAGGGATTATGGGCCCCCCTTTCCTTGTGTTTAGTACCAGGCACTTGCTGGACCATGGCTGGCCACTCTTCCTCAGGGCTCACGGGCCCAAGCACCCCAGGCGCTCTGTGTAGCTGGACCTTCTGTGAGACCATGGCCCTGTGTGACCTGTGGCATTCTCTGGCCATGCAATTGCTGCTGAGCTGCCCAGAAAGCCTCATAGGTGCCTACGAGAGTATGAGCTCCGGGCTGCGGTACTATGGCCATGTGGTAAGCGCCCATGATTGTCGGCTGCATGCGGAGACGCTGGGCCTGTGTCCCTTTCCCGATGGGCACATCCCGGAGATGGGGTGTTCGCATGTGGGGTGGTCGGTGGCGGAGACCGTGTCCATCCTCTCTGTGTGCAGCCTGGCTGGCTACACGGTCTGTCTGGCAGAGGGGGGCCCAGCCCTGGCTGTGTCCTTCTTTGGCTGTGTTCACTGGGCCCGAGGTTACCAGTGGTCTTGCGGGGTGCTCTATCACCGCCTGTTGGATCTGGGTCACCTTCCATGGCCCCCAGCTGCTGACTATGGCTTGTCGGAGCCCTCTGAAGCGGAGGTGGTGGCGCTGGCCGGTGTGTACTCCTGATCCGATGTGCAGGTGGGGCTCTCCGCCCAGGATAAAAGAAGAAAGAGACTGGATCCTGACCCCCAAAGGGAACAAGTCCCCACAAACGTATGCTAAATGAGGGAGGAAACTGTGGGTCTGAGAGACCACAGTTCAACTACGTTGAACTTATTGTAAATACAAACTGTGGAAATGTGTAAATACTTAAATACAAGTAGGTACAAAAAGAACTTATTTATTCCCAGTGAATGCTACTGTGTAAATTAAAATTACAGAGCATGAACAATGAAATATATGTAACAATATATGCATGCAGCTGTGTGCAACAAAAGAGTCCCCCCCCCTCGGTGCTTTAAATGGAATTGGGAAACATCAAAAGTTCAAATCTGAGATCCTGAGGAGTGTAGTTGATGTGACCATGATATTTTCTGTTCCAATTTGGGCTTGTGTAGCATGGGCCTTCAGCTACCTGCCAGCCAGCCAAACGTGTTTCGGGGGATACCCCCTTCTTCAGTGACTCCTAATTATTGAAATTCTTTCCCCCTACATTTCCATAAATCAAACAAGCATGATATCACAAAAATTTGTATTCAAAAGTGAATCATTGTACATTCAATGTACATACACTCGTTACCTCCTAGAAGTTGAAAAAGATTTTCTACATTCCCACATGGCCTCTATGTAACAACTCTTCCATTATTCTTGAGTCCCTGTATGGGCCCATTATACCTGGAAAACATGTCCACATAAGTGTTCTCACAGCTAGTACAAACTCATTTCCACAGGATTTATTTGTCAAATGGCAACCCTTCCAATAGCCACACAATTATAATGTTAGAATTTATATAACCAACCTTTCTTCTCAAAGCAGCCCTGCGAATAGCTTGCAAGCACACAGTCTTCTGACTGTGCCTTGATGGCTCAGGTGTTACCAGTTACATCCATTCAATGTTGAAATACCATTTAGCCTTTCCCCATGTGATATGGGATAACCAATGACCAGAGCCACTGGGGTTATAGCCCCATGATTCTCTCTGAAAATTAAAGGTGTGTATCCTTATTATTGCTGCCTGTCAAACTAAAGACAGAATAAAGCCTGACATTGTGCCTGTAAAAATGTAGGCTTAAATCCTTCTTGTTGCTGCCTGGTATTGGGCTCTTATCCCATGGAATTTGCAAGGACTGCAACTGAATCTGGGAATTATAGAGTAAAGCCCAGGCTGTAGTCCTAGCTGCTATTGCCTAATGTTGAGTTTTCTCCCAAGTAATCTATAGGAACTGCTGTGGCTTTTGGATGTGTGTATTTGCCAAACACACTGGTGATTCAAAAACAAAGTATGACTATCTGATAATGCACTGGATTCACAAATAAATGTCAACATTTGGATGAACATTACAATGATCAGTTCAAAGAGTGACAAATATACCAGCTCATATATTACGGGCTCACATAAATGTGCAAGTGATCAGTCATGACAACAAAGTACCACGGCTACCAGTGAGGGTCTTGTAAAATCTATTTTTCTTTGTTAAGAATGGTGTCCATGAGATTGAATAATTTAACCCAGAAGGAGCCTGCGTTCCCAATTTGAAAATCCAGAAAATCTCCGTCCTTTGTAATGCTTTTATGTAATGGCCTCTATTTTCAGCAATTATTTCCAGGACTAGGAATTTTAGTTCTGATGGTGCATGTTGCATGTTTATAAAATGTTGCACCAGTGGATCTTTGAGGGTCCCTCATCTAATATTACCCACATGTTCCAGGATTCTTACTTTGACCTTCCTGGAAGTGTATCCTACGTACATTAGACTGCATGGGCATACAATGAGGTAAATCAAAGATTTAGTAGAGCAGGTGGAAAAATGTTCAATGGGTAGTTGGTCTTCTGTTCTGGGATGTATGGAGACCTTGGTTGGAGTACTGTACCGGCGAGCACCACAGTTCCCACATTTAAAGTGCCCTTTAGGGGGTGAAGCCCCTGCTATGGTTCCTCAACGAGATTACTCCACTTTGGTTCCTATATGGACCAATACATCCTTAATGGACCTGGTCTTTTTAAATGCAAAGAGGGGTCTTTTGTTGCACCCCAGTATATTGGCTACCAAGTGCCAATTTTTTAAGATAGCTCTTTTAATCTCCCCCACTCCTGGGTTGAAAGTTAAAGGGCAGATCAACCTGTCCACACTTGCCCTAACCCGTGGTGCAAGAAGTGATTCCCTGGCATGTCCCAGTACTCAAAAGAAACTCTTCATCTTGAGTATCTTCTCAGGGTAGCCTCTTGCTCTAAAATCTGCCAGGCACTCATTGGCCTGCTGCCTGAAAAGCCTGTCATTGCTGCAGTTCCTCCTTATTCTAATTAACTGGCAATAAGGTAAATTATCCCTCAAGTGCCTGGGATGGTTGCTGGTGTAATGCAGTAAAGAATTCACATCTGTCTCCTTTCTATATGTGTAGGTATGCATCTTCCCTGCTTCCCATTCCATACAAATGTCCAAGAAGTGTATTTTGGAATGGTCATATTTCAAATCAAGCACTATGTTGACTATGCATCCACTGAGGTATGCATGGAAATCACATAGTTCCTGTATACTGCCTATCCACAAAAAGAATAGATCAACGATATAACGTTTGTATAGAAAAACATGCTGTTTATACAGGTTACGAGATTCATCATAAATGAACTGTTCCTCAAACCTACCCATGACGAGATTGGCTATCTCTGGGGCTGCTGCGCATCCCATGGCAACCCCACTTTTTTGTAAATAAAGTTGAACTTTAAATTGGAAACAATTCTTCATGAGAACTATCTCTGCTAACTGCATCAAAAATGAAGTGGCTGGATGATCTACGTGGCTAGTATCCAGAGTTTCCTGTATAACTTCCAAAGCAATTGCTTGTGAAATATTAGTGTAAAGAGATGCCGCATCCATGGTTACCAGCAATATGTTTGCTGGAGTTGCTTGCCAATCTATATCATTTAAGGTGTTTAGAAAGTCTTGTGAATCCCTGATATAAGAAGGCAATAAGGGTACAGAGGGTTTCAAAAAGGAATCCAAAAATTGGGACAAGGGCTCCAAAATGGAGCTATTCCCTGATACTATAGGATGACCCAGGAGATTAGCCCTGTTTTTATGGATTTTTGGCAATATATAAAACAATGGTGTCCTGTTATCACTTTCCATCAAAAAGTCATATTCCTTTTGACTAATGTGCCCCTCTAACCACCCCTCATATACTATATCTTGGATTGCACCTCTGACTTTTTCCCAAAACTGGATACCAACCGGTTCGTAGTACGTTCTATCTTGTACTTGACATGAGACTTCCTGTTCACATTTATTCTTGTCTAAAATGACAATCGCACCACCCTTATCGGCTGGTTTTATAACTATATTTGCGTCCTTTCCAAGCACTTCTAAAGCCTCTGCTTCCACCCAACTCAGATTGTGCCATAAAGTCTTAGGGGATGAATCAATCCATTCCAGTTCTTTAAACAGCATGTCTTCAAAAACAATGATATGTGAATTATTCGTGACAGGTAAAAAAGTGGATTTTAGACCAAAACGTCTTTCACCTGATCGGATGTTACTCTCCACTCCAAACCATTCCCTCAGTTTGATTTGTCTGATAAATTTGAATATCTCCACCCTGCTAGTAAATTTATTATAAACTGGTGTTGGCACAAAGGCTAAGCCACGTTCCAAAACCTGTTGTTCTATAGATGAGAGGAC
This sequence comes from Sphenodon punctatus, assembly GCA_003113815.1. NCBI lineage: Eukaryota > Metazoa > Chordata > Lepidosauria > Sphenodontia > Sphenodontidae > Sphenodon > Sphenodon punctatus. The sequence goes on along the minus strand of QEPC01015343.1, from coordinate 641,503 downwards.
TCTGCAGGACAGGTTCACAACTAGTGAGGCCTGTGGGAATAAATAAGTTCTTTTTGTACTTACTTGTATTTAAGTATTTGCACAGTTCCACTGTTTGTATTTACAATAAGTTCAACATAGTTGAACTGTGGCCTCTCAGAGCCACAGTTTACTCTCCACTCAGGATCCCTTCGAGGCTTACTACCTGGTCGCCCACCACATGTCTGAACTGGGCTTCAATCGGGGCATGCTTCAGTGGCCCCACTTCGTGCAACTGGTGGGCCACCTGGTCCCTGGCCCCTTCGTGGACCCTTGCAGCTTGCTGTGAGGCCCCCCTGTGCCTTCCGGGCCCTGGATACTGGCCCCGGTGAGCGCTCCTGCCTCCTCCCTGGCTCTGTGAGTCATTGCCCCTTCCCTCCCTGATGTTCCTGGCTCGCTGCTGTGCTGGCTGGTTCCTGGGGTTCTGCTGCCCCTGCCTGTGGCTCTGGGACCCCTCCGCAGGCCCCCCTGTCCGCCTCTGCAACAGGCGTTCCCCTCCGTGGCTGCCTCCTTCTGTGGCTGTGTCCTGAACTGTGTGAGGGCTCCCAGCACCCCAGGTGCCACTGTCCTTAATGCTCCAGCCTTGATCCCTCCTGTTACCTCCCCCCCCGGGTGCCTGTGTGACCATGGGGTTCCGTGGGCCCCGGACTGGACCTCTGGGCATCCTCCTGGGAGTGTGTGTGTGTGTGTTGCTGGACCGGCTGCCCTGATCCTCGTCTCCGTCTCACCTCCTTCCCATCCATCACACCCTTGCCAGTGTGTGTGATCACTGAAAGCCTCCTGGACCATTCCCGGGCCGCTCCCCAGTCCATGTGGCCTCCCCCTGTGACTGTGTTGTGCCCCTGGGGGTCCCCCCATTCCGGGACTGCCTGTGTTGCTGTGGGGTGCCCATGCAGGCTGTGCTGTTGTTGGAGTTCTGTTTTCCATTCTTCATGTCCTGCCCTGGGCCCTGGGCCATATCTCCCCCTACTCCCTATATCCAACCCCCCTCCCCCCCTTTGCCCATTGTGCCCTGTGTGTTGTCTGTCCCACTGTGTGCCCCCTTCCCTTCCTTTCCCATGTGGGTGTGTGTGCGCCCAGGTGTGTGTTTGTGCTGTGTGTTCCGCTGTGACCTCATTATCCCTGTGCCTGTTGTGTGCACTGCCCCGGCAGCTCTTCTCCCTCTTCCCCCTCCCTTCCCATTTCCCTTGTGTGGGCATTCCCTTTTGGCACTTTTGGCTTCCTTTGCCCTCAGCTGGCCATGTCTGTGTCTTGCCCCTCCCTGGTGCCTTCTAGGTGTTTTGACCATGGCCGGGAATCAGCCTCATATCTGTTGCGCTGCCCTGGGCCATGGTCTGTCTGTACAATTCCCTACCGTGGTCCCTCTTCCTTCATGTCTGTTCAGGGCCTTCCTGGACCACGGGGGGTGGTTGGGCAGGTCGCAACCGCTGGGAATCCACTGTGCTGAATCGGGACGGCGTAACGTCTGAAATCACCCGTAGTTACATATACACAAACTGGTTGCCTAAGGGAGGGGATAATTCTCAGTGTAACTCAATGGCATTTTGAATACAAAAGACACTAACTCCTTTTTAGATGTACTGCAGAGGACCTTGTTAAGTCCACAGACTGATCTATATCATGTGCCCAGCACTGGAGATATACATGAACATTATTATTATTATTATTATTAAGCATTTACAATTGCTGTTATTAGAAACAGGTCCCCACCCAGTGGGCTTTCACTCTATGATAAACAAGGGTGAGGGGAACACAGGGAGAGACAGACACGCACACTCCTATTTATTACAAATGGGGAACTGAGACTGAAAGTTTGTAACTTGCCCAAAGCCAACCAGTGAGTTCATGGCTAGGACAGGATTCAAACCCTGGCTTCCCAGGTCCAAGTCCTACACCACACTGGCTGTCTGGGATAAGAGGTTGTTATTTGCCCAAGACCACCCTGTGAATTCATGGCTACGGTGGGATTCAAACCCTGGATTTCTAGGTCCATGTCCAGCGCCTAATTCACTACAGCACACTGGTTCTATGGTGGCAAGACACAAGAGAGGTGCACCTAGAACTATACATTTTTAGTTCCTTCTTACTTTTGTGCTCTCTGAATCTCTGCTAAATTAGTTCGACATTGTAGTGAGGGATAAAAATCTATTAAGGGAGGGACATGTTATGTGCATACCCAGAGACAAAATGATCTCCTCGGACGTCTTGCCAGAAGAAAACAGGTTAAAAAGATATAACAAATTTAAAATAGTTAGCAGCCAGCATGCTCTTCTATTTACTGACAGCACACCCCTGATTTGTGTTATAACTCAGTGGTTTTTATGGGATGCACCACATTTATTTCTTTGGCTTTATGACTGTCTCTCAATCAGTGTCATTGTAGAGGATTCTGCCAACCACCCTGTTGAGACAACTCATGTGCATTTCCATTTCATTCACCTAATTATTGCAGCAGCTGTGAGAATGGAGGGACCATTTTGGAGAGGCTGCTATCCACTGGTAGGTCCAGGATGCCAGAAGGAAGTGTGGATGAATAATCTAAAACAGCAGGGCTGTTATTGCCAATTGCTGGCCAACAGTTTCATAGTCTGCTGCAACTCTAAATTCCTGTAATGTGTGTGCAAGCTTTACATTTATTACCCTGTCTAAAATACATTTTAAATGGTCTAATTAGCACCTAGTTGTATCTGTTTAAAACATTTCAAGAAACTTGCGTGGATGGGAACACATTCCAAATAGGTCTCCAATTCTCATGTTCACTCTGCAGGACTCAAAATTTGGAAACCAGTACGAAGTCATGACATAAATCCAGGATGGTCAACCTGTTGGCTTAGGATTCGCATGCTTCTCTTGTGTAGCTCACATGCACCCTTGGCCTGGGCTCCATACTGCCTTAATTGTCCTGTTTAAAGCTGATAGAGGGTATTCACAAAAATGGGTAACCCATCAAATTGGTACCCAGTTGTGACCTGATTAGGGTACCCACTTCAGGTCCCAATTTTTTTACTCCCCCTCCTGCCCCATTTATCAACCTCTGACACCTTTTTATTGATTTTTTTGTGATGGAAAATGAAGTTGAAGTTGACAAAAATGGATTTGATATGTAATTAAAACTTTTGTATTGGGATAAATCTCTATGGTTTCAGGAAAACAAGCCTTCATAAACTTCCACATCTTACTCTAGGAAAGCAGCGTGTGTGTGTGTGTGTGTGTGTGTGTACATATATAGGACAGCCCATTACCAGTCTGAAGGCAAAATGCAGCTTTGTCTCCTAAGATATGTTTCAGAACAGACATAAAGGAGATTATGGGTGTGCATTCTTTTTAAATATTTTGAATAACTAAAATGAAAATCCCATTTCATTTTTATTATTGCATTAACAAAAATGAAAAACAAATTATCCAAAATATTTTTTTTTAAAAAGAGAGAAAACTTTGGGACACACTTTTCAGTCTGTAATTTCTTTGGTTTTCATCCAATGTGCATTAAATCTGAATAGAATGTATCCCGTACCCAAGGGATCATCCCTGCCAAGTTTCAGAAAGATTGGATAAAGGGTCCCAATGTTATAAGCAATTGACGTTCCATGATTTTAACAGAAATTAAAGAGAGGTTTATCAGAGGTTTAAAAAGTTGTGCATGCATTTCTAGCTGTAAAATCTTTGGCTCTTTTTAAATGAGCAGGGTGGTGGGGGATCGGTGTGTGGCAGGTGGAGTGCCATTTTGGAGGGCGATGGATGGGAGGAGGGTGCAGACGGGAGCATACCCATCTCCACCTACTTCCACCCATCTATATACAAATAGCAACCTGCCTTTTCACCAGTTGCTCTGTGTGTGGGTGATGGGTGCAGTTGCCAACCCAGCCACCGCAGCGGTAACACAGGTGGCACCCACATATGCACATATAGCAGGTCCATCTTGTGTAAAAAGGGCCTTTGTTTTATGCACAATTTTGATGAGGATTGTACACTTTGTATCCCTTACCCAAGGGATCTCATTCCTTCCAAATTTCAGAAAGATTGGATAAAAAGTTAAAAGCACCATAGTTTGTGCATGCATTTTCCAACGATAATATCTTTATTTTCTGTCCAATTCAGATTAAATTTGGGTACATTATACCCCTCATGCAAGGGAACATGCCTTCCAAATTTCAGAAAGTGTGGCTAAAGGATCCCAATTTCATAAACAATTGAACATTTGTGATTTTAACAGAAGTTGAGAAAATACTAAACCTGAAAATTTTGGAACAAAAATGAAAATTCAAGACATAAATGGAACTTCAGGAAGCAAAGCAGAGGGGAGGTGGAAACAACCCAGCAATCAAGAGACATGATTGACACATCTAGGCTGTCCAAATGGCATTCCAAACATATCCTGCAGCACTGTGAAAGAGGAAATAAGGGAATCCCTTATTGGCTCTTTCTTAAGCAGATGCATCCACCTTCCCAGTAACAAGCAGGGGGGTTAGGGTGGGCACAGCACAGAACGAGGAATCATGATTGACTTTTCTAATGGCCAAATGGCATTACAAACACATCTTTACTATGACAAAAACAAGAGAATCCCTGGTATAGGTTCATTCTCTGGAGATGCTCCTCAGGCTTCCACCAACTTGCCAGTACCCAATCACTGAAATCAGGGAGGCTTGGCAGTGGACAATGGGGAACAAATAAAGACTTCTGCCAAGCTGCACAGCTCCACAATAGCTAGAACTTGTGTGTCTCGTAGGCTGTCTCAGTGCTGTGTGTGTGAAACTTTGTGTGCTGCAGTTTTCAGCTTCACTGTAGGTCCTCATAAAAGCAGAACACAGCATCTACTCTCCCCCATTGATGCCCCCACAGACTTAAGGGGTGCCAATGACTGATGTCTGTATCAGTGTCAGTGTCTTTGGCACCTGCTCCTCCTCTTCTCTGACCACTTCCTCTTGTCTTCTTCACCCTCTCTACAAATGCTCCATCTGGTAAAACCTCTATAATTTAAACAGAAGCAGCACATGCAATCAAGTTAAGGGAATTTGCAACTTCTGTTAAAATCATGGGACGATTACTTGTAAAGTCAGGATCCTTTATCCAATAATTCTGAAATTTGGCAGGGAGGATCCCTTTAGTGAGGGCAACAACCTGTCCACATTTAATCAATTGGATGGAAAGCAAAGATGTTACAGATGGAAATGTGTGTGCAAACCATGAACATTAAAGTGTTTATAAAATTGGGACCCTTTATCACATCTTTCTGATATTTGGCAATAATTATTCCATTTGAGAGGGGTACAATCTGTCCAGATTTCATGCAAATCAGATGAAAAATGAAATCCATTTCCTATTGAAACCAATGGAAAACAAAAATGAAACTTAAGAACAACAATTAAAATTAATAACAAAAACTAAAACTAAAACTAAAATGAATGTAATTTTAATAACAAAAAATAAAATAAAAACAAAAATGAAAACTTTTTTTGTGCACATCCCTAAAGGAGATTAATCCTTTCTTTAATTTCAGCAGACAGCCTTAGGGTGTTTTTAGACAAGCACCTCCCCACCCATTACCCCTAATCACCCACTGATCATGTATGTTCCAGGTCTGTATAGCGTGTCAGTGTGACCCTGAGCAATGCATGATGGATGGGTGGGTAATGGGTGAGGAGGCGCTTGTCTAAAAACACCTTTAGTTTGTTTGTAGACAAGCAATATTTTCGCATGGGGAGTTTTAATGCCTCTGGTGTTGACTTTTGGGGGACTACAATCACAAGAAGAAAGAGGAACCTCAGAGTTATTTATTTATTTTATATTTATTTTAAAAATTTATACCCCGCCCCTCCTGCCATGCAGCCCGGGGCGGCTTCCAACACATTAAAATACAATAAAAACATTAAAATTGTCATAAATATTATAAAATATTAAACAGGACTAAGTTCCAATATAACAGGTAGGTGGGGGAGCTAAAATACCCCTCCCTACCCACCCTCCTTCCCAAAGGCCTGGGTGAACAGCCAGGTCTTACAACTTCGCCGGAATGTTAACAGGCTAGGGGCCAGGCGAGCTTTCTCCGGAAGGGAGTTCCAAAGCCGTGGCCCAATTTACTATGGTAACTGAAATGATACAATACTGCTATGCTCTGTGTTTCAAGCTTTTGACTGGCAAGTGAACATCTGGATAACCATGTATCTCAGCCAGCAATAGGAAGAAGTCAAGTTGTTTTGGCCCAAGATTGATCCACAACTGTGGACAGAGACATTTTGGAACAAGGAATGAAGGCTTTTACCCTGCCTTCTTGCTGGTATTGGGGCTTACCATCTGTGGAAGGCTGCTCATGTTAAGTGATCACAGGATAAGTTTCTTTACTGTAGCCAACTACGTGGAGCAGAAGGTAGAGCGAGGCCCCAGTTCAAGTCTCACCTTAGCGAGAAACTCACTGGGTGACCTTGGGCCAATCACAACATTCTCTCAGCCTAACTACCTCACAGGGTTGTTGTGAGGATTAAAGGTGTTAATTAGGTCTAAGCACTTTGAGTGCCATTGCAGGGGGGTGCTATATAAAAATTAAAATGTGATATTATTAATTGTTGTTGTTGTGTTTGTTATTGTTATCCCATGCTGACCATATAGGGTACTTTCAGACGTTACGGGCGGCCGGTTCACCACAGCGAACCACCAGGGGGGGCGAACAGCGCAACCACGCCCGGGGGTTGGAAAACGACCCAAACAGACGTGCCGGGAACGGGACCACGGCCCGGAACCGGGCCGCACCATCACGGCCCGTGGCAGCACAACAGACGTGCAGCCGAACCCCCGGCGGGCGCTAAACCCCCACAAGGCACCGGGCAGGGGCGGGACACAGACATGGCCGACTGAGGGCAAACGAAGCCACAAGGCACTCAAGGGAACGCCCACACAAGGGAAACGGGAAGGGAGGGGGGAAGAGCGAGAACAGGCTGACAGCCGGCTCACACAGCGGTCCCGCAGCAGGGCACAATGCACGGCCACACGCCCGGGCACACACACTCACACCAGGGAAAGGCCGGGAAGGGGGGAAGGGGCGCCCGGAACGCCCCACCCGGAACACCGGCAGGGGGGGGGGGGGCACCACCACGGGGCAAGGCACGGACAGCAGCAACCCCCACCCCCACACCACCCCAGTCCAGTCCAGTCCAAGGAGGTGCCCCCACAGGAACAGAGGCAGTCTCGGGGGGGGGGGGCGGACCCCCGGAGCAAGGCACGTTGGGGGCCCCCAAAGCACAGCGAGGCCGGCGGAGGGGCGCCAGGAGGAGGAGGAAGGGGGCCCCACAGTCAAAGGCTGGCACAGGCAGGGCAGCCGGGTCCAGCGGTGCTCCTCCGCAGCACCAGCGACGCTCAGGCAGCACCCACGGAGTCACGGGGATGGAGGGGGCCCAGGACCACGGCCAGGGGCAGCAGCAAGCAGCGAGGCGGGCGGGAGCTCACCGAGGTGGGGTCCGCAGGTCGGGAGCGGCCAGCGGGGACCAGGGCCCCCCCCCGGGCCGGGGCGGGAGCCCACACGGGGGCACCACGCCGGGGGGGGCAGGCCAGCGACGCGGGGCTCACGGGCCGCTGCCGGGGGCCCCGCTGGCCCGAGGGCCCGGGTGGCCCGCCCGGTGGACCAGGTGGGGCCAGTGCAGCATGCCCCGGCGGTACCCCTGCAAGGACATGTAGTGGGCGATCAGGTAGTAGGCCTCGAAGGGATCGGGCATGGTGAGGGCCAGCTGCACATCCACACGCGCCCACACCGCCAACAGGGATGACATCTCCACCGCGGAGGGCTCCGGCACACAGCAGGCAGCAGAAGGGGGCCACGGAAGATGCCCCAGCTCCAGAAGCCGCTGGAACGCCGCCCCACGGGTGCGCTGGTACCCACGGGCCCCGTGAACACAGGAGAAGTAGCTCACGGCCAAGGCAGGGCCACCCTCGGCCAGGCACTCCGAGTAGGCGCCCAGACCACACACCACCAGCGCTGACACGGTCTCCGAGGCGCTCCAGGGCACATGGGCGCACAGCACCTCCGGGATGCGCCCCTCGGGGAAACGAGCCAGCCCCAGGGCCTCCGCATGCAGCCGGCAATCACGGGCGCTCACCACATGGCCAAAGTAACGGAGCCCGGAGCTCAGGCTCTCGTAGGCACCTGCACGGCTCCCCGGGCCGGCCAGGAGCAGCTGCACGGCAGGGGTGTGCCACAGGTCGCACAGAGACATGGTCTCGCGGAAGGCCCAGATATGGGGGGCCCCTTGGGGGCCGGACAGCGGGAGCCCCATGGATGGGCAGCCAGCCATGGTCCAGCACAACAGGGAATGGGACACGGAGCCCGGAGGGCACACAGACTGCCCAGGGCCGGGAGAGGCTCGGCCCGGCCCCCGGGACAGGGAACACGGGCCCGCACCGCAACATTGTAGCACAACAGAGCGAGGCGTAGGGTGCGGGCCCGGCACAGCTGCAGAGAACAACAGCGAGCTCTCTGTCTGCCTAATCGCACCTTCAAGGCCATCCCGCTACAAACAGCGAGGGGAGGGGGCCCGGGGTGCTGGGGGCGGGAGCAGCCGGAACGCACCGGCACAGGGCGCGCGCAGGCCCGCGAGGCCGACCCCCGGGCGGAGCCACCAGCACCGGGCCGCCATAAGCGCTCCCAGCCCCCACCGGGGCCCCAGCACCATGGAGCGCGATAGGGCAGGTGGGAACTGGATGTTCCTCGCGCTCGCGGCTGAGTGGCACCGTGACCACACTGAGCAGCTGTGCCTCCTGACCGAGAGGGTGCACCTGGCCGTCCGCCTGCGCTATGTCCTGGCCCTGCGGGCTGGCGTGCGCCTCCGGGGCCAGCAGGCCCGCAGGAGAGTCCGTGCCCGGCTCAGGGCTCGGCGCCGGGCCTGGGGGGCGTGGCTGGCCGCCTGCCGGAGCCTCACCCGGCCCGCTGCGCTCCGAGGGGCCGCGAGGCGGTTCCGCTGGGCAACGCAGACCCTCCGCCGGGCAGCGCTGCTGGCTATGCCCATAGCGCGGAGCCTATGGGTCACGGAGCGGCCCCAGGCCTGGTGGGAGCGGGCCCAGGCCCACTGGGGGGAGGCCGAGTGGGGGTCCCACTTCCGGATGGGCAAGGCCACCCTGCTGCGCCTAGCGGAGCTCCTCACGCCCTGGCTGGAGCGGCAGCACACCTCCATGCGGGAGCCCATCCCCATGGTCCAGCGGGTGGCCATAGGGGTCTGGGCCCTCGCAACGCCCGACTCCTGCCGCTCCGTGTCCCAGCACTTCGGGGTGGGGCTCAGCACGGTCGCCTGCATCGTGCGGGATGTGTGCGAGGCTGTGGAGGGCGTGCTCCTCGACAGGACCATCCAGCTCCTGGACCAGGGCGCTGTGATGGCTGGCTTCGCGGCCGGGGGCTTCCCGAACTGCATCGGAGCCGTGGACGGCACACACATCGAGATCCTGCGCCCGGCCGCGGGGGAGGCCCTGGAGTATGTGAACCGGCACGGATACTACTCCCTGCACCTGCAGGGGGTGGTGGACCACCGGGCCCGCTTCATAGACATCTACACGGGCAACTCCGGCCGGAGTCACGACGCCAGGATCATGACCATCTCCCCCTTCTATGCCCGCATGTACCGGGGGGACTTCGCGGACATGGGCATGAGGTGGATCGAGGGGGTTCCCATGCCCCCCTGCATCCTGGGGGACCCCGCCTACCCCCTGACCCGCTGGCTGATGAAGGTCTACCCTGTCCCGAGCACCCCTGCGGAGCAGGTATACAATACCCGCCTGTGTGCGAGCCGGACCGTGGTGGAGCGTGCCTTCGGGGCCCTGAAGCAGCGCTGGAGGAGTATAGCTGGCCGCCTGGACTTCACCGTCCCCACCTCCGCCCTGGTGATCGGTGCCTGCTGCGTTCTGCACAATGTGTGCGAGACCGAGGGGGCGGCCCTGGAGTACCCCGAGCCCCACCGGCCCCCCGGTCCTGTTCCCCTGTACGTGAACGCAGGGAACCCCCGGGAGTACCGGTATGCCAAAAGGATCCGGAACGCCCTTGCAACCCACATCGCCCGGGGGGGCCCGCTGTGAGGGCCTTCCCGCCCCTGGGGGCCCCACCCCCCGTTCCGTGCCCATGCCCCTGTACACGCGGTCCCACAGCCCTGTCCCCCCCACAAACGGGCCGGGGACAACTGTCTCTTTACAACACTTTATTGCCCACACAGTTCACACAATCACCCTGTGCCCCCTCCCCACCCCCGTGCCCGTGACCCCGTCCACCACCCGCCCTCATGTGGCCCTCCCCCTCCCCCCCCTTCCCACCATCCCCCCGCGTTTCCTGGGCCGACCCCTCGTGCGGCCGCTTGGGCCCACCGAGCTCTGGGAGCTCCCCTCCCCCCCACTGTCCGTGTCCCCTGCCGTGTCCTGGGCCGGTCCCGGCCCCGGCAGGGGGCCGGGCGGCGGATGGGCAGCTGTGCCCGGTGCCCCGGTCGCGCCCCGGGGGGGCTGGACCCTCCGGAGGCCCGGGGGCACTGGGAGGCGCATGCGAGGGCCCTGGGGCCGGGGGGGCGCCAGGGGCGGCAGGGCTGGGCCCGGGGGCGCCGAGGGGCCCGGCATGGGGACCTGGGCGGGCAGGGCGCCCGGAGGTGCGCCGGCCATCACGTAGGCACACATGGTGCCCGCATGCAGGAGCAGGGAGGTCCCAATGTCGTGGGACCTGTCCATCTTTGCACTGTGCTCCCGCACCATGCCCTGTATGTCCTGCCGGAGGCCCCTGAGCAGCCCCTGCTGCCGCTGGTGCTCCCGGCGCTCCCGCCTCCGCTCCAGGCGCACCTCCGCCTCCAGCCGGCGGTCTGTCTCCAGGGCCTTCTCCATGGACCGCTCTATGGCCGCCTCCATGCGGTCCACGGAGGCGATCATGCGCTCCCCCTGTTCCTCCGCCCTGCGGACGATGTCCTCCGCTTGCTCCTCCCTGCGCCTGCGGACCCGCGCCCGGTACTCCCGCATCCGCTGGGCTGGGGCCGCGGCCGGCGGAGGCGCCGCGCGCGGGGGCTGCCCTGTGGAAATGGGCGGGTGGGTCAGTGCAGGGCCCTGTCCCCTAGCGGGGTCGGGTCCCGGGGCCCCCTGCCCCCCCTCCCCCACTGAGGCCGGAGGCCCCCCTGGGCTGGCGCCCGGGGGGCCCTCCCGCCATCCCAGCCCTCCCGCCTTACCTGGGTCCGGCACCTGCTCTCCTGTGCCCTCCGCGGGGGCCTGCACCGTCTCGCTGGCCCGGTCCTGGGGCTCCCCATGTCCTGCGGGCGGGAGAGGGGGGAGCGGGTGAAGGGGGCTGGTTGTGGCCCCTGCAGCAGGGCCCCCACCCCCGCCCCTGCCACCGGCCCCCTGGTCGTGCCCCCCCCTGCCCTGGGGGCCCGCTTACCCTCTATGTCCGTCTCCGAGCCTTCGGAGCCCGGCGCCTCACCCTGGGAGTGCTCCCCCTGGGACCACTGGCTGAGGGTGGTGAAGGTGCCGACCTCCGACTCCGCCTGGCCGGCCCGGCGTTGGGATGTCTCCGGGCTGCTGCTGGGGGGGGGCCTTGGGGCTTCTGCGGGTCCCGGGTGGTCCTCCTGGGGGTGGGGGTCCCCTGAGCTCGTGTCTACCGGGCGGGCGGCGAGGGGAGGGGGTACCTCGGCCCGCTCCCTGCCCTGGACCACAGCGCTGCCCACCAGGCGTGGGGCAACGATGGAGCCCTTCATGTGAAGGATGCGGTCCAGGGCATCGTAGTAGGGGGCGGTGCGGGCCCCGTGGCCGGAGCGGCTGTTATTGTCCTTGAGGGCCTTGTACCCCCTCTTGAGCTCCTTGGCCTTCGAGCGACACTGGTTGACAGTGCGCTCGTGCCCCGCCGCCTCCATGTCGCGCACGATGTCCCGGTAGACATGCTCGTTGCGCTGGTTTATTGCGAGCTCCACCTGGTACTCGAGGGTCCCCCAGATCCGTATGAAGTCCCGGGTCTCCTGGAGGCCCCACTGTCCCCCTCTGTGATAGGCCTTCCTCCGGCTGGGCCCCTGCTGTTCCTCCTCCCGGTCCAGCTCATGCTGCACCTGCCTCTGCTCCTCCTCCACCTCCTCCTGGGGGTGCGCCTCCGGGGGCCGGGGGCCGGGCTCCTCCTGGGGCTCGTCCGCCCGGGCCGACTTTCGTGTCTGGGGGGGGGAAGGGGGGTGGTTGGTTGCTGGGTGAGGGTGTGGGCCCTCTCGGGGGCCCCCTGCCCCCCTGCCCTCCGCCCGGGGTCCCCCTGCCCCCCTGCCTTCCGCCCGGGGTCCCCCCGGCCCCCTCCACAGGGGGTTCCCCTGTGCCCCCTGTTCCCCTCCCAGTGGGTGCCCTTACCCGTTTCCTGGGTGCCTCCTGTGGGCCTGTTCCGGCCGCTGTCCCCGGGGCGGCGCGACCCGGCTGCAGCTGTGGTTGGTGTTCCCGGGGCGCCTCCCTGGTCGGGTGCTCCCGTGTGCCCCCTTCCTGCACCTGTGCCCCCTCCGCCTGCATCGCTGGGCCTGGCTGCACGTCCTCCGCCTCCTGTCCCGCCGCTGTCGCTGTTCGTGCCTCCGCTCTCTTCCGCTTCCCTCCTCGCTCCATCCCGCCACGCTTGCTTGCTGCTGCTCTCGCTTTAAATCTCCCTCCGGTGTTTGTGTTGGTGCTGGTTGCCTGGCAGCGACGCTGCGTGCCTCGTCCCCGGCCGGGGCTCCATTTTTTTGGTTCCGCTGGGGGATTGGCGTCCAGACGTTACTTTTGCTTGGTTCCCTGTGGTGGTTGGTTTGACCACGCTTCCCGAGACCTTCCCCCGGCTAGCCCGGGAAGCGTGGTTCAAACTGACCCCATGTGGGTATTGAGCGTGATGAACATCTGGCGCACGCCGTTCAGACGTTCCGGGCCCTTTGGCCCCGCGGGGGGGTTGAGCGTGGTTCAGTGTGGTTCACCGTGATCTCGTAACGTCTGAAAACACCCATAGTCTTAGGGTGCAATCGTATGGCCCGCTGACACTGTTCTGAGGTGCAGTGCTTGTCTAGAACACGTGCGCTCAGGTGCACATGTGTGCAGCATTCAGAGCACAGCTGCACAGGGCAAAGGTGCAATCCAGGTGATGAAATACCCCTGGTATTTCATCACCTGAAAGCCTGAAAAGTGAGGCTTTCAGAATGTGCCTCTTCAAAGCACCGCATCTCCAGCTGCTGCCAGCAACAGAGAGCAAGTCACTTCTGGCAGCACGGGGGAGAGTGTAAACACTCCCCACGTGGCTTTTCTCTCAACACGGGGCTCAGGAGGTGCTTTTCAGCGCCTCGTTTAAAAGCAGTGAGAGAGAAAGCACCAAGAAGGTGCTAAGCTGCTGGAAAGCAGAAAGGAGTGAAACTCCTAAAAGCAGAGTAGGAGACCAGAGTACTAAACATGGCAGACAGTGTGACCAAGGGCTCGGGAATCCTCGCTGTTCTCAAGGACAGAGCTGCATCCCAGGTGGGATCTTTCTGATTTACTGTCCCAGAGAGGACTGCTATTTACGTTGTAGTTATATTTAGGTTTGAGGAGCCAGAGTTTAATGGAAGAAGCCCCACTCGGTGGCAGAGACTGGCTGTGAGGGTAAGTTGGGAGGCCAGTCCCAAATTGCCCACAAGGCACCCAAAGCTGTATCCATGGTTATACAGCTGTGGCGATATCAGTGGTGGAGTTCTTTGTGGGACCTGCACAGAGCTGAATTCACCAAAGAATCAACACACCCCACCCTATCTAGGGGGTCTAAATGCAGACCCGCCACACCCCCAAGCCCACACACCACACAGCTCAAGGGATGGCGCAGGCACAGCTTCTGGTCCATCCCCTGGACCGTAGTGTGTGTGGGCTTGGGGGTTGCATCGACCCAGGTTGCACCTTTTCCCTGTGTGGCTGTGCTGCACACGCAGTAGGCATGTAAGCCTGAGAACGTGCGTTCTGGTCATATGCCACGCATAGGAGGCAGTGCACACTGGCCATAGGATTGTGCCCTTAATTAGCAGTGGTAAGGCAGTAGAAAGGAAGACAGTAAAGAGGGATATGGACTGCCAGGGAAGCACCTCAGTGTGGGGCTAGGAAGTGCTGGAAGCAGACCAGTGAAGAGCTGGAGAATGGGAAGGATGTTCCCAAACCTATAAGATGGAGTAGAGCTGAGACCAGTACTTGAACTGTGGAGTGGGGTGAGCACTTCTGAATCTGTACATATTGCTTGAAATCCATACTTGTAGTAAGGCTCTTAACACACAAAGGAAAGAATAACCGTGCTTCTGTGAGACAACCTGGAATGGAAGAACCATCAGTGGTAATGTGAATCATCCTGCAAATGTCAAATGATGGGATTATGGCTAATGGCATCATCCTTGATGTGCATATATTGATCTTGTCTTTTTACCTTCTGAGAAAACGTGAATTTTCAAAATTACAGAAATACTGAACATAAGTACTGTTATACAAGGTCATACCATGGTCCATCTAGCTCAACATCCTGTTTCTGACCGTGGCCATCTTTGGTTGCTTCAGAGAAAAGCACAGCAGGTCATAAATGAATGATCCATTTCCTGCTCTTTACCCCTACCTCCTTGCAGGCAGAGGTCACATCGCTTGGACCAATTTGACTAATAGCTATTTATGGGTCTATTCTCCAAGAACTAATCCAATTGTTTTTAAATCCTAATTATACTATGAGCCTTAACAACATCTCCTGGTAGTGAGTTCCACAGGTTTATTGTGTGCTGAATGAAAAAGTATATTTTTGTTTGTTTTTAACCAAGCTGTTGGTTAATTTCATCGGCTGTCCCCTGGTTCTAGGAATTTGAGAGATGGTAAAATAACAGCTTCTTATTTACTTCTTCTGCACCATTCATAATTTTGTAAACATCTGTCATGTTCACCTCAGTCAGTCATCTGTTTATTTTATAAACATAATAACATTAACAATAACATAACTAAGGCAATTTACAAATCGATCTTGTAGCGCATTATCAGGTGGATAAATTAGCCAATAATTACATGCATCATATATCGTAATAGAACATATATTTCAGTGGGTGAATTTGAGCATTTTCTCGGCACATTACTTTGAGGCAGGGAAGCCACGTTGCACTGAAGTCTTCTGTTTTTTTTTCTTCCCGTAGTCCTATTAATGTTTTTTCCATAGTAAAGATATACCACAGTCTTGTCTTCCATTCATTTATCGTGGGTGACTTTGTGTCTTTCCACCTTTTTGCAATTATTTGCAAAGCTGCCACAAACATAATGTCATACGTTTTTTGATAGGTTTGGATTAAGGGTATACCTGGGTAAATTCCACATAATGCAATCTTGGGTACCTGGGGTAGTTTCAAATTTGTGGCCTTATATATTTCTTCCCATATCTTCTCCCAAAAGCGTTTAAGTACCCCACAGGACCCCCAACAATGCAGGTGGTCGCTCTCTTTGTCACAGCCCCTCCAACATTTATTGCTGTATTCTTTCACTACTGGGCTGATTCTCTGCGGTGTGAGATAGTACCGCATTAGGAGTTTGGTTTGTGTATACCTTATTTCCCAGAATGTGGAACATTTGAATATTCTCCTAAACATTTGAGTTTTATCGTTTTTGGTAAATCTTATGCCCAGTTCTCTTTCCCAACCCGTAAGATATTTTTGTGCGCCTGGGCCTACTTTGAGTTCTTTGTATATTCGGGACAAAATTCCTTTAAGGTTTGCTGATTGGTACAGAAGCTTTTCTACATTCAGTGGGGGTCGAGTAAGTTCCTCCCTCTTAGACATTCCAAACACACAACTTCTAAGCTGGATGTTTTGCCAATCCTGGATGTCAGTCTTCAGAAGGTCACGTATGTCCTCCTTTGTCATAAAGCTATCTCCTCTATATAACTGTGTGACACTTTAGTTAGGCCTTTTTTTTGAGTTGCTGCACTAGTTGGGTTGCTAATTTTTTTATCACTAGTTCTGGGAATTATGGGTGTGTAGGGGGACAACCCTTTTATAATTTTATATTTTTTTCATATTTTGTTCCCAAGATTTTAGCGCAAGGGAAGCAAATGGGTGTTCTTTCCATATTGTTTTATTTGGGTATGCTGTGCCTACCAGGCATTCTTTAAAGTCCTTCACCTGAAGTAAGTGTTTTTCTTGCTCTACCCATTGTGCATCTTTATGGTTGTGGTACCACATCCGGGTGGTTATTAGACCAATGGCTAAGTGATAGGTTTTTAAATCTGTCACCGCTAAGCCCCCTCTGTCATAACTAGCTTTGAATGTGTCCAGATTAATTTGTGGCATCTTATTTTTCCAAATACATTTTCTTAATTTCAGATCCATTTGCAAGAAAAAAAGGGGAGGGGGAGTGATCAGTAGTACCATCATGGTGTACAGCAGTTTGGCAAGAATCTTCATTTTAAAGAGGTTCATCCTGCCTATCCAAGTACATGCTAAGGATGTCCATTTGACCAGCTCTTTACTGACTTGGTCTATTAATAGTGCAAAATATAGTTGTTTATGATCATGAATTAGGTATATTCCTAGGTATTTTATCTTTTTCTTTTCTATTCTAAATTTGGCAATTTTCATTAATTGTTGTTCAATGTCAAACGTGATTTAAAGTACATGGCCGAGGATTTTCCTACATTTATTTTATATCCACTTACTTCGCTGAAGTCCTGTATTAAGGCCAGGAAGGGGGGGGGGGGAATTATTTTTCTGAGTTGGCTATAAAGACTAATAGGTCGCCTGCAAATAAGGTGGTCTTATTTTCTACCTTGTCTAGTATGATGCCTTTATATTTGTTGATTGTCTGATTGCTGCTGCCAGTGCTTCTATGACGAGATCAAATAAGACAGATGATAATGGACATCCCTGCCTTGTGCCTCTTTTGAGGGCAAACGTAGGTGACAAATCTCCGTTAGTCAGGATTTGTGTTTTGGGAGATTTGTAGATGATTTTGATCCAGGAGAGAAACTTAGTGCCCACTCCCACCTTATCTAATATTTTATGCAGAAAACTAAATTCTACTCTATCAAAGGCCTCATGACATCCATGGAGACAACTGCTGCTGCTTGTTTGGTTTGATTTATATGTTGTGTTATATAGGGATGGGCGAACGCGGTTTGGAAGTTCGGAATTCGGACCGAACTCGACCAGTTCAGTTGAACGAACCAAACTTCCGAACTGAACTCGATTTTCGAACCGAACCGAACCAAACCGAATTTCCGAACTCGGCTCTGTTCGCCCATCCCTAAAAGCTAATATTCCATTTAGTTCAATGGGGTTTGAATAAGGATGGGCGAATGCGGTTCGGAAGTTCGGAGTTCAGACTGAACTCGAATAGTTCGGTTGACTGAACCGAACTTCCGAACCAAACCGAATTTCCAAACTGAGCCGAATTTCCGAACTCGGTTCTGTCCTTAGTATTATATTCATTGCCCTTCTAATGTTGACAGCACCATATCTTGCTGGGATAAAACCAGTTTGGTCCGGATGATTTCTTGTATAATACAAGATCATCTATTAGCTAGTGTCTTAGAAATGATTTTAAAATCCACATTGAGTAAAGCTATGGGTCTGTAGTTGGCACAGTTTTCTGGATCTCTATCTGGTTTAGGACAGAGGTTAATAGTTGCGTTGTACAACGTTGGTGGCAGATTCTTTAAATGATTGAAGGAGTTATATAATTTGGTTAGTTTAGGGGCTAATGTATCTTTGAATGTTTGATAGTATTCTGAAGTAAAACTATCTTGGCCCGGGGTCTTATTCTTGGCCATGCTTTTTATAGTCGTTTCCATTTCTTCTGTAGTAAAAAGGGCTTCTAAAAAGGCTGCTTGTTGTTGATTGAATCTTTTAAAATTTATATTTTCTAGAAAAGACTCAGTTTTGTGAGGGTCAGGATTTTCTGATATATAGAGCTCTTCATAAAATTTGAAAAAATTCTTCTTGTATTTCCTTCCGTTTACTTGTTTTTCCTTTGTGTGTTTTTATTATTGGTATCATGGCCCTTGCTCTTCTATGTCCGAACATCCAAGCTCAAGCTAATACTCGGTCTGGTTTGTTAGACTTCTTGTGGTAATAGCATCTGATCCTCTGGAGGTTATTGGTGGTTTTAGCTGTGTTAATGGCTTCTACTTCCTTTTTTAATTCTTTTATTTTTCATGCTAAGCGTTTACTAGGGTTTTGTTGATTTAGGGTTTCCAATTGTTTCAAATTTTCTAATAAGATTTCATTATCTTTTTTATGTTCTTTTTTCAGGTGTGTCGCTATTGAAATTATTTTCCCTCTTAGCACCGCCTTGGAAGCATCCCACAAAGTCAATGAGGACACTTCTCCATTATCATTAGTTTTAAAATAGTCCTGTAGTTCAGTCTGTATTTGTGTTTTAAAAGTTTGTTTTTTTAATAAATTATTATTGAACCTCCAGTGTCTCATATTACTATCTTTGGTATCCATGTAGGTCGAATGGTAGTGTTATGGGGTTATGATCAAAAAGAGTCGAGGCCATGATATCTGTTTTTTTACACCTATTGATATGAATTCTATCAACCAGTATATGATCAGTCTTGGAGTAAGAGTTGTGCCTATTTGAGTAACATGTGTATTCCCTGGCTTTGTCATTAAGTAATCTCCAAGTGTCACATAGATCCTGCTGAGCTAAAAGTTTTTCAAGTTGTCTTGCTAATTTCTCTTTCCCCTGTTTAGATGATCTGTCTAAATCTGTTGGAGCTGAGTTAAAATCACCCGCCAGCATCACCATGCCCTGCATTTCAATTTTTAAGTCTTTGAGTATTTTCTTGAAAAACGTTAAGGTCCCTTCATTAGGGGCATTAATGAGGGTAATAACCTGGGCATTTATTTTACCCCTTAGTAGTAAGTATCTTCCTTCCTTCATTGTCCTGTTTTTTCTTTTCCAATGTAAACGTTGTACCCTCTAAAATTCCAATTGCTACTCCTGCTTTTTTCTTCCCTGCACATGAGTAGTACATTTTTGCTATTTTTTGCCGTTAAATCTATGTGTATCTGCCTTTAATAAATGAGTTTCTTGTAAAAAAAAGAAGTTGGGGTTACTAGATTGGATTATATTTGAGACTCTATTCCTTTTGATAGGGTGGTTCAAGCCTCTTACATTGAATGATAGTAGCTTCATATAATTCATTTTGTTGTTTAGTTTTGTACCTTGTTAATTTAAAGGGTAGTGTTTGTTTTACTTTTGGGGCTTGCCTAGAATTTTCTGTGTTGTATTTTTTCAGTATCAAGAAAAACTTAGGCACCGCTACCTCTTTAAACAAAACTGTTATTTTTCTTGGGGGGAGGTAATAATTACATTGATTTTTGGACATCCAGTTCTTGTACCTTATTGTCTTGTTGCATTCACTTATGAGTGTTTTCAGACGTTGCGAGATCACAGGGTGAAAACAGACATGATGCTAACCACCCTTTAACCACCCTTGGTGGACATTTATGTATGTTGCAGGGCTGTATTGGTGCCCTATGCAGCCCTGAAACATGCATAAATGTCCACCAAGGGTGGTTAAAGGGTGGTTAGCGTCATTTCTGTTTTCACCCACAGTCAACCACAGTGAACCACACACAACCCCGTGGCGGGGACAAAGGGCCTTGAACATCTGTTTGGCAGTCACCAGATGTTCACCACATACAATCCCCAGCCAGGGACAAAGCTAACCACCCTTCCAGAGGTCCGGCCCGGACCATCTCCAAAAGGGTGGTCAAAGCAATTCCCACCAGGAAACAACAAAACATAATGACTGAACGGCGACCACCAGCCAGAAGCAATCAAAACAATTCCCAGCTGGGGACAAAGCATGCAGCATTGCTGCCAGGCAATGAGCAATAACACAGGCTGGGGAGGGAGATTTAAAGGGCACACAGCAGCAGGGGAATGTGGTGGGATGAAGCGAGGCAGAAGGGAGTAGAGGGTGGCAGGACAGTGAGGAAGGGATGAGGCGGAGGAGGCAGAGGAGGCACAGGCGGAGGAGGTGGTCGTGCTGCACATGAAGGCAGTGGAGGGAGAGCAGCAGAAGCAGCCGGGACAGGCCACCCCAGAGCCAGCAACCGGCCTGGGGGATGAGGCACCCTGGAAACGGGTAAGGGGAGCGAGGGGGGGCAGTGGCACCAGGGCACCGAGGGGGGTAGGCAGGCTGGAAGGAGGGGGGAAAAGGGGATGGCTGCAGGGCTGTAGCAACCCAGCAACCAACTGCCCCTCCTTACGATCCACAGACATGGAAACAGGCACAGGAGCCAGAGCCCCCGGAGGATACAGGTGGAGGGCATGTGGAGGAGGAGGAGGAGGGCCCACGCAGGAGACGGCCGTACCACCGAGGGGGAAAATGGGGGCACAGGAAAACCCCGGACTTTATTAGGATCTGGGGGACCCTTGAGCACCAGCTGCAGCTAGCGGTGAATCAGAGGAATGATCCTGTGTACCAGGAGATTGTGTGGGACATGGAGGCAGCGGGGCATCACAGGACAGGGGCCCAGTGCCACTCAAAGGTGAAGGAGCTCAAGAGGGGGTACAAGCCCATCAAGGACAACTATCTGCGGTCCGGCCACGGAGCCCAGACCGCCCCCTACTATGACACCCTGGACCGCATCCTCCACATGAAGGGATTAATAGTCACCTTGCACCTCGTGGGGAGTGCCGTGGTCCAGGGCAGGGAATGGGCTGATGTACCCCCTCCCCTCACTGCCCCGCTACAAGGCACCGGCTCCAGGGGCCCCTCACCCCAAGAGAAATGCTCCAAGATCTCAGGGAGCAGCAGGCCCCCCTCATGCAGCAGCCCAAAGATCCCCCAGCCAATCTCCATACCGGGAGGAGCCGAGGTTGGCACACCATTCGCCCTTGGCCAGGGGATTCAGGGAGACCCCAGTAACACTGGGAGAATGGCCATGGAGGGCTACAAGACCGACATCAAGGGTAAGCAAGCGGGTGGGAGGGGAAACAGACCAGAGGGGACAGGCTGAGGAGGGAGGGGGGAACACCAGCCACAGGACTGCCCCAGCAACCCCTGACACCCCAGACCATGGAAAAGGGGCCCAGGGGCCACCGGGGGACATGTTCCACCTACCCCCACCCACTCCATCCCACATCTTCACAGGTCACGGCACGCCCCCACACCTGGGACAGGCAGGAGAGGGGGATGGCAGTGATCAGACCCAGGAACAGCCAGAGGTCCCAGGTGATGCAACTCGGTAAATGGGGGGGAAGGGAGACCAGGTGGGGGACTCGACTCATGTGGTGCAGGGGAATGCCGGGGGAGGGTACCAGCTGGCCACCCAAGGGGAAGAGTGCACAAGACCCCCCACACATGGCACAGGATGGGGGCGGGCAGCTAGGGTGCCTAACCAACCCCTACTGTGCACCCCAACAGGGCGACCCGCCGGGTCCCAGCAAGCCCACCCTGTGCCCCCGGCTCAGCGGATGAGGGAGCACCATGCATGGGTATGGTGCCGGTCAGAGGAGCAGGTGGAGGATATACTCTGCACCACCACTGAGCAGGGTGATCGGATTATAGCGGTGATTGGCAGCATGGAGGCGGCCACCGAAAGGGCCGTGCAGCAAGCAGAGGCACGGAACCAGTGGCTGCGGTGGAGGTGCAATTCAAACAGATTCAGGAGAGCCAAGAGCACAGCAGTCAGGTGGAGGCATTTGGGTGGCTGGAACAGGCCATTGACAAGATGGTGAGGGAGCGTTCTGCCAAGATGGACCGGTGCCATGACATCGGCATGTCGCTGCTGCTGCACACAGGGACCATGAGAACATACGTGATGGCCATCACCCTGCTGGGCAACCTGCCTGCCCCGGCCCCGATGCCAGGCCCCTCGGTGCCCCCACCGCCTCCTCCACTGCCCCAGCCACCAGCATGCCTGCAGGGCCTGTGCATCCACCTACTGGTCCCTGTAGTCCTCTGGAGAGATCAGCCACCCAGGGGGAGCCCTCCAGCCCTTGGTTTTCCCCCCCTCTGAACAATGCCTGCCCCTCAGGACACTGAGGCATCCCAGGACATGGTCAGGGACACAGACAGCAGCGGGGGGAAGGGAGCTCCCAGAGCTCCACAGCATGCACAGGGTGGCCTAGAGGACAGCCCTGGAGACAGGCAGGTTGTGGGGGAAGGGGGGATGGGGGGAAAGGGGAAGAGTAGCCTGAGGAGGGGTGGACACGGCACTGGGAGGTGGGTGGTGGGTGGGTTAACTGTAGGAGGTATGCACAATAAATGCACGGGCACCACAGTCGCAGCCATTATTATGTTTCAAGGACCCAGGGCTGGGGGTGGGTGGGTACCTAAGGGGCGTGCCCAGGGTGCTGGTGCGGGCCCCAGGGTGGTGTTGATGGTGGTGTGCAGCCTCATGCCTTGGCCTCTTGGTTGATCCACCTAGCCAGGGCAGCGCAGATGCACTTTGCGTATTGGTATTCCTGTGAGTTCTCGGTGTTCACATAGAGAGGCATGGGGCCTGGAGGGTGCCAGGGCACGGGGTAGTCGAGGGCAGCCCCATCGGTCTCGCATATGTTGTGCAGCACACAGCAGGCTCCGATCATCAGGGCCGAGGTCTCCACCATGTAGTCCAGCTATGTAGTCCAGCCTGCGAGGCACCGGGATGGACTACTACACCATGTAGTCTGGCCCGCGAGGCACCTCCAGCGCTACTTGAAGGCCCCGAAGGCCCTCTCGACCACGGTCCGGAAGGCACACAGGTGGGTATTGTACAGCACCTCCACTGGGTTCCTGGAGACTGGGTATGCCTTCATCAGCTACCGAGTGAGTGGATAGGCTGGGTTCCCCAGGATTCAGGGGGGCATCAGCACCCCCTCGATCCAGGTCATTCCCATGTCCGCGAAGTCCCCACGGTACATCTGAGCATAGAATGGTGAGATGTTCATGATCCAGGCATCATGTCTGCACCCAGAGTGACCCATGTAAATGTCTATGAACCACTCCCGGTGATCCATGACTGCCTGCAGCTGTAGGGAGTGGTACCCATGTCGATTGACATATTCCGCGACTCTCCATCGGATGGGCGAAGAATCTCAATGTGGGTGCCATCCATGACGCCCATGCAGTTGGGAATCCTCCAGCCACAAAGCCAGCCATTACGGCCTCCGGGTCCACCAGCTGGATAGCTCAGTCCAGGAGCACGTCCTCCACTGCCTCGCAGACATCTCGCAGGATACCGGCGACGGTGCTCACCCCAATGCCAAAGTGCTGCGAGATGGACTGGCAGGATTCGGGTGTTGCAAGGTCCCAGACCCTGATGGCCACCCACTGGACCATGGGAATGGGGGCCTGCATGGGGGTGTGCTGCCGCTCCAGCCAGGGCATTAACACCTCAGGGAGTTGCAGGAGGATGCACCTGTCCATCCAAAAGTGCGCTCTCCAGGTGGCCTCATCCCAGTGAGCCATCGCCCTGGCCCACCACCCCTGTGCCTGCTCTGTGACCCATACCCACTGGGCAATGGGCATTGCGAGCAGGGCTGCGTGCTCCATGCTCTCCCTCCGCCATTAGAGCTGGCCAGCCACCTCGCAGAGCAGAGCAACCCGCTCCTGGGCATGGAGGAGGGTCTGTTGGGCCACTCCAGACACTCTCTGGGCCCTGAGCTGGGCCAGGGAGAGCCTGTACCCGTGGTGGGCTCACCAGGCTCTAGCTGCGCTCCTGGCTATGCACACCCGCAGGCACCCAGGTGCACCTCTGCGGTCTGGATGCGCAAGAGGTCTGTGTGTGAGCAGTACCACTCTGCACAGAGCGCTAGGTGCATCCTGTAGGCACCCAACCACCCCAGCTCCATGATGAACGCTGCCCCAGGTGGGGTCCAGCTTCGAACATTATAGGCTGGTGCCTGTGTAGCCCCACCCCCAGGTGACAACCTGGCAACCAGACTGGGGGCCCTGGGGTGCCTCTACCCACCCCCTTGGCCAGCAGACCTAGCCCCTGCAGGGCAGCCAGGGTGGGGAGGCAGGGGGATCCCCATTGAGCACACCCACAGTCCCTGCACGGGGCCTGTCACATGGACCAGCCTGTGCCCAGGCATCCGGGCAACAGCTGCATTCCTGCTGTCATCACCTCCAACCTTGCTGTCTTGGCTACCTGTTGTCCTCACTGCCCTGATCTGTGTGTGGGCTGTCCTGTATGTGTTCTCAGTTCCAGCAGCTGGGCTGGGTCCGCACCCCACGCCTCGCTCATCTGCCATGCCATGTTGCGGCCTGTGGCCTTATCGCTTGGCCTTGGATCTCCCCTGCTTCCCCTCCAATACCTCCAGGGATTGTGGGGCCCCCCTTTACTTGCAGTTAGTATCTGCCGCTTGCTGGACCATGGCTGGCAGTGCTTCCCCAGGGTTCATGGCCCCCACCACCCCTGGAGCCCCCCATAGCTGGACCTTCCACAAGACCATGTCCCTCTGTGACCTGTGGCATTCTCCAGCTGTGCAATTGCTCCTGAGCTGCCTGGACAGCCTCACAGGTGCTTATACGAGTCTGAGCTATGGCCTGCGCTACTTTGGCTGTGAGGTGAGCACCCACGATTGCCGGCTGCATGCAAAGAAGCTGGGCCTCTGTCCCTTTCCTGATGGGTGCATCCTGGAGATGTGGTGCTCACATGTGGGGTGGTCTGCGGCGGAGACCATGTCTGCTCTCTTTGTGTGCAGCCTGGCCACCTACATGTCCTGCCTTGCAGAGGGGGGCTCTCCCCTGGCTGTGTCCTTCTTTGGCTGCGTTTATGGGGCCTGTGGGTACCAGCGGTCATGTGGGGGAAGTCTATCACTGCCTGTTGGAGCTTGGTTACCTTCCATGGCCCCCAGCTGCTGACTATGGCTTGTTGGAGCCCACCGGGGTAGAGCTGGTGGTGTGTGATCCAATGTCCAGGTGGGGCTCGTCATGCAGGAACCCTTCGAGGCATACAACCTCATTGCCCACCACATGTCTGCGCTGGGATACCATTGAGGCATGCTCCAGTGGCCCCACTACGTTCATCTGGTGGGCCACCCGGCCCCGGGCCCCTTTGTGGCCCCCTGAAGCTGACTGTGAGGTCCCCTGCACCTTCCAGGCCCTGGATGCTGGCCCTCTGTGAGCTCCTGCCTCCATCCTGATGCAGTGGGTCACTGCCCGCTCCTTCCCTGCTGTTCTGGGCTCGCTGCTGTGCTGGCTGGTTCCTGGGATTCTGCTGCCCCTGCCTCTGACTCTGGGACCCCTCCATGGGCCCCCCCTGTCTGCCTCTGCAACCGTTGTTCCCCACCATGGTTGCCTTCTCCTATGGCTGTGTCCTGATCTCTGATCTGGCTCCCGGAACCCCGGATGCTACTGGCCTTCCCCATCCAGCTGCACTCCCTCCTGTGCCCATGACCCCCCACCCCCCAGGTTGACTCTGTGACTGTGGGGTTCTGGGGCCCCCAGACTGTGCCTCCCGGCATCCTCCCGGAGAGGGGTGGATCACCAGCTTAGCTCTTCAGATCCCGCTCGCCTCTATCCCATTCATCGCACCCTCACCAGCACCTGGGATCCCTGTCTGCCTCCTGGACCATTCCCGGGCTGCTCCCTTTCCATGTGGCCTCCCCCTGTGCCTGTGGTCTGCCCCTGAGGGGTCCCCCTGTGCCAAGGCTGCCTGTGTGGCTGTGAGGTTGCCTGTGCTGCTTGTACTCGGGGTTCTGGATGCGTTCCCCTGTGTCCTGCCCTACTCCCAGGTTGTTCCCCCCCCCGCTTGCCTGGCCCCGGGCCCCCCTCCCCCCATGCCCCTTGTGCCCTGTGTGTTGGCCATTCCACTGTGTTCCCCCTTCCCTTCCTTTCCCGTGTGGATGTGTATGCACCCGGGCATGTGTTTGTGCTGTGTGTTCTAATGTGACCTCATTTTCTCTGTGCCTGTTGTGTGTACCACCTCGGTGGATCTTCACCCTCCTACCCCTCCCTTCCCATTTCCCTTGTGTGGGTGTTCCCTGTAGGCGCTTTTGGTTTCATTTGCCCTCTGTCAGCCATGTCTGTTGCCCACCCCTCCCCGGTGCCTTCTGGGTGTTTTGACCATGGTCCAGAATCAGCATCACGTCTGTTGCACTGCCCCAGGCTGTGGTCTGTTGGTCCGATTCCCTGCCATGGTCCTGATCCCGTCACATCTGTTTGGGGCCTTCCTGGACCACGGGGGGTGGTTGCTTGGCTCTCCACCACTGGGAATCCATTGTGGTGATTTGGGGGCCCGTCATGTCTGAAATCACCCTTTGTCTTGCATAGGACCTTGTGTACTTCACTCTACAGGCTCATAAAAAACCTTAGGCACCATTGCCTTTTTAAACAAAACTGTTATGCAAGTGCAGCACCTTGGTCCACCATTTAGACATTGTGGGTGCCCAGACAGCAGTTCCTCAAACAGCAGTTCCTCAGAAAACTTGGTCAGTTGATCTAGGTAATTTAAGTTGCCTCTTTTGTTGGACAGAAAATCCTTAGGCACCTTTGCCCCTTTGAACAAAACTGTTAGTTGAGCTTTGGGGTTTATCTTGTACCCTTGGTTGGCAACAAAAGATATGTACATACCTCTAAATGGCTTTGCTTTTTGAGCCAAAACTTTTCTGTGATGTGAGTTTTCCCTGGTATTTTTTGTACTTAGGGCTGGGGCTGTATTTCCTCTTTGTAGCATAGAGGAAGAAAGTTTAGGCACCTCATACTTACCAAATACTTTTCATCACTCCCTCTATAACTTTTCTGGAGTTTTTTCTATTAATTTCTTTCAGTATGAAAATGCCCCCCTACCTCTTCAAACACAAGCACCCTTTTTCTTTGGGGGAGATAAAAGTTTGATTGGTTTTGGGGCACCTTGTTTCTGCACCTTATTGTCTTAATGTGTTCCCTTTTATCTTGCAGAGGGCCTTGTGTGCTTCACTCTATAGGCTCATGAAAAAACTTAGGCACCGTTGCCTTTTCAAACAAAACTGTTATGTGAGTGCAGCACACTATTCCCCAATTTGGACATTGTAGGTGCCCAGACAACTGCTCATCGGAGAGCCTGATCAGGTGATCTGGGCACTTAAAGTTGCATCCTTTGCTGGGCAAAAGAAACTTAGACATCGTTGTCCCTTTAAACAAAACTGTTAGCTGGGCGTTGGGATTTATTTTATACTCTCTACTTTTTCTCCCCCTCCCAAATTCCTCTATATGCCACCTGATTTTTAGCGCCAAGTTCAGCTGATGTACTAATAGAAAAAGGGGGGGGCTAGTCCTCGGTCCCCCTTATCAACATCAAAACACAAACCATAATTCAACATATAGCCTATTATCAAACAACTATAAAATGTTAGAAATAGTTTTCTGTTTAATTCAGTCTGGGGGTGTGCTTTAAACATGGAACTTTGGTGGTAACAGCACTCCCTTCCCCGTGTTCGACCCTTATTTAGTCCTTGTTGCTTTGGTTTTCCTCTTATTATCCAGCCCCCTTACAAGTATTTGGACCATTATTATAACAGAGGTTAATTATACTTCCCTCTCTTTTTTCCCCTCCTTCTCCTTTATTTTTCCTTGTTCTTTCTATGAGTCTGTGCTGCTTGCAGGGGTCACAGTGAAGCTTCGTTTAAGGGTTGTTTTCAAACAGTTCCTCCGGTGTTGCAAAGAAGAGCCTTCTTCCATTATGGGTAACTAATTACCATTCTTGCTGGGTGTCTCACTTAAGGTTGGAAGCCCTGCGCTTTCAAGTTGCCATAGTATTTGCTCCAAGCTCGTCTTTTATCCATCGTCTTGGGGGCCAGATCTGGATGGATATGCAGCGAGTGTCCTTGCCAGGTCAAGTTGTTGCCTCTTTTCTCACTGCACCTAGCACTGCCTCTTTGGTGCAGAAGTTCAGGAGTTTCAATATTATTGTTCTCGGCTTGTTTCCCTCCTTGGGTTTCGGTTTTAAGGTTCTGTGAGCTCTTTCTATAATCGCTCCCTGTAGTTCCTGCAGGTTTGGGAATAAAGTTTGTAGAAGTTCCCCCATAAGCTTTCTCATGTCTGGTAATTCAACTCCCTCCAGCACACCTGTGATCCTCAGGTTGGATTTCCGTAGTCTATTTTCCAAATCTTCACAGTGCACCTGGATGGAGTCCATTCTAAACAGTTCAGTCTTAAAAATATCCAGGCTTGGTAAGATAAATATTACAATTTCATTTTTCAATGAGAAATAATAGTTACAACTAAAATTTTCAAACTCAGAGCCTAAAGTTCCCAGCAGTTCAAGTCTACTGATTTCCAAACTTTCTCCTGTGACCACATGTTGAGACTTTAATATAAACTGTGATCCCTAGACAGCAACAAATATATATATATATGGGGGTCCTAAACCTAACTGAGATGAGATGTGTAGATGTGTGTGTGTGTGTGTGTATATATGTATATATATATATATATGTATATATATATATATATATATACATATATACACACACACACACACACACACACACACATCTCATCTCAGTTAGGTTTAGGACCCCCATTTTCAAACAGTGTAACCACACTTGGAATTACATAGCACAGTTTGGGAACCTCTGATCTAGACACCAGAACACAAGTGGGCTTCATCCAGGTTCTGCTGAAATTAAGAGAGAAAGTTTCTATTCTGCTCAGTGGAAGTCAGATCAAGTTCTTTCAGACATGCTGAACACCAAACGCTCACACAGACTGCAAAATCTATGTCACTTGGAATCAAAGAAGGTGTAGTTTAGAGGAGAAAGATGCATGCATTGATTTTAATTTTTTTAAAAGCTATCTGCTTTCAATCAGAGGTCGTTAGAATGATTGCTTATTGTGAACCAAGTAATAAACTGTGATTCATGATTCTGCCCTACCAGAGGAAAGAAGCAACTAAATTCATAAATATCAAGGTAATCAGTTTTTATTGTTTTCCTAGTCTTGCTGGTGGCAAGAAGTCTGTCACTCCAGCTTTCACACAAGAAAAAATGTTGCTGATCATTAAACACTGCAAAATTCAAAAGGTGTGTTAAGACTGAAAGTATTTGGCTTGTATGCTTTGTGTACCTGTCTGCAAATTATTTTAATTGGGTGCATTTTCTGCATACATATCAGACACCATAAAGAAGCAGTACCCTGTATGTAAAGTTGGCTTCTCCTGTCCCCCTGCTGATGTGGCCTACGTCCCGGTGAGCATCATGATGGAGCGTTGTGATGAGGTCATGTCAGAAAGGGGAAGGAGTCTTATTGCCCCATGCATTTCTGTTAAGCAACAATATGAAATAATGAAATTCCTTGTTTGTTAATTAATATGTTAATTTTGCCCTATGTTAACCAATAATGTGAAATAATAAAATCACCCTTTGGATTTATTTATTTTTTTAAATGTGTTAAATCCAGCACATAAATTATTGTTCCTAAGATTTTCAAAAGGCTCCAATAATTTTGAGTGCCCAACTAAAAAAAACACAAAAGAGCTCTTATTTAACCCACTTCCACCCCGCTCCAAGTGGATGTGCAGAATTTTACTTATTAGATAGCCTCAAAAGTGTTTCAAGTTGACAAACCCCAATCCCCAGACATAGACACCAGGAATAATCTGTTGTGAATTCTGCCTGTTTGGCTTTTGTTAATTTGATTCCACTTTTATTTTTGACTGAGCATTTGCTCTTCTTGTCAAATGAACTCTGTGGGGTGGGGAGAAGCAAGGATGTGTGAGAGAAGGGGAAATAATAGCTGTACTACCAAAGGTTTTCTATAAGATATAGGAGATAACTGTTATCTCCTTCATTGCACCAGCCTCAGTCACAGGTACAGAGTTCTTTTTGGTTTTTTGGAATTTTTTGGAATGGGTATTTTTCTGTTTTGTTCTTTCACTATTTAGTGGGTCTTGTTTCCAAGAGTGACATGTTTCGGGGGAGATGCCCAGTGGGGTGACCATGCAATTGCAACTAACGTTCTTTTACGTTTCAGAAGATGCATAGTCCTTCAGCTATGAAGCTCCAGCATCTCAAGTTCAAAAACCATAAATGTTTACCCCTGAGTTAAGGGGAAACACCTGTACAGCAATTAGAATATAAAATAATGTATAGTTGCTGTAGACACCCTCCTGGAAGAGTTAAGATCATACCCACTAGACTGATACATTGTTAGGGATTAAAATAGTAGGAATGTGCGAACAGAACTGAGTTCGGAAATTCGGTTCGGTTCAGTTTGAAAATCAAGTTCGGTTCGAAAGTTCGGTTCAGTCGACCAAACTATTCGAGTTCGGTCGAATTCCGAACTTCCGAACCGAGTTCGTACATTCAAAACTGAGGTTTTTGGCCTTCTAATCTGGTTTGGATTTGACCAAACAGTTTGGTCAAATTTGAGTTTTGTTCGAAAGTTCGGTTCAGTCAACTGAACTATTCGAGTTCAGTCGAATTCCAAACTTCTGAACCGAGTTCGTACATTCAAAACTGAGGTTTTTGGCCTTCTAATCTGGTTTGGATTTGACCAAACACTTTGGTCAAATTTGAGTTTTGTTCCAAAGTTTGGTTCAGTCGACCGAGCTATTTGAGTTCGGTTCAAACTCCGAACTTCTGAACTGCGTTCGCACATCCCTATAAAATAGTCAACTGTTTGAATGCAATTCTTTAAATAAGGCTACATTCCGATCTGCGGCGGTGGTGGCGGCAGCAGGAGGGGTCAGGAAAGACGTGGCAGCGTGGAGGAACCGGCTGACAGGAAAAGAGTCGGTGCGAATGCGAATCTGCCGCGGCTTCTCTCACGCATGTCAGGGTGCAAAATCCTGCCCTGACATGCACGAGAGAAGCCACGGCAGATCCCCATTTGCACTGGCTCTTTTCCTTTCAGCCGGCTCCTCCGCACTGCCACATCTTCCCTCACCCCTCCCACTTCTGCCACTGCTGCCGCAGATGGGAACAGAGCCTAAGACTTGGAATATCACTTAACTCAACCTGAAGGCCTTATTCTACCTGAGCATGTTAGCTTACAGTCAAATGAGCAGAAGGAACATCTCATATCCTTTCCTGGGAAGCAATTTGCAATGTGTCCCTGAATAAGTTTGCTTACTAAAAAACATTCCATTCTAACACCAAGTTATGTCTGGTATCTTTATGTGTTGTGATCTTGGAGTTCCATTTATCTATAATTTGCTGTTACTTTCTTAGCTAACATACGGGGCCTCCTTATACCAAACAGTGGGTTGCCACCTCATGGAGAGCTGAAACTGGACCCTGATTTGGCAAATTATAGATATGTAAGTAAATTATAGATAAGTAAGCAAACACCAAGGGGAGTGGAACTCCAAGATCACATACACATACCAGACATAACTTGGTGTTAGAATGGAGGTGCTTTTTAGTGAGCAAACTTACTCATGGAAACTTATTCACTACCCATGAGGAACACCCACATTTTTAGTTACTGTTTTAGGAATCTGTATTGGTACCTGAATTCCATTTCAGCACTCAAAACCTTGAAATACCCACAACCGGTAATAGTAACGGACAATTTTTCTGAAAAATCCCCAAATCCAGGTCAAAATTGGGATCTTGGTATACCAGTTGTCAGTATTGGGGGATTTCAATTACCCGATCAAAATGTGGTTTGGGTATCGAAAAGTACCTGAAAAATTCAGTTTGATTCAGGAACTAGAAATGCAACAGGTATGCTTGTTTTTGCAGGTATTCATTTCAGCTCTAATCACATGGTTTTGACCCTGACACTCCCATTTGGCCTATGGCAGTGTCAGAGTCAAAATCATGGTGGCAGTCCTACCTACATCTAGTACTGCGACAGATTTTATATCTGATTCTACCAAGAACTGAGCCAGGTAAGGAAATAGTACACTTGCCTCCGTACAAAAAGGCCTTTATAGGCTACAAACATGCGTGAAGACTTTATTTTCCTTCATTTGAGAAAGACTGGCTATCTCTACATGGCCCCCGCAGGGTAGGGATTGTCCATGATCATGCCCATGAATGGTGGGTGCGGGGAGGGTACGTAAACACGCACATGCATCCCCATGCACCCCACACCAATCAACATGCACAGAGCAACCTCTGTTTTCGTGGGTTGTTCCATGTGTGTTGATAAGTAGGGGGTGTGCACTGCGTGGGGATGCATGTTAGGTGGGAGCACGCACAAGCACTCAGTCCCCGTGCTTTCACCTGCCACGTCCTTCACGTGGGATTCACTCACTCATGAGCACCCAGATTTCTGGGTGTTCATGAGTGGGTGTGTCTCATGTAAAAAAGGCCTATGTGAGGTCTGAGTTCTTGGACCTGGGAAAAAAAAATAGGAAACCAACTCCATGTATGAGGATTGTTTAATCTTACACACCGTTCTTTCTTTTTAGATTTTTAGGTTCCCATGACTTAAGTGGTGTGTTGGCAAAGACTGAACAAAAGGGTACTGGGTATTTTTACATGAGACACCCCCACACATAGATATTCACCATTTACATGGGGGAGGTCTCATTAGACTAAGGGTGTGCGCTCCCATGACCCATACACCGCCCATCCTGTCTGCACATGGGGCACTCTGGGAAAATCTGGAGTGCTCCATGCATGAATGGGGTGGCTGGTGCATGGATGGGGCAGCTGTGCATGTGGCCGCTTGTTTGAAGTTCCCCCCATGCAAGGCACCCACACACCCACACTACGCACCAATCAGAGACCTCCATGCCCTATCTCTTTTACAACACCCACTGGTACCACTGAGCAAATGCATTTGCAGTAAAATAATGCTATGATGACAATGGGTGTTTTTACACACACATTTCTCCTGGATGTTTGCTGTTACATCCAGAAATTTCTGTGTGCCTAAATCACTCACCCAGATCTTAAACATCCGTATCTTTGAACTTCTGCATAGAACTTCTCCCAGAACTTTTGTGTGTAAAACATTCTCCTGGTAAACTGCTTTGCTCCAGGCAGCTGGGGTCACTTGGTTTCCATGGCAGCCTGTCACATCTACAGCTGCAGCTACTTTAGACTGCCTCAGGGCAGTGTGTGTGAGTGTGAAGAATGCATCCGGAACTTATGTGTGGACTTGTAAACCCAGAAGATTGAAAGACCAGCACTTTAAGGTGTGTGTAAAAATGCCCAATGGGGTGCAAGTAATATGATACAGAAATATGATACAACTAGAGCCATGATCTCACAAGGGTTTGAGTCACCTCCAAAAGGACATATCAATGTAAGTAAGCTTGTGTTAAGGGGGAAGCAAGACCCCCCCTTGCAGTTGACACGTAGTGGTATAACCAATAGTGGGGTTTGTATTTGCAGCTATTGGCCTAATTCAAGGTACACACATGCAACAAGCGCAACTTGCATGTGTGCATCAAGTGCAATGCATATATGCACAGGGTGCATGTATGTTCATTGGATTGGGCCCATTATTTGCATTTTTGGTTTGCTCTCTGAATGTCCAAATGATATTTATAACCAATAAAGCTATTTGCTTATGTGCCTTTCCGGTTTTCATCAGTTCAGTTATTTGGGTTTCCATTTATTTGATCAAGTGCTTGAAGATTCATTTTTTGATTGTTAAATTACTTCATTCTTAGCCGCTGCACCTGCTTAAATAGCCAAAATTAAGTACCAAACAACCTGTCATTATAACCATGGCTGTTCATCACCAGGTACACTGCTTGCACTAAATAAATATAATAATAAAATTAAAACTTGGAAAAATTTACCTTAAACCCCCAAATTCATATTTCCATTAAGGTTATAGCACAGAGACTGTGCTTGTGGCCTTGATCAATGATCTACGCCTGTATATCGACAGAGGGATTTGTACTCTATTGAAATTGTTAGATCTTTCAGCGGTTTCTGATATGGTTGATGATGAGGTGGTTGATCGCGGGGTGGTATTGACACGTCTGTGGGGCCTCGAAGGGGGGCACGGGGCTGCTCTTGTGTGGCTCCCTTCATTCCTGTTGGGGAGGTCTCAGTGGGAGGTGATGGAAGATTGCTCGTCATCCCCTTGGACCCTCCCTTGTGTTGTCCCACAGAGCTAAATTCTGTATCCCCCTCTTGTTCAATGTGTATCTGAAGCTACTGGGCAATAACATCCAGAATTCTGGCATGAGATGTCATCAGTATGCCAATGACACCTAGCTCTAACTCTCTTTTTCATCTGACCCAGGTCCTGCATCTCGGTGCTTTCCCAGTGCCTGTCTGCTGTTGGGGACTGGATGAGGATGAGCCCACTGAATCTGAATCCAGACAAGATTTAAGTGATGATCTTTGGCCAATCTTGTGACTTAGAGGGAATTGGGTCTCCTGTTATTGAGTGGCTCTGGCCCTCTCTTGTTTCCCAGGTTCGCAACCTTGGAGTGCATCTGAGCCCCCTGCTGTGCCTGGATTGTCAGCTTGCAGTGGTGGCCAGGAGCCCTTTTCACCAACACCATCTGGTGAGAAGGCTGCAGAACTTTTTTCTGATTCATATCTGGTCAGAATCTGAACCGGATGGCTTTCATTACCTCAAGTCTAGACTGCTGCAATATGCTCTATGTGGGGCTGCTCTTGGTGACTATTCTTAATCTGCAGCTGGTGTAGAATGCAGCGGCCCAGATCCTCACGGGGGTGGGTCACCGAGAGCACATTACACTTGTGCTTTATAGTCGGCACTGCCTTCCTATAGCTTTCCGGGCACAACTCATGGTGCTGGTTTTTACCTTTAAAGCCCTGAATGGACTGGAGGGTACCACCTGCCAATCTTGTCTGTACAACAAGGGTCCCGAGAGAAGTATCCTTGATTGAGGCCCCAGTATTATAGAGCTCCTTTCCCCTGGGAGGTTCTCCAGAACCTGAACATAACCTTTCTTTTTTGCAAAGCATTTGGCAGGCAGGGATAGGGGTTGGGTGGATGGGTTTTTGGGGTGAGTGTAGGAATTTTCTGAGGATTTTATTGTACTGTAATGCATTTTTATCATCCCCCTGTGTTTTTATTTCTGAAAGCCGCCTTGCACCTTCAGGGAAGGGTGGG
This sequence comes from Sphenodon punctatus, assembly GCA_003113815.1. Lineage (NCBI taxonomy): Eukaryota > Metazoa > Chordata > Lepidosauria > Sphenodontia > Sphenodontidae > Sphenodon > Sphenodon punctatus. The sequence goes on along the minus strand of QEPC01015343.1, from coordinate 606,603 downwards.
GTATACATTTTAATAAATAAATAAATAAATAAATAAATAAATAAGTAAGGTACCTGGTAAAGACCGACCCAAGCAGAAACTATTATCAGCTTTGGAAGATGCAGCTTGAATCGGACAAAATCAGCAGATATGATAATTCAATGTGGATATTCATTTCAGCTCTAGCTGACAGAGTACTTAATGAAGCACAGCGTCTGACACATCTTTGTTACCCTTAAGTTGACAAACTGATGCAATTCGTTGGCAGAGTTTTCTTATCTGGTAATATGTCCACTGTCACACTGTATTAAACGGAAGCAAGATGCTTTAGGACCATTATCTACAAAATTTATAAAAGCTAAAAATTCATTATAAAAAGGAAGCAAGAAGAAAAATCTGATCTTAAATTAATTAATGATTGAAACCAGCAGCAAAAGCCTGACCTTAATAATGCAATTCCTTTGCATAAGCGAACTAAAACTAAATATCAGCTTAACTCCATTATTACAAAGCAAATAGAATTTCATCTTCTCAGAGCAAAGCTATTATCATTAACATTTCTGAGAAGTGCATTAAGTCTATTCTATATTAAGCCTGAATCCACTGAAACTTTATGGTACCCAGAAAAATCTCAGTAGACCTAAGACAGACAGCAGAATTGGAACTACAAATCCCACATGCTGATCCCCATGTGTACTCATTTGGATCGTGCTTTAGCTTGACTGCAGTGTTTTGTAAGAGTACCATAAATCCAAAATTCATCGCCTCCCTTCTGAATCCTTAATCATCAGTGGTCATCCAGACATCAGCCTTGATTTTGAATATAGCCTCTACCAAGTATATTTGTGTTATCCTTATAGCCTTCGAGGGAACAAAGTATCTCCATATAGTACTTTGGGGACCACATAGCAACCATATCCTTGCTCTAGAATATACGTGTGTCACAAGGAGATACTGGGCTAGATGTAGACTACAGGTCTAACAAATATGTAAAGGTAAAGTTTAAACATGTACGTAATGTGAAAGCTGAGAACTGGAAACTCACTTCATGCAGTGGAGAAATGCAGTCATGCTGAGTGTGTATGCAGAAAAAGCCTAAACACCTCTGCAGACACTAACCAGAGACCATTGAGTTACAAATGGATTTCTTCCTGTGGACATGACTGAAATCACAGAGTCACCTGGGGGGGAGGGGGGGAATCAAACAAAGGACCCTGGAAAGGTACTTAAGGGGGCAGACACGACAAAGAGGAGAGCAATCTTTGCTATCTCTCTCAGTTGGTAGAGATCAGTTTGTTGAAGTTCATCTGCATCATCATATCCTTCCAGCCAGAGAAAGGCTGCACCAAAGGAACTATGAAGTAAGGTTTTTTGGAAACTCTAAAAACTGATACCCGGCCAAGCATTCCATCGCTAGCTGTCACATGAACTGAAATACCCTTGGACCTGGATTAGGGTAAGCCTACGTCAGGAGAATCCAAGTACAGATAGCAATGCGTTATTGGTTATGTTATTTTCATTTCTGCACTCTCGAGTATATTCTTGTACTGCATGCTTATTCATGATTTATTCATTAAACTTCTTTTTACTGAACTTCATATGGTCCAGTGGAATTGCTAATCCTAACATTGGTGAGAGACAGTTTGGGGTTAATTCTGTGTTTACAAACACAGACAAACCTAGAGAGAAAGAGTCTGTGCTGGGAAATTCTGAGGCTGAAAAAGTGACAAGAAGGTTCACTCGTTGCAGGCTCAATCAGTTCGAGAGAGAGAGCTGATCAAGTGAGAGCTGCAAGCCAGGGAAACTGAGTCATGACAGCCTAGAGTGGGGTAGTGAGCCCCAATCCTATGACAACGTGGTAGAAGAAAAATACTAATGTAACTTGTAATGGATTTTCCCATATCCCCTCCCTTCTCCTAACCAAAATGAAAAGTGTCTACTTTCTAAATATATAAAATGGCAATAATATAGGCTGCTGTCAGCAAAATGGTGCCCAGTTGTTCTCTCTGGCCACTGAGGATAGGACTAGATGTATTTGGCTTAAGCTAAAGGAGAAAAGATTTAAGTAAATTATTAGGAACAATTTTTGTTCCTAATAGTTAGTCAGGATAGTTAGCCAATGGAATAATTTACAAAGGGAGGTTGTGGAGGTCCCATGACCAGAGCTGAAACGAGTACCCACAAAAATGGATATACCCACTGAATTTCTGGTACCCTAATTGACCTAACAATATTGGATACTGATCGGTACCCAATTGCAACTTGATTCTGGTACCCAATGACCTAAAATGTCAACTTCTGATCCCAGAATGTTGACTTCCGTTACCAGTTTTTTTTAACTTTTTCATTGATATACTGACTCCTGACATTGTCCACAATCCCAAACTATCCATGCAAGTTCCGCATGGCACAATGTGATTTCAATGGACACGCACACGAGTTGTGCACACTGTAGTGCAGGCTGTATGCAGCATACGTGAGGCATGGGATTGGCCTATTGGTTAATTTATTTTCCATCAACTTCCATCAAGTTTTTGGCAACTTCCAGTCCCAGAAAACTACTTCTGGTCCCAATATTTTTTTCTTTTCTTTTTGATTTAGCATCTTAAGACACTTATTTATTGGTTTTCCAACACTGAAAATCAAATTGATGCCAATATTTTTCATTTTTCTGACCCGATATACAGATTTGGTATACTGGTTTGGAATTGGTAAATTGAAACATTGATACTGGCAGTACCTGATTTTGGTGGTATTCAGGTACCCCATCAATACCTCCATAACCTGTAGGGTACCTGATGTGGTACCACAAAATGCAGGTATTACCTATAGGTACTAAATTTAGTACCCTTTTCAGCTCTACAATGACTAAAGGCCTTTAAAAATAGGTTAAACAGGTAGCCCTCAGGGATAGTGTAGGTATTGTGAATACTGTTTAATGGCAAAGGATTAGGCAACTAACTCTTGCAGTTTCTTCAAACTATACAATGTAATGCTTCTATAACATAATTAGAATAGTAATCATACATAATATTCTATTATGCTTCTGGGGTGCAGTCCATCCAACCTGTTAGTGGGGTGGGTGAATAACTTCCAGGCAATCTTAGAATATGCAGAGCTGGTAGCCACCACAGTTGGAATTGAACTTAAGTACTAACTGTGTTGAGTCTTGCTCCCTTAATAAGCATTTATACTAGAGATGGGAGAATGCAGTTTGGATGTTCGGAGTTTGGACCGAACTCGGTCTGTTCAGTCATACAAACTGAATGTCCGAACGGAACTCTCGAATGACCGAACAGTTCGGTCGTGTTCGGATGAGTTCGGATGAGTTCGGGGGTGGGGAAAATGTCTTTTCAGGGCCAAAAATTCAATTTTGGTTTCGGCTTCATTTCGGTTTCAGTATCGATAGTGCTATTTTTGAATGTTCTGCCAAGTTCGGCCAAACCAAACTCAGCTGAACCGAACTATCGAATCCGAACTTGGGTTTCGAACTGAACGACCGAACATCCAAAATGTGTTCTGTTCGCCCATCCATAATTTATACTTAGGCCTTTTTTACACAGATGCTGCCACAGGCCTGGTGGGTGGAGATGGGTGGGTGAGCACACTCAGAGAACATCCGGTCGCACCGAGAGGGAAGATGTTTACACGGACAGCACTGTGGGGGGTTGTGGGATGGAAGGGGAGGGGTTGACACACACCCAGCGGGCAAATACCCACCTCGAGAAACACCAAGAAAACACCCGGACAGCCAAGACACCGACCAGAGGGGAAACCCCGCCCAGCACAGCGACAAGACAACATGGTCGACTGAGGGCAAAATAAGTCACGGCACACAGAAATACCCCTAAATTGCCAGACCCCATGTGGGTAGGATTGGAGGGAGCCGGATGACAGGTGATAAAAAGTAGTCACCCCTGGCCAGCCCTGAGATAGAGGCCAGCCAGCCGGGAACCATGGAGTCTCCACAAACCAGAACCTGCCCACACACAACCGTGAACACAACCACAAAGGGAATGGCAGCATGCCCAAGGTGGCAGGGGGGACCCCAATGGGTGGGAGGGGAGTGGGAGCAGGACAGACCACCGGGGGGAAAGGCCGAACCCCGAAGCAGCAGGAGACTGCAACACAAACCCCCACCCCCCCGGAAAAGCCCCTGAACACACAATCCCAAGGCCCCTGATACTACGAGACAGGAATGGGACATATGGGGTCATGGCAACAGGCACAGAAGCACACACCATAGCTGGGTTGGGAGGGCATAGTGGGGGGAACCCCAGAACACACCAACCAGCAGTGAAGCAGCAGCTGCCCATCAAACACCAACCACAGATGCATGTGGCTGAGGGGGAGACTGACACCAAGGCAGGGAGGGGGGAAAGGACGAGGACAACAGACAAGGGGACAGCTCCCTGGCCCAAAGGACCACAGGGAAGGGGAGTGCAGTGAAACAGGGCTGGAGGGGGCCAAGAGGAAGCCAATACATGCATCTGATAGGCCACAACTCTCAGGAAAAGGGAAGCGAGGGTCTACCCCAATGGGTCCGTCAAAGCTCCAACACAACCACCAGGAAGGGGGGGGGAGGAGTTTGAGGTACCTAGTTCCTGACAGGAAACCATTGCACAACCACCATAAAGTACCCACACAAAAGACCAGGACGTGGGGAAGGAGAACATACACAACCAGAGAAGTGAGCAAACCAACTTTAATACAAAAGAAAAACAGGGAGGAACAGGAAACAGGGACAGACAAGCTGGGGAGCTGTCACCGAGAGGTTCATCATTCAGGTAGATCCCCCCTCCTCAATAGGGACACTGACCCCGTACCCAGCTCCAGCAATCTGCCTGGGCGCAGTCGAGCTGGTGCACCCACTGTAGGAGGCGCAGGAGTAGCTGGAGAACCTCCTCCTACTTTCTGGTCTGCTCAACTATTATCGCTTGCACTACACGAGAGAGGGAGAGGGAGTGTGCCAGTAGGATGGTTCAAAGGCCCAAGCAACGAATCACCCCACACAGACATCAGGGGGGAGGGCCCCGGACACACTCAGTTAACTCACTGATCTTGTAGATCTGTGCCCCAGCACAGAGCTCAGAGGTCGTACGCTGGAGCTGCCCAGACATCTGCCCCAGGTACAGCACAGTCAGGAACACAACCAGGGTAGCTATAAGGGAGAAGGAAGAGGGAGAAGGGAAAGGGTACAAGGAACCATTGGGTGCTATCAGGGGACAACCATGACACAGCACACACAGCCCAAAACATGACCGTCGGGTCACCCATGGCATCACCTCACTGGCAGGGATCAAGTGGGAACATGGGCGGGCTAATGTTGGCCCAGTAACAGGCCAGTTGCACGGTCAGCAGCCTATCTCTCCCGTTGCCCATCCATCACCAACAGTGCAGATGGGGAGAACAGAAAGGGAGAACTAGGAGCAGCGATAGCCTGGACAGTACATGAGAGGAGCAAGACCAATGCGAACTGACCTCAGGACATGGAGGGAAGCATGTACCAAGGCCTGCAGAGCAACAAAATGCTGGCAGTGAGAAGTTTGGGCCAGCATCCAGCACCAGTCCATGCACAGGTGCACTATGGACAGCAATGCCATGGGAAAGCCCCATAACAGCCATGGCACAGGCAACGCATGCACGATAGGCCAGCCAAGCACCTGCGGTGAGTGATAACCAAACTGCTGGAAATATCTGGGGGCTACACGGAGCCAGCCCCCCCCCAGGGTCTCATGCCACAAGGGGGGAACCGACAGAGCAAGGAGTGTGCACTCATCCGGATGTGATAGCCCACCACCACCACACAGGCCGAACCCACGATCCAAGAGGGAGCCCCCAGGGGAATGTGTGACACATCACAGGTCGCTACCTGAAAACCCCAGACAGGTGATCCTGAGCACATACCTCCTAGGCCAAGCCACACCACAATTCAGAACCCATACCCCTGTATACTGGGTCTAAATCCATGACCCCAAGCACACCGTCCCATGGTACCACAACAGTGGTACTGAGGACATGCCCCAAAATGGGTCCAGTAACCACTGGAACACCTGTAAAAGCACACCCCAGGATCCAGAACACACAGCCACACACACGGGGACGGATGCAGCCCTGTGAGGGGTGCCCGGAATGGTACTCAGTCACACAAGCACAGTAGCAGTAACATTGCAAGCCAAGGTCTTTATTAGCAAAAAGAGGGAGGGCCCAAAGAGACCAGGCTGTGAGTGAGCAAAGGCCTATGGGCGCATCACCCAACCATCAGATAGGGGCACCAATGTAGCCCCTCAAAATGGGATGGAGCTGGTCAATAATACAACCGTGTTGGAAGCGGGATGCCACAGAAGCGGTGATGGGGCCTGGCAGATGGGGGAAGGAACCCAAGGGATCAAACTGTCCATGAGGAGGAGTAGCACTGTCCATGGGGAGGCGAGGCATGACCCAGTCACAGGGAACACATATTCATGGAGCGGGAGGATGGGATAGCCAGATCAGGGAGTGGCCGGAGGGTGCTCAGTAAGCATCGGCCCCTGTACAAGACCCTCCGAGGTGAAAAGGCCCCTGTGGAATCCCCAGGAATGCATATGGGCATTCACCATGAAGCGGGACAGGAGGTGGTTCTCCATGGCAGCTGCAGCTCTGACATCAGATCAGTTCAACACCACGAGCAGAATGCCCAGCTTCAATGCAGTAGGAGTCCCTGTCAGTAGGGTGCCACCAACATTGGGGGGCAGTAAGCCCAGCTCCCCAAGAAGGGCAAGGCATTCAGATCAGGGTCGGGCTATGCCACGGGCATGCAGTAGGATTCCAGTGTAGTTGGTAGCAACAGGGGGACCCCCAGCCTGGAGGGCCAGGCCATAGTGATTGCGACCATCCACCAAGCGAAGAGCCGCAATCTCCTGTGCATCCCACGGCATCACAACGGCAGCTGGGTGCCCTTAAGGAAGTTGTTGGAGGAGGGTGAAGCTGTGTTCCCCGGAACGGAACCGTTACAGGAGATTGAATCCATTGGCCAGAGAGAGGGGGTCACTCAACAGCAGCTTGACATCGCGACTCTGCCACAGTGTTCCTAGAAGCATGATCATGCCAACCACTCCTCCCTGGCACAACCACCTGCCTCAGGGCCCGTTCCACACCATGCCATGACCTGCACAATGGCTTGGTGGTGGAGTGCAATGGTGGTCCACAGAGAGCAGCTGGGAATGAGTGATGCGTGAGGAACAGCGCATCGCTAGCTGAAGGGTGACCTTGCCAAGCTGATAGTGGTCAGGCTGCTAGGTTCTGTGAAGCCCTAACACACAAACAGGATGGACACATTCCAGTGCAGGTGATGACAGGAGGACAAGGCCACAGCTGGTTTCAGCAGGGAGCTAATGAGGCAGAGGATACCGCATATCAGTAGTGTGCACAGCTGCACAATTCCACAGCCATCACTTGCTGTCACAGATACAGGGATGGCGCTGATGCATCCCGCACATCGATCGCACGGAGGCATGTCACAGGCACAAGGGGGAGGAGGCCAGACCCCCTCCCCCCGTTAACGGTGCAGCCCCGCTATGTCCCGAGCCCCATGCCATGCCGACGGACAGTACAGGTAGGGGGATGTCCATTAGGCCCAGTGAGAGGAGATTATGACCAGGTGAGAAGAAGACACCCAAGGTGATAAACCAATCAAAGGGCACCAAGCATTGTCTGACTAACTCCTTGTGGGGCCCGGTTCCATTACACAGGTGTGGCATGTAGTGAGAGGTGGTGGAGATGTGGTGTGTGTGTGTGTGCAGTGATTTGGAAAGGGAGCAAAGCTCATAGGGAAGTGGTGCTTTCCATTAGAGGGTGACCGTGCAAAGCTAGGGGGACAACAGGATGCGTGGTGGACTGCCCATGCCAGCAGTCGCCAGTACATGGGGTGAGCTGTTGAGCTACAGGGGACAGGTGAAGCATGGTGTGGGTGCGTTGGGCACACAGGGCTTGGGAGTTGGAGTCACAGGCTCCAAATGGGTGGTTGGAGAGTAGACAGGGCATTTAGTGGGTGGGTGCATGAGTGGGCCACAAGCACAGAATTGCAGGGATTGGGGTAGGCTACCAGTTCACTAGGTGACTTGTTGGGCAGCTGTATGTTGATCTATCACAGGTTGTGGTGGGAGCTCACAGTGTGCGTGTTGGTGGTACCATGCTGCCAGATGATGAGGCCCCAGAGGAGAGAGCTGTCCTGATAACGGTCCTGACCACATGCTTCGTGATCCTGACCCAGGTGTTCCAGCAATGGACCAAGCTACTCCTCCCAGGCCCCCGCTTCTACAACCATGGGTCACAGTGCAAAAGACCAGCCAACATGGGTCAAGCTGCATTGTTGTGATGGGCAAGGAGGATCACGACTCAGTGACATGCCATGTTTGGAAGAGCAGTGTCCCAGCACTTGCGGCTTGTCCTATCCAGGTGCCCCCTGAACCTTTATGGCCATCGTGTGACAGTTCCAACGTAGTAGCTGAATTGGTTGCATTCATGCACCAATGAATGGTGGGAGAACATGCTGGCTACCTGGACCGATGAGGAATGGATGGACCACTTCTGCATGGACTGCTCCCTGTTGACCCAGTTCAGTGAGATCCTGAACCCACATCTCTGAAGGTGAGCTACCAACATATGGTAACCGCTGTCCCCCAGGGATGTGATTGGCCATGGCAGTGTGGAGGCTGGCCACCCCCGATTTATGCCGGAGTGTTGGGGAGTAGTTCAGAGTGGGGACCACTACCGTTAACAGGGTACTCCACGACGTATGTGACCTGATAGCGGAGTTGCTACTAGAGCGGGTCATCCAGCTCTGGGATCCTGAGGTTGTAATCCATGGCTTTGAGGACATGCGCTTCCCCCATTGTATCAGTGCGATAGACAGCACCCACATCCCTATGATGTGGCCAACACATGGAAAGATGGATTATCTAAACCAGAAGCAGGTATTCTCCATAAATCTGCAGGCTATTGTGGATCACAGGTGCCTATTCTCTGATGTGTACACTGGCCAGTCAGGGAGGAGTCATGATGTGTGTATACTGCAAGTGTCACCCTTCTATGCCCAGATGTTCGACTGTGAGATAGCCCCCAACCTGTTCCAGGTGATTGAGGGTGTTTCCATGGCTCCAGTGGTGATTGGGGACCCTGCCTACCTGCTGAGCCTGTGGCTCATGAGGGCCTATCCCGTTGCTCGCACCCCTGAGCGCAGGCTCTTCAACGAACGCCTCTCATCCACTCGGAGCGTGATGGAGCAGACGTTCAGCCAGCTGAAGATGCCTTGATGCTTCTGATGAACAGGAGCCAGTTCGATCTGGAGCACACCCCCATCCTTGTCCTGGTGGCCTGTGTTCTGCACAACGTATGCGAGACCAGCGGAGCTGCCCTTGATAATCCCCCACCGGTGAAGCGAGCAAGCTCTGTGCCCCTATAGCAACATGTACAGGGTGGGGCATTCAGATGTATTTCGAAGGAGAACAGGAACGCACTATGTAGACACATTGTTGCCCAGATGGCTGGCAACTAGCCTGTGCCTGTGCACGCCCCCCACCCTTCACAGCCTGTGTGCCCATTACCAATAAAAACAGATATTCCCTGACTTGAGAGACCAGGTGTCAGTGAGATTAACTACTAGGGGGTGCCCCGTCATGATTGAGCGGTTTCCCTTGGAGAGAGGGCCCATACGAGCAGAATGCCATAGCATGGGTAACCTGTATCACTGAATGCTACCTATCTGTCTCGGGTAGCCATTGCAGCACTACAGTGGTATCAATGTGCAGGCCTGAGCCCTGTCACCTTTGGTGGTGTATTTCCCCATCACCTCCTGGCAGGCATGAGTTGGATCTGTCCTACACCGGTATGGCACATGGCCTGACCCCTTTTGTCCGCTACAGATCCCCTCTCAGCACATGCTGCCATCAGAACATACCTATCTACAGACAGGTAATTTATAAAGTGTATTTATTTCGGGTTATTTACAAGGGGTGGGGATTATTTCTTTTGAGGCTGTCCCTGTGCCTGCTTTGGCACACCACTGGGGCTTGTTTCCCTGCATCCCTTAGCTGCTGCCGTCCACTGTGAGGGACAGCTTGATGGCCTGGACTCTCCTTTTTTCACCGGCCGCTCCATTCCTGGGTCTGGTCTTGCCTCCTGCATTATTAAAGCAAAAGATAACCGTTACACTGTTACCTTAGATGGCTCCCCCACACCTGTGTCCTCTGTGTAGCCCCCTCAGTGTTCCTCGCATCCTCATGCTGCCAGCGCACTGCTCATTCCTGTGTATGTCTGGGTCCAGCTAGTGCCCCCGTCCTCCCGGCTGGAGCACACCTAGTAATCCAGCTTACCTGAGCTGGTGGGGCAGCCGGCATGGGCGGCTGGTTAACTGAGGGTGCCGGGATGTTCAGAGAAGGTTGTGGTCCTTGGAGGAGGGGTCTTGGAGGCAGTGGTCAAGGAACCAGGAGGGGTGTGGGCTGGAAGGGCAGCCCCCCATGCTGTTGTTGGGGGGGCTATGTGTGTTTGTGGGGGGATCCTGTGGACCAGGCCAGGGAAGGGGTGCTGCTGGGGAAACCAGGGATAGACGAAGGGCTAGGGAGGGGGTACCTGCACCAGTTGGAGGGCGCGATGGTGCATGTTGGCTGCCATCCCTCCTTCCATGCCTGGAGGGCCCATGCTGTGCTGGGGTTCACACCACAGGGCCCCCAATGCCTCCCCAATGAGGTCGAAGGCGCATGCGGCTGTTACCTCCAGCATGCCATAGGCCCTCTTCCTCTCAACCCTGTTGAGGCGCAACTTGGAGTGGAGGGTGGCAGCTTCGTGCCTGGCCCACAGGTGTTCGGTACGGGACCAGGTAAGCATTGCTTCCAGCTGTTCCCAGTCCCCTTCCCCCTCCCTTCTTTGCACTTCCCTGGTGAGGGTGAGGTCCTCGGAGTGCACTTTAGCTAGCCTTCTGGTTTCCTCCAGCAGTTCCCTCCCCAGGTCCTCTCTCCTCTGCTGATTCCTGGACCATATCTCCCAATTCCTCTCAGTGCTCCCGGCGGCAGCACCCCTTGCAGGACTGGGTCACTCTTCTGTGGAAGACATGTTACCCCATAAGTTGTGTTGCTTGCCATGTCCTTACCCTGTACCCCTAGCAGTGCTACTATGTGGCAGTTAGCCACATAGTTAACAGTTAGCAGTCAGCTGCCTGCCCTGTCTTCCCTCGGGATGGTATCTGGCATTGACGTCAACAACAACAAAGGTATGCAGGTGCAATATACACTATGAAATATAAACACAACTAATTACACCATTTATCTGTTCTGTGTTCTTTAACTACTTATTATATCCATAACTGGTTCTCCTCCTACCTCTCTGACCGCTCCTTTAATGTGTCTCTCTCCAACTCCACCTCCTCCTCCCTCCCCCTCTCAGTTGGTGTTCCTCAAGGCTCTGTTCTTGGCCCTCTCCTCTTCTCGATCTATACCTCATCCTTAGGCAAACTCATTGCCTCCCATGGCTTCCAATACCACCTCTATGCTGATGACACTCAACTCTATCTCTCTACTCCCTCTCTCTCTCCCTCTGTTCAAGCT
>QEPC01015343.1:469640-592934 GCA_003113815.1 Sphenodon punctatus | reverse complement strand
GGTTCTCTAAAAACCGGATTCCCGGATTAAATCCGGTATGCCGGTACCGGTTTTATTTTATTGATTTCAATGGGGCGCTGTGTCCCCATTGAAATCAATGAATTCCTTCCCCCTCCCCCTCCCAGGCCACCGGACCGCCTTTACCGGGTCGAATCCGATAATGCCGGTACGCCTGGTACCGGCATTATCGGATACCGGATTTACCGGTTTTCCCGCCCCTAGTGCTGACCAGTTCCTTCTTCTGCTACAAGTAAGCTGCCAAGACTAACGCTCTTTAAACACAGCTGAACCTTCTCTCCTTGTGCATAATTAGCTAATCAAATTACCTTTAATGTAAAGCACCCAAATTATATTTATGAAGAGTAACCTTCCTTCTGAATCCTCTACAGGAAAAATCAGATCAGTAAATGTTCCTTCAAAGTATCTACTGTTGTTAACATAAAGGGGATCCATATTTATGTATTGTGTCAAAAAAATAAATAATAAGCCCTTTGGCTAAACTGCTCTGCAAATTAGTCATTGATGGTGTCTTTATGAGAGAGAGTATTCACCAAAGAAAGAATGAGTAAATTTTATGCTCTTTTTATATTACTTTGGTGAATACTCTCTCTCATAAGACCCAAATCAGGTGTCACAGACCCTGTAAAACCCAAATCAGGTGTCACAGTTCTGATTTGGGTTTTACAGTTCTCAATTGTAACATTACATACATGTTGCATGTTTTGCTTTCATTTTTACTAGACTTGTAATCTACATTTAGGCCAGTATCACACGTGTGTGACCCTATGTTCCTCGGTGACAATGTTTTCCTCACACTCCTTAAGATGTACTCTTTATTTTATTTTTTTGCCTTATGTTAGTAATAAATATAATTAAGGATGCAAAATACTAATAAAATTTTAGGATGTATCTTAAGATTTGTGGCTCCAAATCTCAGAATAGGAGAGAGTTTTGAGGTGAACAGCCAAGGCAACAGCCACTGATTGTAAAACAGATTTCACAAACGTTCATACAGATGAGGAGAGTAAGAGATTGAGAAGGAGAGACACAAGGTTCTTACAGATGAGGAGAGTAAGAGGTTTAGAGAAGCACAGACACAAGGTCTTACTCTCCTCTTCCTAAGACTTCATCTTATTTTAGAAATGTGCTAAAACTTTATAAAGAGAGGGTGTGGTTGCCATGTTGGTCCCAAAAATAAGAGATGGAGAAAAAATAGCTCTGATGATATCTTTTATTGGATCAATTTCTGTTGGTGAGAACATGGAAGCTTTCAGGCCACACAGAGTCCTTCCTCAGGTACATAGTAAGTATAGCAAGTCAGAAATATATAAACTGAGCAAATGCAGGACAGGTGTAAATGGGGAGGCATGGCAATGACTTGGGTGGGAGTGGTTAGGACAAATTTGCTAGAGAGGAGTTTGTAGATAGGGAGAAAAAAAGAGAGATACCAGACATTTTAAAAATGAAGCTGTACAGATATATGTGTGTAAGACAAAGAAACAATAGGTAATAGTAAATAGAGAGAGAGGATGAGGCAAAAGCAAACCTATGGGTGGGGTATAGTGGGAAACAGCTTATCAGGTAAAGGGAATTCTTCTCTGCTCCAAGCACCTGTGTGCAGGCGGGCTCTTGTCCCCACCACACATTGGAGGAGAGTGGCCGCATAGGGGGCTGGCAAGCTACTCTTCATATCCCCTTCCCCTTGGGTGAGGTGTGAGGGTTCATAGAGGGGGACGGGAAACAGCAGGGTTTGAATGAGAGCTGTTTGCAGGACTTTGGGCATGAAAGAGGGTGGGTCAGGCTTAACCTACTCACCAGTATATGCTTACAGCTGGGGGGAAGGTTTCCAGAGAGAGATCTCCAGGAACAAGCAAGGCCCACCCGCCCATCCGCCCTCTTGGACTGGCACTAGAGGCTTAGCTGATTTCCTTAATTGGGGCCAAGAAGGAATTTTCTCCAGTACTGGGCAGGTTAGCTTGAGCCTTAAGTGTTCCCCCCTCACCCCACCCATCTTCCTTGTAGTACCATCACCCCCTCCCCCAGATTGTAGACTGTGCAGATAAAGGGAAATTCAAGTGTGTGTTTTTTATTTGAACTGTTATAACTGTCACAATGCGATAGTCCAGTACTAATGAGAAAAGATTGCTCACAGTAATGGACGGAACTGGAATGGGAAAGGATTTATGGAAGCTGAGGTACCTCATTATGAGATGAGGGAATCGGGTGTGTGTGTGATCAGCGGATCAGTGACCCATGGCTTCACCCAACCCTGAGGGTAGCGGGGACTGTGCTACTAAGCAGGATACATGCTGTCCCTAGTGGGTGCAGGAACTGTCATCCTTTCCTCACGACCCTGCCATGGGGGGTCTGGGTTGATGGAATGGAAATGGATTGGGAGAATCCATTTGGGATAAGTGAGTTGAGGTACTAGACTTGGAGGTTGAAAAGGGGGATGGTTATGGTTTTGTGATAACCCACTTTCCCAGACTGCTATTCAGAATTAATAAAGAATTGCGGCCTGTTCTAACCAAAGTTTTGTGTCTGTAGCCTCTTTCTATGTGCAGGGAGAAGTCACATATGTAAGGAGCTGGGTTCACGGCAGTAACACTAAGGATGAGTATATAGCTGATGGGTTCTGCCTGTTACTTGCAGATTTGTAGAATGAATTGGAACGCTTAGGACTCAGTTGGAATAATCCTGTTCACTTCAGTGGAATTGCTACAAGGTATGAATGAATGGTATGAGCTTGAGCTGTTGATTGTGGCCAATGATTACAAATTGCTATACACAATGAAAACATTAATGTGGATAATAAATATTACCATTATTTATTGCACATCTGATGCCACAATTCTCTGTCACTTCATATATTTAGTTGTATGTGTGTGTGGTATTAGAAGCAAAGGACTTTCATGTGATCAAAAAGCAGCAGGAGTATGTTGTTCTTTCTGTTATTATTTTTTGGACGTATTGCCCTCCCTTTTCTGATGACTCAGACTAGGTAAGAACACATAAACAAAAAAACAGTATGAATGTGACACACACACACACCCCATAATACAACACTTCTAATATCTCTTTTTGGTTCAGAGACTGCAAATGCGTATCTCAAAGTGCTACAGAAACAACTATATTATCCATCAAATTTAACCACTTCAAAGCAAACCCAGTTCAAAGCAGGTATTTGCCCCACTTGGTTTGATACCTGCTTCAAATATTTTGGTTTCGGGCTGTTCAGTTTTTGGGGTTATTTGGTTATATGGTTTTTGGTCCAGTTATTGGTTTATTGCACAGGTGCAATAGAACTAAGTAGTGCTGGGGAGAAAAACCCTGAATAAACCGATATTATTCAGATCACAGTTATCTGAACTTGCAACTAATATTCACAAACCCAAAACTGCTAATTCATTTCACCACTCAATCACAGCTTTGATTTTTATATTTGTCTCTGTGATAACACTGTAGAAAAGACCTACATTCAACAACAGTTCTCAGAAGTGGTCACAAAGGTGTTTCATTAAAAATAAACATTGCCAATATTGATATTACTGCTCTATAATATTATAGAACTCTGTATATCGCTCTCCATTAATAAATGTTAGAAATGCTCAGTCTGTAGGTAGTCTGGCAGACACTCCAAATAAGACTAACTTTATTTCAAGTAGCTTGAGTCATCGCTCAAATCCAGATCTAACTTGTATTGCTCTAATATCTTCTTTCTTTGCCAACATAATTACTGTGACAAAGTAATTCATTAACTGGTGAAAGGCCGTGTGTTCCAAGAGGTAAAATGGGGGTGCAAATGATAATTAATGTTCTTTGTTATATGGTTATCTACATCTGTCCTGGATAATCTACAGAATGTTCAACTAATTAGTTTAAATTACTGGAAGGACAGGAAAACACTTCAAAGTTTAAATTACCATCATTCATTTAACGTATTTGAAGAATGAAAGTAGCTCATCTTTTTCCTTTTCTTGTTTTCGAACATAGCAAAGTATTGTTGTGAGAAATTTTAGTTTGACAAAGATGAGATTTACTTGTTGGCACAAAAGAAAAATATAAGGCTGTGACACATCCAGAACAAATTGACACAGCACAGTATAACTTATGAGTTCAGGGAGTGAAAACTGAGCTTTCCAAGTGCATTGCAGCTCTATCATGCAATAAAATATGGCATTTAATTTATATGCATTCAAAATGGTGATGGGAGTTTGATGGCACTATATCTTTTAAAAAATACTAAATGAAGTATTATTCATCGTATTTTATACTGAGAATATAGAGTGTATAGGCAGATGTAATTTGTCTTACTGAAGCACAGTATCTAGCAACTGTTCAAGTGTGTGAATCAAATCAAATCTTCTTTTTTCAACTATATGCTTTATATTGGAAAGTAGACTGTCTACCCTCATGAACATTAGCAGGATCCAGCCCTTGTTCTTTTGCCATCAGCAAAGACAGCGGAGGAACTTTTGTGTCCTAACCTCACAATAGGTAAACATCTGAGGGGGGTGATTGCTTAATAAGGGGTTTAAAAGCAGCATGGAGCTTTTTTCTCTCTCTGACACAGGTTCCCAAATGAGTTTGGATGACACCAAGGGTGTTTTTAAATTAGACACATCCATGCATGGTCCCGCCACCGACCACATGTCCAGCTGATGTGAAATGAGAAGTATTTCATGAGACTGCTCTTACCCCCACCATTACTGAGCCCTGATTCAAGCAAGGACATTTCTGGACTGGAGAATAAGAATTTACAAGCTGTCAGACTAGATCAGCCAAATGGTCCATCTCATCCAGAATCCTCCGAAAGAGGTCAGTACCAAGTGATTCAGACTTGGGTACTTTTGTGCAAGAGTGTCCCCCTCAACTCCCCCCTCCCCAGAGGCTTGTACATCATTTGAACACTCCAGGGTAGATCGCATGGTAAACATTTCATGGGAACAAGTCCTTGGAGAGCTCTCCTCCCCAGAACAGGCCCCTGCCTGCCTGTATCCTTTACAAAGGAGTTGAGTGGGGAGACAACAGCTACAACACTAGACAGTGTAGCTTGGTGTGGGATCACAGACATATAGACCCCAGCTGTCCATAAAATGTCATGCAAGAAGGGGTGGAGTTGTGACAATTTATGACAAAAGGGTGGGGGTAGGGGGGCACTGGCCCTAGTCATCATCATCTGAACACTCCAGGGAAGATCACATGGTAAACATTAGTCATTTTCAATTACATTTCTGCATCTGAAAAATAAAAAGATCTTCCTTAGTGAGGTTCTACATTACTGGTATTAAAATGTGTGTAGGGGGGATTTGTGTGATATACTTTTCTGGGGTCTGTAGTAGAGTGGCAAATTGGTGTGTGTGTGTGTGTAATACCATAAATGTTAGGATTAACCTCTGAGTGATGGCTTGACAGCTACACCATAAAGAGATCAGAGAGACGAGCCACATACAAGGTGAGAATTCCAAAGTAAAGAAAGTTTTTTACCAGAGGAGGAAGGAGTAGCACCCTCTCTCCAACACTGGGAAATCCAAACAGCTTGACCGGATCAGAGTGTGTGTGTGTATGGGAGTTATAATGGCACCAAAAAAACAACTACTCCCCTGCTGCCCATCCCCGTGGCCTTGCGCACCCCATCCCATACCTGTTCAGAACTTGAGAGAGGCTTGCAGAGGTCAGAAGGTGGCTCTCTTGACCTCCAGGGTCTTGTCAGGGCGGGCCGAATGTACACCTGGACTTTCAGTCCAGGTTGTGCCTGGAAGATTCCTGCAGCAGTGTCCTGAGCAGCCAGCACACCTACTCCTCCATGACCCGCTGGGGAGCATGATCACCCTGACCACAGTGATCACAGGGCAGCTGGTTCTACAGGTCCCACATGATCTCATGGAGCTGGGACCAGATTTTGGATTCCATCAGAAAGGGCATTTTAGTCAAAACTTGAGTTCGTTAGAACCAAAATTGCCTAGTCCTGGTGCATATGGAGTTACAGGAGCACAAACGTATGACTTGAAAAGATTTCTTTCAAATGACTTTAAAAGTGTAAGTGGTTCAGAGCTGTCCATTTTTATAACCTGTAACTAGGTGATATTTGTTGTCCTTGGCCTCCTACCTCCCCTATTGTTTGTTGCAGTCACTTGTGTCTTCAGTTAGGAAGTTAGGCTGAAGTCCTTGTCCTTAAGATGTGTTGCTTGTACAGAATCAAGAACAATAAGCCCCCAGTCCTGATTGATACTGGTAGGTGCTCTTATAAGAGAACAGCTAGTTCCCAAGTGGCTAGCATGTTTTTGCTACCTTATAATGACCAGCAGGCATTTGTTTTTGAAGATCAGTATGGCACTTTTCTTTGATGTTACTACAGTCAAGAAACGATTTTACACCTTTCCAAGCACAACAAGACTTCTGGTAAAGAACTGAATAACTTGAGGGAGTGCTAACTGGACAACTTAAGGTGTTAACAAATGAGACATTGTCCCACATTTGACCCCATTAGCCCCAGATGCTCTTCTGCCTGAAGTCCACCAGATGTTCAACCTGGAGCCACTCCGCACAGCAACGACCCAGGAAATGTGGACCCCACCATGTGTGCAAATTCAGGCAAAACTGAGGCAGTGGGTGCCTTCCCACAGGCCTGCTGCCCACCTGTTGGAGTGCACAGGTTCTCTGCATGTATTCTTCACCATAGAGGTGTGCACACAGTCTAGAGCACCACTACAGTGACTGCAGGTTAGTGAAAGAGGGGCAATGCACAGGCAGACCTGCCTATTTTGTTATGCTTCCCATGTAGGACCTGCGAGAGGCAGCTGTGTGAGAGCTCCACAGAGCCACTATGGGTTCCAGCAGGCTCCCAAGCCCCTGTATTAACACCCACAGATGTTACTTGAGTTGCATTGCCAGTATAATTGCATTATATTATATATGATGCACAGCATAACCTAGCCTGCACTAGCAAAATGAAGATTTTGCTTGTATGAAACTATTTCATTTACTAAGATCATAGATCTACACTCAGTGATTCATTAGATAATGGGTATTTTTACACGCATGTTAAACTTCCAGATTTTTCAATCTTCTGGGTTTACAAGTCCACAAGTAAGTTCCGGATTCATTTTTCACACATACACACTGCCCTGAGGCAGTTCCTGGATGCATTCTTCACACAAACACTGAACCTTTTACACACAAAAGTTTTGGGAAAAGTTCTACACAGAAGTCCAAAGATCCGGATGTTTAAGATCTGAGTGAGTGATTTAGACACACACAAATTTCTAGATGTAACAGCAAACATCCAGGAGAAATGTGTGTAAAAACACCCGTAATGATTTTAAAGGGGAGTTTTTCATGTATATTTACAATGGTTTTGACACTGATCTCGCATATGCTGGTAGAAATCTCAATTACCTGCTCAAGTCGATCACCTTTTTTTATTTAGATGTGACTCCATTTTGAGACTGAACAATAAGTTGTAGTCCCAGATGGCAACAAAAAATGCATAGCAGAAATGGGAATTTTGGTTTCAGATAGAACCGAAATTGCCCAAAAAATGCCATTTGGGATTAATTGAAAATGTCAGGTTGCTGTTTTTTTTCATTTCCAGCATTTTGGTTCTTGTACACTGATTTTTGTTCAGTTTTTTTGCATTGTGGCTTCTTCCCATTGACTTCAATGGTAGAAAAAAAAATCAAAAACAGAAATTCTCCTGGAGTCACATCTATTATAATAATAATAATAATAATAATAATAATAATAATAATAATAATTATTATTACTTATTATTCTTAATTATTGTTATTATTATTTGATAACAGAATATTATTTAATATTATTTAATTATTAACTATTAATAATTAATAATAGTAGTTATTATTTTTATTATTATTATTATTATTTTTATTATTATTATTTATTCAGCATTTACATAGTGCCAGCAATGTACCTGGTGCTTTACAAAGTAATGGAATGGACACGGTCCCTGTCCTAAGGCTTACAATCTAAGAGACAGGGGATGTGGGGAGACATGAAGGAAGGGGAACAGAGGGAGAGACAAGGGGTGTAACATTCCCAAAGATGAAAAGTCTCAGGTGCACGTGCTTGGCTTGGTTACATCAAGAATGATGGCTGGCTGGTTCATGTGGTGAGGATATTTTTTTTATTATTTTATTTATTTATTTATTTATTTATTTATTCAAAACTTATATCCCGCCCCTCCTTCCTAAAAGCAGATTGGGGCGGCGAACAACATGCACAAAAAAACAAAAATTCAACAATAAAACATTTTAAAATAAATCTACACATTTTAAAACAAGTAATAAAAACACACCCTCCTTCCTAGGGCTGATGCGGCAGCAGCTTTTACCGCGCCGCGATTCCGTTCTGCCATTTCGGAACTGCCCGCGCCACACCGCGACTTTTCTGTGGATATTCCGCTAATTCCGCCGGAATTCTGCAAATCGCGGAATTGCGGAAAAATTGCGGAAAAAATTGCGGAAATCGCGGAAAACCGCTATTCCGCTATTTTTTGGCGCTGGCGGAATTGCGGAAATAGCGAAAATGTCATGTTTCCACGATTCCACTAAGTTGCGGAATTAAATAAGCGGAACCGCGGAATGAAACCGCGGAATGAAAGCCTCTGCCATGCTGTACCACTAATTGCGGAAACACTTTTTCCGCCGGAAATAGCTACCGCTGCGATATTCTGCTACAGCCCTACTCCCTCCCAAACCCCACCGCCCCCTCCCTACCCCCTTGCCAAAAGCCTGGAGGATCAGCCAGGTCTTATACAAACATTGAAACAACAGGAGGGTGGGGGCCAACTGAGTCTCCTCCGGGAGTGAATTCCACAGCACAAGGGAAGCCACCGAAAAAATCTCACATCAGTGACCACCCGTCTCGCCCAGGGAATCTCCAAAAAGACCCCCATGGATGATCTCAGGAGTCACACGGGCACATGAGGAGTGAGGCGATCCCGCAGATAGACAGGGCCCAGGCCGTGAAGGGCTTTAAAGGTCAAAACCAGCACCTTGAACCTAGCCCGGTGCTTTATAGGCAGCCAGTGCAGAGCCCGGAGCACAGGTGTCATGTGCTCCCTGTGGCCAGGCCCAGTAAGGAGACGGGCCGCGGCATTCTGTACCAGCTGCAGCCTCCGGACCAGCTTTGCAGGCAGCCCCACGTAGAGCGTGTTGCAGTAATCCAGCCTCGAGGTGGTGAAGACATGGATGACAGTGGCAAGGTCAGAGTCTGCGAGATATGGCTGTAGCTGCCAGACAAGATGTAACTGCCGAAATGCACTCCCCGCCATGGCCACAACCTGAGATTCCAGGCTGAGCCATGAATCAAGGAGCACATCCAGACTCCGCACCTGCGGGAACATGGGAAACCCCCCACACACACACACAAGAGGAGATTCAACCACTCCCAGACCCTCACCCGCTAACATCACCTCCATCTTGTCAGGATTCAGGTAACAGATTATACTGGATGGAAGGTATCAGCAGGAGTTAGGTGAGGGGAGCGAGGAGTTGGGGAGGGCAGAGCAGAAGAGGTGGGTCTTGAGGAGGGATTTGAAGGTATGAAGAGATGGGGCAAGGTGGATGTGGGTAGGGAGGGAGTTCCAGGTGTGGGGGCAGCTAGGGAGAAGGGACGGAGGTGGTTAGGGGAGCTGGAATAATGGCAGCAAGTTTTCAACATATATTTGTAAAAATATTCATAAAACTCCTTTTCCTCTATTCAGCTTCCCATACAGCTTAATTATAATTTACGAGAGAGAGAGAGAGAAAAAATTGTATCTTATTTTGCATACCAGGCTATTTTTACTTTGGGCTATTCTTTCTAAACAAATATGTACAGTTTCCAGTGATATTGTCAGTATAGAGGGACTTTAGGCTGTTTGGAGGTGGGGATGGAGGGATCCCAAATCCTTTCATGTACATTTCCTCTTTGTCAATAGGGTAACCAATCCTCTCACATACTTTTATATATAATATTTCTTTAAAATTTAACCTGGCCATGACACAAGCTTCTCCAAGATCTCCAATCAAACTGTACCCCGAAATGATGGTTCTCAAACTTAATTGACATAATTTAGATTTGCATCTTATTCATTTTGGACAATTCATCCCACCAGATAAAATTGAAAAGCAAGTTTTCTTTGTGCTGGAAGCACTGGCAAATGCTGCTTGTCTGAATCAGTTTATCTTTATAGGCAGCAGTAATATGAGATTTATACACACATTTTTGGAGCACATATAAACAGAAATTTTCCTGCAAAGCAGTTAGCTGAGATGGTACTTACTGGGCAGTTAGTCACTGCTCGATGTAGTGTATGCATCAACAGTAGTATTTCATTTCCCTTGCACTATTATGGACTGTGTTTTCCTGCCAGTGGAGCATCATGGGATATGACTTTCATTGGCATGAATGAGTAGAATATAGAGAGAATGGGGACCTCACTTGTAGCAGGCATACAGACAAACTGTGAAGTTACTTAAAAGTTATAACTTCTATGACAAGCACTGAATAGCAGCAAATGGATCACTCGACCTTTACAACCTAGTGTGCACATATCAGAATCAGCCAAATTGAACACAGTCAGAGACAGGACACTGGGGTAGACTGTCAATAGGGCTGGCACTTATTTTCATTTTCTTTTCAAAACTATTTTATGATATTGGACTTTTTGCCACTAGTTTCCAAAGGATACTAGTTATTTACTTCTAAGATGCTGCACTGTGCCAATGTCAGGATACATTTTCTTATAAGCCAATACATGTATAATATCATGGAAACTACAAATGATGGCTTTGGCAAGCACATGAAGCAGTGGACAGTTAAATTACTGGATACTGAATTGACTGATAAAATCTTAAATGAAGGTTGCTACCTATTTAAGTGCAAAAGAACTTTTGTATTGCCCCTTTGAGTGTTCTCAGATATGACAGTGGCATGGTTTAATCCACTTTAGGGTGGATTAAACCAGGTGCCACTACCATTTTTTAAATTTATTTTTTTTGCATATGTGACTCCATTTTGAGACTGAACTATAATGCTGTATTCCCAAATGGCAATAAAATGTGCCCACCAGGTCTTAGCATGGGCCGTTAACCAGTTGGTGGTGGCTTTAGCCAGGGCTCTGACTCAGGACTATCTCCAAATCACAGCCTGGGCTAAGCATGACCACTGACTTGTTAAGGGCTGCCCGACTGGGTGTAAAGCGGGCTGTCACATATGAAGGCTTTCTCTACTTACCCTGGTCCAGAGTGGCAGTGCTTCTGGGGCATCAAAGGCTACCATGGATGTCCGTCAGGGTGGGTGGGTCACTCCATATAGCATAGGGGTGGAATGTGCAAATGCACATCTGTGAATCTACCTACCACCTCCCTGGTCCAGCCACCATAATGTTTGTTTGGCTGCAAGGTCAAGTCCCAGCAAGAGTGATGACTCCTACCACTTCCTGGAGAAGTCCTTGGCAGTGGTGGGAGTCAGCCATCATGGTTTTTTTCACCCTCTGTCTGATTAGCTATGGGGTTATCTGGATACCAATGGATGAGCTGGAAGTTAGTCAATCAGTTTTTCATTTCTGCTTTACCTGGTTGGTGGAATCCTTTTAGCTGGTTGGGGCTACCAAGATGGAAGCCAGAAGCAAAAGCACTGGTCAGCTGGTAGTTAGTAAAGGAATTTTTCATTTCTGCTCTACCTGGTTGGTGGAATCCTTTTAGTTGGTTGGGACTACCAAGGTGAAAGGCAGAAGCAGAGCTCATCCATACTTTTGGAAGATGTTATCTGTCCAGCCCAACTTGTTACCTGTTGCCAGTGCAGTTCACAGTATGTTATAGAGATGGTTAATACAATTTTTCTATGAGGGTACCATCACCATCACCAGCACTTAAGAGTGGGCATGAGTCCTGTTTACTACAATGGGGTCACGTGTGGCCGGTGCAGCAGCTCTCTGGGGTAGGAAACTGTAGCCAACATGGCCCAGGCCATGTTGGGGCACCAGACACACATGCCCATGGCTGGAGAGTCATCCCACCAGCCACATGTCCAGGGCTAGGAGCACAGCAAACATAGTTGGTCCACCCATACCCTGCTCCCAGCACCCCTCTCCCAGCCATGATGGACAGCCATGGCAGGAAGACATGGAAGCCGTCAACCCAGGGCAGATATGGTAGACTGTATAGATTTACTATCCTGTGTTGGACCTCATTGGGTTGCACGTGCAGCCCTTAGCCCAGGTTGTGACCTCAGAGATTTTCCAAGGATGTAGCCCTGGCCTAGCTGTCTACATGCTCCAGGACGGAAGTAGGCCAATATCTGGCAGCTCCACAATAGATGTACCGGTGGCTTCCAGACCACAGCAGGCCAAACTGGGCCTAAGCGGGTCACCAGTAGCTCTGCTTTTACCCAAATCAAAGACATATGTATTACATCTGTGATACATACTCATCTACTCAGTCGATTGTTCTTACAATCAGCTGAACTGGAGTCAAGTACTTTGTTCTTATAATCAGCTGAGCTGGAATCAACAATCCATTGATTACCCTTCTTAATGCACTACTCCCAAATGAATGATTTTATTTCTTGTAACTTAATTAGTACCTAAAAAGATCAACATTTAACAAGAGGGCCCCACCACCACCACCAAAAGTTACTCAAAACATTTTTTTGACTATGTATTAATCAGATGAGCTTCATTAGATGGAGTGTACCCAGCTCAGATACACACATCTACTTAGCTCCATGCAATGAGTGTATTAATAATATTTTAATTGCATTCCAGATATGCTGTTTGCTTATTGTTGTATTAAATTTATAAATAACACAAATGTGTTGGCTCCAGATATGAAATTCAATTATTGTGCTGTTTCAACTATATACAAGTTTTTTCCCTTGGTAAAAGAGTTCATTTTTGACAAAGAAAACATGGGAATAATAATCCAAGGAAGTGTATAATATGTACTGAAAATAAATACGATGATGAAAATGGAGGTGCCATAAGTGTCTTAAACCAGGCTTGAGATGTGGTATGCCTGGTTTTCTAATGAAGTCTGTTGACTTATTCTTAATGCTAGTTAGGAAAACTGCATGTGTTCTGAATGACTTTCTAAAACTTTGCATATTGATGACAGCGATTATAAGTTTAGTTCAGGCATTAATGGAGCTTATTTTTTAAAAACAACAAAGCTTTCAGAACTGCTACCAGATTCGTCAGTGTAAATCTGGGCTTGGGTTCACCAACTACAGTTTCATGGTTCATGGTCTTCTCGTTGCCCCACAACGGCAACACGTTGCCCTGCTTGCCGGAGGCCACCGGCTTGGAGCCCGTGCTCTGTAACGGGGGCGGCGGCACGGCCCCGGCCTGGTGCTGGGCCGCTTGCTGCTGTTGGGGCTGCTGGCAGTTCCCGGTGCCCACCGTGGGGCTGTTGTTCGCCATAGTGCCGGGAGGGCAAGGGAATGGCGGCCTGCGAGAAAGATGGCCTCACTTTCACTGAAACGCGGGCGAACCAAGCCGGGGGCTACCTCCGCCAACTGCCAACAAGATGGCGGCCAAAGAGGAAATGACGGCCCGTCTTGCGCGACCGAGCCGGCCAATCACAGCATGGAGAGCTCTGGCCGCGCCGGGAAGCCGGGTCGGAACCAGAGCCCTCTGGGATCTCTGACCCAAAGAGAACGGAGCGATCGTGTTCCACAACTACAGTTTCACAGTTTACCTTCAAAATTTTACAAATCAGTTTACAAATCAAAATCTGGCCCATTGTCTTCATTAGTGCTGAAACTCGGTCCCTGGTTTCCCTCAGGAAACATCAAGCACATGTGCTTTTGGCTTTGATTTCCCCAAGTTTTGAAGTTCCAAGGAAGGGCCCTGGAACTTCAGAACATGGCAAACTTCACATAAGTGCACGGAAGGGGGCCAGAGGGCAGGGAAGCGAGAGCTGGAGGCAAGCGCTATGTCCCTACTCCCCCTTTCCTGTCCCCCACTGGCCAAGGAAGGTGGGGGTCTACTGGGTGGCCTAGCAAGGGGTCAGGGTGGGGTGCACTTAGGAGGCAGGGGCCTAACAGGGGAGTCAGGGGTGGGTTTCTTACCTTCCAGAGGTGTCCTGCGCGATGCATGGCCTCTTCCTGGCATGTAAATTTGAAAGTAAAAAACAAACAACTAAGCATGCTCAGAAAGGGCCTAAATGGCAGCATAATCACGCCAGTGCCATCTTTGAAAAGGGTCAAGCATGCTCACACAGGGCCATTCAGGCCCTGTCTGAGCATGCTCAGTTGTTCGGTTTTTACTTTCAAATGTACAAGCTAGGAAGATGCCACACATCACCCCTCTGGAAAGTAAGTAAACCACCCTGATTCCCCTGATAGCCCCCCTCTTCCCTCTTAAGTACAACCCCTGAACCTCCCCAGCCATCTCCCCAGCCTTAGAAAGTCGTGAGCATTCTCTGAGAGCCCAAGGGGTGGCTGAAAAGCGCAGGACTAGGGCTGAACCAAATAGTACGTCCGGGTATTCAGAATGATTTTCAAAGTTCTAAATAGTCAGTCCAAGTACTCAGAGACAATTTGGTGTTCTTGCTGAAGCTTCGGACTTCACAGACCGAAGCATAGAACGTTGGAAAACTTTGGAAAGTTTGCAAAGTTCTTGAACCCAAAGCCAAAGCCAGACCCAGAAAAACACTACCCAGAAAAGCAGGCTAGCAAGAATGGGAAAATAGCTCCAGAAGACAAAAAAAAAATAAGTGCAACTGCATGAAGAAATAATAATAATACAAAAGTTAGTGTACCCACAGCATGGCCCACCATCAACAGTGAGTGCACCCACTTTATTATTATGCCAACCGTAGGGATGGGCGAACGCGGTTCGGAAGTTCAGACATCGGACTGAACTCGACCAGTTCGGTTGACCGAACCTAACTTCCAAACCGAACCGAATTTCCGAACTTGGCTCTGTTCACCCATCCCTAAAAGATAACATTCCATTTAGTTCAATGGGGTTTTAATTTCCGAACTTTGTTCGGAAGTTTGGAGTTCGGATTGAACTTCGGTCGACCGAACCGAACTTCCGAACCGAACCGAATTTTCAAACTGAGTCGAACCGAACTGAATTTCCGAACTCAGTTCTGTTCGCCCATCCCTAGCCAACCAAGCAGTGCACAAAAATGCAGGCTAGCAAGGGGCATTCATTCAAGAAGAATACAACAACCCATGCAAAACAGTCTGCAACTGCATGGAGAGATAAATCCCATCCAAAAAAGCCAGCAAGCACAGGCCCCAGCAGCAGTCATAACATTAAGAAACCAGACATTCACACCTGTCTCCACTCCAGGGGCACCCTCTTTCTTGGCATGGCATTGTGGCAATGGTAACTTGAACAGACCAAGTAAACTTGAGAAGTGGAGCCAGGCAGAGAGATCCCTCCTCATGGTGCCAAGTGCCAACCAAGCAGCAGGCAGCAATGTGGCACCCAGTAAATTTTTTTTCAAAAAAGCAACTACACGGCATGGTAAAGGGTAACATAACTCCCATCCCCCAGCATTGGCCCTATGAACATGCCAGGCCAGGCCAGGCCAGGCCAGGCACCCCTTCTGCCCCGGCCCCCCAGCCAATTATGTACAAGTCCAGCAGCACTGTAGCATTCAGCACAGCCAAATTCCCCAAATAGAATGGACAAAATGGCTGCAGTGCAGACACATTTTTTTGCCCTGCCAGACAGTTCAAAAGCTGACCATCTGACTTGGCCAGCCAATCAATACTTGCCATCTGTCTTACCATCACTCAGTTGTCCACTCTGACAGGTTTATACAATAGTTTGTGGACAAGATCGATCACATTCACCATGATTTTGGCATGACAGTTGATGTAGGGGGAGAGCCAGAGGCAGTGGATGCCCCATGTGCTCCAGTTTTGTGGAATCAGCTTTGGATGGTGGAACCCACTGATTCTGGGGATGTGCTGGGGGCTGTTAGGGCCACCACATGTGAATTAGATCCATGCCCGTCCTCAGCCAGGAGACGTTGTGACCATTGCTGGCTGGACTTGTTAATGCCTCCTTTAGGGAGGGCATGGTGCCAGAATGTTTAAAAGAGGCGGTGGTCCAGCCCCTGCTGAAGAAGCCATTGTTGGACACTGACTCCTTTGCCAGCTATCAACCAGTCTCTAACCTTCCCCTTTTAGGGAAGGTTATTGAGCAAGCAGTAGCTTGGCAGCTTCAGGCTCATCTGGACAGTATCGGGTTTCAGGATTCCTCATAGTCTGGCTTTCGTCCGGGGTATGGTACTGAGACCGCACTTGTGGCCTTGGTCGATGACCTTCATCGGGCTATGGACCAGGCAGACCCTGTTGATCTTTTTAGATCTTTCTGCTGCCTTTGATATGGTTGAGCACGAGGCATTGGTGAGTCACCTGCAAGACCATGCTGGGGTGGGAGGAACCATTTTAGATTAGTTCAGTTCCTATCTGGCCAGGAGAACCCACTGGGTGGTCCTCGGGGATTGTGCATCTTCTCCCGGAGGTCTTTAATGTGCAGTCCCACAGGGTTCCATCTTGTTCCCCCCTCCTGTTCAACATATATATGCAACCCCTGGGGGAGGTTGTGAGAGGGTTTGAGGAGTGCGATGTCATCAATATGCTGATGAAACCCAACTCTACCTCTCATTTTCATCAGACCCTGGCCCGGCGGTCTTGGTGCTTACCTAATGTCTGGAAGCTGTGGGGGAATGGATGAGGGTAAGCCATCTGAAGTTGAATCCCGACAAGACTGATATGATGTTGGTGGGTAGGGGTCTGGGTGACCTGGGTGTGATGGAGTCCCCCTGTCATTGATGGGGGTCCATCTGCAATTGGTTTCCAAGGTCCATAGCCTGGGTGTGCTCCTTGATCCACAGCTTTGCCTGGCTCTCCAGGTGGCAGCTGTGGCGAGGAGTGCTTTCCAGAAATTACATCTTTCAGGTGACTGTGACCTTATGTGTCAAGTTCTGACCTTGCCACCCTCATCAATACCTTCATTACCTCTACGCTAGACTATTGTGATTCGCTTTATGCAGGAGGGTTCTGGTGTACAGGACAGCAACAGGGGGACCCATGGACAGCAAGGCGAGGCTGAACCCGGGTCGATCCATCAACAGGCGAGCAGCCGTTAACTCCGCAGCGGTCCACGGCATGACAATGGTGGCTGGGTGCCCCCAAGGAGGTTGGCGCAGGGGGGTGAACCATGCTTGAGGGAATGTCCCCAGCACATTGGGGCACCGACCTGGTGTCCCATCATCCACATGTACCACAACAGGAGCGGAAAGCCATCCTCCACCGACAGGGGGTCGCCCATCAACAGCTGAATGTCAGGGCTCAGCCAGAGGGACCCAACAGCATGTCCACACAGGGCGAGCACCCCTCCCATACATCCCCAGCTGAGGGACCTTCAGAAAGACTGACCATGGCAGGAGTGGGGCCCACTCCGGTGAAGCAACAGGCAGGAGACGGAGGGCTGCAGTGACTGGGACAAGCACAAAACGAGTGGCTACCCTCGCTGACAGGTGGCCTTGCATGCCAGAGATAGGTTGACCTGCTGGGCCGGGGCTCCGCAACCCACACACAGGACAGAAGGGATCCAGTACAAGTGATGAGAGGTGAGCGAGGCCACAGCCAGGCACTACACCAGGCCAAGGAGCCAAGCCAGGCATTGTATCCATACCACGCACAGCTGCAGCATGCAAAGGTGGACCATGGCAGGGGGGAAATGTAGTGCAGGTGCAGAGGCAGGGGTACCCTGGAATGCATGTGGTCCCATACCCCCCGGCAGGCATGCAGCCGGCACACTCACAGGGAATGATCAGCCGGGCCCGGCAACTGGTGGCAGCTCCAGCACATCCCCAGTGCAGAACCAATCAGTGGCCTGCCCCCACCTGGCTACACAGTACAGAAGCAACCCGATGCAGGCGGTCGGGTGTGGAGCGTAGAGGCTGTAGCACGGGGTTGAGCAGCAAACAGAGAATGGTGACACCAAGCTGTGTGGACACAGAGGACCACCTGTGATACCAGGGGAGAGTGGGCCAGAGGCACAGGCCACACAGCGCAGTGCACTGTGGCCAGGGCATGTGCCAGCAGGGGGTGGCTGGGAGTGGGGAGCTGCAAAGCCATGCTGCAGGAGGACGAGTACCCACAGCCCAGGGATGTGTTGCTGCAACTCCTGGGCACAGCCCTCCTGCTGCTGCGCATGCTGCTACAGCAGATGGCCCTGCTCCGCCTGCCAGGTCAAGGCCCTGTCCTCCTGGGGGCACGGCCGTGAAGAGTTACAAACCTCAGGAGGGCAGCGACCGTGTGATGGGTGAGGCAGGCAGCTGTCCGATGCTGTGGCCTGTTGGGCCCTGCAGTGTCCCAGCAAGGCCAGTTCATCCTGGTCCGATGGACCCTCAACGTGTACGCCTGCCGCATGACCCTACCAACCCTGTGATGGCACTGGTTGCGCTCCCTCACCAACGACTGGTGGGAGAACATGTTGGCTACCTGGATGGATGGGGAATCGTCAGACCACTTCCGGATGCCCTGCTCCCTCCTGACCCACTTGGGGGAGCTCCTCAATCCCCACTTCTGGAGGCGGGAGGTGAACATGTGCTTCCTGCTGCCACCAGGTTTGCACGTGGCCATGGCGGTGTGACGGCCTGGATTCCTGTAGGAGTGTGGGGGAGCAGTTTGGGGTGGGCACCGCCACCGTTAACAGGGCCCTCCATGATGTGTGGGACCTGCTTGTGGAGTTTCTCTTGAAGTGGGTCATCCAACTCCGTGACCCCGAGGAGGTGATGCGTGGGTTCGAGGAACTGGGGTTCCCTCATTGCATTGGGGCCATTGACAGCACCCACATCTCCATCATATGACCCCCTCATGCAAGGATTGACTACATGAACAGAAAACAGGCCTTCTCCATCAATCTGCAGGCCATAGTGGATCATAGGGGCCTGTTTATAGATGTGTACACAGGCCAGTCAGGGCGGAGACATGGCGTGCGTATCCTGAGTGCCTCCACCTTCTATGCACGCATGTTCGACGGGGAGATTGCCCCCAACCTGTACCACGTGATAGCGGGGGTTCCCATGGCCCCTGTTGTTATAGGGGACCCCGCCTACCCACTCAGCCTGTGATTCATGCGGGCCTATCCAGTGGATCGCAACCCAAACCACCGGCTGTTCAATGAGCGCTTGTCGTCCACACGCAGCGTGGTGGAGCGGGCCTTCGGGCTCCTGAAGATGTGCTGGTGCCTCCTGATGAACAGGAGCCAATTCAACCTGACCCACACTCCCATCCTTGTCCTGGCCGTGTGCATCCTGCACAATGTATGCAAGACAGGAGGCACTGCCCTGGACAACCCATGATTGGTGCACAGGGCCGGTCTCTTCCCCTGTACCAACATGCCCAGGGTGGGGCGTTCTGGCACATCTCAGAGAACAGGGATGCCATCTACTGCCGCATCATTGCTCAAGCAGCTGAACACCAGGCAGTGCCCAACCCACACCCACGTCCATAGTCCTGTGCACCCCTTCAATAAAGCTAGCTAGTACCTGTGAACCGCAGCCCTGTGTCTCTGCCGTGTGTGGGTGACGGGGGTCCCAGGAATGTGAACTGTGGGTTGCCAGGTTGCGTACACACTCCCCTCACTGTCTGCCATAGGGTGCTAGGGCCCTGCGATGCCCTGCCTGCCGCCACTCACCATCCCGCCAGTGATGGGTCTGTGTACACCTGTTTCAGCCACCACAACTACCAGCTGCCTTACCGGGTGGGGCCCCATCCCCATCGGCCAATTGGGCACTGTACAGTGCCACCACCCTGCCAGGGAACTTCTGCAACCCCCCTCCCCCACAAGATTTCCCTGCCACCTGTCCCGGGACAGAGGAAGCGACAGTGAGGTGTACGTTCAGCATCTTTTTATTGGTGGGGGATGTGTACAATGGGTGAGGGTGGTTAATGTCAGGGGATCCCACGCCCCTTCTTGACTGCACCACCAGGGCTCACAGGCCTGCAAGTCCTAGTCACAGCCGACCACAGCGATCACCTACCCGACAGCCCAGCCCCCCTGCCATCCACTGGCCACTCCATCCTGGCATCCACTGATGGTCCCTGGAAGGAGGAACAAGAATGGGGTAAGCGATTGTCATGTGCACCTCTCTCTGCCCCACACTGGGGCCCAGGACACTTGGGGCCTCGTGCTTAACCAGCGAGACCCCTACACCCCACATGAGCATAACACGTAATGTGGAGAAAACCCCTATGAAGGGGGCCCTTGTACTGACCCTCCCATGGTATTACAAACCCTGTGCAGGCCGATACTGCTTCATGGAGCTGGTTCACTTGGGTGAAGCCACGGCCGTGGCTCCACGGCTCCTGTGGTGCATGTGCTTGGTACGGGTTCTGTACTGTGTTCCCTACCAGGGCAGTGCCCTGTGCGGTGCCCCATCATTCCTGTCCAGCCCCCCCATGTAGCGCCCCCCACCTCACAGGGCCCCAGGGTGCTGTGGCCATACCGGAGTTGTTAAGGCAGCCATCATGGGAGGTTGGTTGTCCTGGGGTACATGGTCCTGGGGTGTGGACATCGCTTCCCAGTGGCGGGGTCAGGGTTGCAGCGGGAGTGGGACTACAAGGGGTGTGGACTGGAAGGGCAAACCAGCTGGCAGGTCCTGTTGATCTATGTGGGGGAGGGGGACCCTGTGGACCAGGCCCGGGTAGGACTGCTGCAGGGGGAACCAAGGGTGGCCAAGGTGCAGGGGGGAACCTGCACCAGTGGGAGACTGCCATGGTGTTGGGTGGCTGCCGACCCTCCTTCCATCGGGGCTGGCGGGGCCTGTCCCACTGGGAGTTATGCCACAGGGCCTCCATCGCCTCCCCCATGAGGTCCATGAGCCATGCCACCTGACCCTCCAGCCCATCACAGGTGTGCCGCTGCTCGCGTTGGAGGGCGGCAGCCTGGCACCTCTCCCAGAGGTGCTAAGTGCGGGACCGGGCCATCATGGTAGCCAGGATTTTCTGGTCCCTTTTCCTGTCCCCTCTGATGAGCTCTCTTGTGAGCGTGAGCTCCCAGGAGTGCACTGTGGCTAACCGTTGTGATTCCTCCAGCAGCACCATGCCGAGGTCCTCCCTCCGGCGCCGGTTCCTGGCCTACATCTCCTGGTTCTGCTCTACGCTACCCGCAGCTGCACCCCTCGCGTGAGCTGGCGCCTGGTCTGTGAATGAGAGGTTGAACACCACATTAGTGCTTCCAGCCAGTGTGCCCCACTGCCTGCTATGACATGACCTGGGGTGCCTGGTGAGGCAGCCCCCATAGTGTGGCAGCTCCCCTCTGCCATTATCTGTGGGGCCCCCCTGCCCTGCCCTCTTATGGGATGGCCCCCTGAAAGCTGTGAGGGTCACTGTGGGCCCACCAGCCCCTCCCACCTGCCCCCAACACCCCAACCCCTTTGGGCCCTGCTGGTTGTGGTTGCACACCCCCATCAGGTGCCCCCCTCCCCACCCTGTACCTCTGCCCCCTGGCCCCCTGTGGCCCCTTAGCCGGTGTTCCCCACCATGGAGGTGCGCCCACCTGTTGATGGGAGTCTTGCCGGGCCCACTTAATCCCGCTCCTCCTCCATGACCTCCACCTTGTGCACCTCCAGGCTGCCTTGTGCTGCAATGGGATGGGGGGCCATTAGTGTTTCCTGGCACCCAGGCCCCTACCGCTGCACTTCTGTCTGGGCTGTTCCCCACTCCCCCCACAGTCCCACTGGACCGAGAGTACCTGGATCCTATTCCTTGGCTTCCTGGGTGCTGTCCCGGGTCTCCACTTGTTCCTTGTGTGCCCCCTGTCCCTGTGGCCGGTAGGCCTGTGGGTGTTGGGGTCGTGTACGGAGTGTGGTGATTCGGTGCTCAGATCCCTGGGGTGCCTCCTCCCCCTGTGGGATGGGGATGTCCCCTCCCGCTTCCTGGCTGGCCTCACCAGGGGCACCTCCCCCCCCGCTCCATGGGGTCAGTCAGGGTGGGTTGCGTGTTGGCCCTGCATGTGCCCCTGGCGAAGGCACTGCTGTGTGTGCGGGAGGCCACTATGTCCCCGTCCATGCAGAGGAACTTGTGCAGCTCCTCCTGGAACTCAGATGTGTGCATGGTCCTGTCAGACTTGAGATTGTTGTCCTTGATAGGTTTATATCCAGACCTCAAGTCCTTTGTCTGCTGCATGCGCTGGGTGACATCCCTATTGTACCCCTGCCATTGCATCTCCTGGGCGATAGCTTCATAGACCTGTCTGGTCTTGTAGCTGTGCACCAGGTTGTGACATGTATAAAGTCCCTGATCTCCTGCCTTGACCAGGGCTCCCCCTTTTGGGACCCGCATGTGGGGGGTGACCAGCTTGGCGGCATGGGGCCTGCCCTGTGGATGTGGTAGCCTTGGTGATGGTTGTGTCCTGCTGGTGGTAGTGCATTTGGGGTTACTCCTGGTCCTGCTGGCTCCCTCCGTGCCCCCAAGGGGCCTGCCCTCCCCTCTCCCCCCTGGGGTGCCCTTCTGCTCACCTGGCTCTCTGGGGGGCCCTCCTCAGCCATCATCCTGCTGGTGTGGTGTTCCGTTGTCTGGGAGCTGTCATGCGGGGACGGGGAACCGGGTTATGCAGCTGCCACCTGCCCTGTGTTCCCTGGCCCATGGTGCTGGGCCTGGGGCATGGCCCTTCCATCCCCTTGCACTCACCTCACTATTGCTGCTGCTACTCGGGTCGTGCCCCTGGGATGTGCTGGGCTGGGGGTCCTCAGTCTGGGGGGGTCGGTGTGTGCCCCCTGCCCTGTGCCAGGAGACGTGCACTGTGTTATGGCCTGGCATGTCCCCCCCATTTTGCCCCCACCTGGGCACCCCCCTCATACTTCCCATCCCACCCCCCTCCGCTGGGGGGGCGGCCCCCCTGTGTACCTCCCATCTGCCCCCCCCCTTACCGGCAACCATGTACCCCTCCTTGTGCCTTCTCCCTGGGGCGCCCCCCCTGCACCGCCTTGTTGGGGCTTTCCCCACCCATCCGATGGGTTTTTATGGGTATTTGTGGGTGGGTGGCATCCGTGTAAAAGAGGCCTATAGCTCATAGACTGTCAATAGCTGATAAATCATTTTCTTCTTTTGTGCAGATTGAAACATTTTGAGAACCAAGAAGTAGAGTATGCAGAAGGATTTTTTTTGTCAAACTGATGGGAAGATATATTTCTTATTAAATGGGATCAAATGGCAAAAGTGAAAAAACAAAAACAAAAAATCANGGGGAGGGGGACCCTGTGGACCAGGCCCGGGTAGGACTGCTGCAGGGGGAACCAAGGGTGGCCAAGGTGCAGGGGGGAACCTGCACCAGTGGGAGACTGCCATGGTGTTGGGTGGCTGCCGACCCTCCTTCCATCGGGGCTGGCGGGGCCTGTCCCACTGGGAGTTATGCCACAGGGCCTCCATCGCCTCCCCCATGAGGTCCATGAGCCATGCCACCTGACCCTCCAGCCCATCACAGGTGTGCCGCTGCTCGCGTTGGAGGGCGGCAGCCTGGCACCTCTCCCAGAGGTGCTAAGTGCGGGACCGGGCCATCATGGTAGCCAGGATTTTCTGGTCCCTTTTCCTGTCCCCTCTGATGAGCTCTCTTGTGAGCGTGAGCTCCCAGGAGTGCACTGTGGCTAACCGTTGTGATTCCTCCAGCAGCACCATGCCGAGGTCCTCCCTCCGGCGCCGGTTCCTGGCCTACATCTCCTGGTTCTGCTCTACGCTACCCGCAGCTGCACCCCTCGCGTGAGCTGGCGCCTGGTCTGTGAATGAGAGGTTGAACACCACATACACATCTAGATGTGTATAAGAGACAGGGCTGGTACTGCTTTGTGGAGCTGGTACGCTTGGCTGCGGTCATGGCCGTGGCTCCATGGCTCCTGTGGTGCATGTGCTTGGTGCGGGTTCTGTACTGTGTTCCCTACCAGGGCAGTGCCCTGTGCGGTGCCCCATCATTCCTGTCCAGCCCCCCCATGTAGCGCCCCCCACCTCACAGGGCCCCAGGGTGCTGTGGCCATACCGGAGTTGTTAAGGCAGCCATCATGGGAGGTTGGTTGTCCTGGGGTACATGGTCCTGGGGTGTGGACATCGCTTCCCAGTGGCGGGGTCAGGGTTGCAGCGGGAGTGGGACTACAAGGGGTGTGGACTGGAAGGGCAAACCAGCTGGCAGGTCCTGTTGATCTATGTGGGGGAGGGGGACCCTGTGGACCAGGCCCGGGTAGGACTGCTGCAGGGGGAACCAAGGGTGGCCAAGGTGCAGGGGGGAACCTGCACCAGTGGGAGNGTCCCACTGGACCGAGAGTACCTGGATCCTATTCCTTGGCTTCCTGGGTGCTGTCCCGGGTCTCCACTTGTTCCTTGTGTGCCCCCTGTCCCTGTGGCCGGTAGGCCTGTGGGTGTTGGGGTCGTGTACGGAGTGTGGTGATTCGGTGCTCAGATCCCTGGGGTGCCTCCTCCCCCTGTGGGATGGGGATGTCCCCTCCCGCTTCCTGGCTGGCCTCACCAGGGGCACCTCCCCCCCCGCTCCATGGGGTCAGTCAGGGTGGGTTGCGTGTTGGCCCTGCATGTGCCCCTGGCGAAGGCACTGCTGTGTGTGCGGGAGGCCACTATGTCCCCGTCCATGCAGAGGAACTTGTGCAGCTCCTCCTGGAACTCAGATGTGTGCATGGTCCTGTCAGACTTGAGATTGTTGTCCTTGATAGGTTTATATCCAGACCTCAAGTCCTTTGTCTGCTGCATGCGCTGGGTGACATCCCTATTGTACCCCTGCCATTGCATCTCCTGGGCGATAGCTTCATAGACCTGTCTGGTCTTGTAGCTGTGCACCAGGTTGTGACATGTATAAAGTCCCTGATCTCCTGCCTTGACCAGGGCTCCCCCTTTTGGGACCCGCATGTGGGGGGTGACCAGCTTGGCGGCATGGGGCCTGCCCTGTGGATGTGGTAGCCTTGGTGATGGTTGTGTCCTGCTGGTGGTAGTGCATTTGGGGTTACTCCTGGTCCTGCTGGCTCCCTCCGTGCCCCCAAGGGGCCTGCCCTCCCCTCTCCCCCCTGGGGTGCCCTTCTGCTCACCTGGCTCTCTGGGGGGCCCTCCTCAGCCATCATCCTGCTGGTGTGGTGTTCCGTTGTCTGGGAGCTGTCATGCGGGGACGGGGAACCGGGTTATGCAGCTGCCACCTGCCCTGTGTTCCCTGGCCCATGGTGCTGGGCCTGGGGCATGGCCCTTCCATCCCCTTGCACTCACCTCACTATTGCTGCTGCTACTCGGGTCGTGCCCCTGGGATGTGCTGGGCTGGGGGTCCTCAGTCTGGGGGGGTCGGTGTGTGCCCCCTGCCCTGTGCCAGGAGACGTGCACTGTGTTATGGCCTGGCATGTCCCCCCCATTTTGCCCCCACCTGGGCACCCCCCTCATACTTCCCATCCCACCCCCCTCCGCTGGGGGGGCGGCCCCCCTGTGTACCTCCCATCTGCCCCCCCCCTTACCGGCAACCATGTACCCCTCCTTGTGCCTTCTCCCTGGGGCGCCCCCCCTGCACCGCCTTGTTGGGGCTTTCCCCACCCATCCGATGGGTTTTTATGGGTATTTGTGGGTGGGTGGCATCCGTGTAAAAGAGGCCTATAGCTCATAGACTGTCAATAGCTGATAAATCATTTTCTTCTTTTGTGCAGATTGAAACATTTTGAGAACCAAGAAGTAGAGTATGCAGAAGGATTTTTTTTGTCAAACTGATGGGAAGATATATTTCTTATTAAATGGGATCAAATGGCAAAAGTGAAAAAACAAAAACAAAAAATCAAGACTAAATTG
The DNA here is from genome assembly GCA_003113815.1 of Sphenodon punctatus. Taxonomy (NCBI): domain Eukaryota; kingdom Metazoa; phylum Chordata; class Lepidosauria; order Sphenodontia; family Sphenodontidae; genus Sphenodon; species Sphenodon punctatus. The sequence goes on along the minus strand of QEPC01015343.1, from coordinate 567,131 downwards.
GGTAAGTCATGATACTGCATATTGTACTGCATATTGTAATAGGGGTACTTGGGGTTGAGCCGTGTCCGGAAACTGTTCACGTCTTTAGGAAATGAGTAGCTCAAGTTCTTTTAGTCTCTATGCATCTGCAGTTTTCACCATATGCTTTCTCTATTTACAACTTCACATCATTATTAGTCTAATAAACCTGCTGAAAATTGGAGGGTGACGTCAAACTAATTGCAAAAGAAAACAGTCCTGTCTTATTTAATGCATTCAAGTGATGTTTTGAACATATCAGAAATCTAGAAAAATACTTAGGGGAACATTTCCAAAATGGTGAGTGAAAGATGGCTGCTGCTTTAATGTGACATAGCATTAAACTTGGACATGTACATCAGAAACTATTACAAACATTTACAAAACACATCTGTTACTGTTCACTTTCAATAATCACAACTTTGTACACACAAATTGTAATTTGCTTAATAACTTCCACAGATATAACAGAAATGTACTTGGGTGTGCTAGGAATAATAGGCCTGTTTAATTATTATTTATCACCTTTGTCATAAAACCAGCACATATTTGAAAAGAGCAATGGTCTTGAAGCATTTTCATTAGGGAAGTTTTAAAGTAATATTTTTTTCTCCAAAAAATTCCCCTACTAAGCAGCCCTGTACGCTGCGGGGGCCTTTGTCCCCATTTCACTCAGGGGAGAAGGCACAGTGGTGGGGGGGGTGAGTCTTTTCCACTGGTTGGGGAGAGGTCGGGCTGGCTGCGGCTTGCAAACTGCATCCCTCTGGGGATGCAGTTTGCATTGGGTAGTCTCAGCACCGTTGGGCTGCATCGATTGGCCAGTTTCAAGCCATGTGATAGTGGAGCATGCTGTGCAGCTCTCATTAGGCTGGCAGCGTGCGGACGAACAGGATGTGTGCAGCCGGGAGCAGCAAAGGGGGCTGATCCAGGCCTTGGTAGTGTCTCTCTACCTCCCTCCCCCCTGCGGATTTTGCAAGGCTACTGTGGCGGTGGCAGAGGGGCTTGAGGTAGTGGCAGCAGGCTGAGGAGTGGCAGCAAAGGCTAAGTTCTCAGGAAGCATTAAGGAAAGTGGGGGTGGACTAGCTAAAACGTGCATTTCCCAGGCTTGGGATATCAGGTTGGGGGGTTGGTATGGGCAGGAGAAAAGGGCCCGGGGGGGGGCAAGAAACCCATGAGCAGGGACCAAAAGGCTGCTGGCAGGGGAATGCGGGGGGGGGGGNGGGGGGGGGGGGGGAGATGGAGGACAGCTGACCTTTCACCCCTGGTACAGTTGGGGGTTCAGGGTGCTAATAATAGCCTGATGGATGTGGGGCCTGGCTTCCTCGGTGGGCAGAGGGTGACTGAGCTGGCATTCCAAACAGCTAGTGAAGGTGGCCCTAGACAGCATGCTGCTGTTGCTGGGCAGTTTAGTGACACAGCCCCCTCTGGTGGGGATGCAGGGGCAATGCAAGAGGGACTGCTTGGGCAAGCTTGGCAGCACGCTGCAGTTGCTGGGCAGTTTTGTGATGTGGCCCCCTCTGGTGGGGCTGCAAGGGCAACACAGGCTGTAATGGTGAGGTAGGCTCCAGGTGGGCTAAGAGGCCAGGAGGATCAAGGGATTGCACTATTGCAGTCCCTTGCAGACAGGATGGATGCGCGGGATGGGGTCATAGGCAGGCTGGCTGAAGTTGGCACGAGGGGGGCGGAGCAAGGGCCCGATCAGTGTGCAACTGGGGCTGGTGGTTTGAGTGATTCTGCCCTTGTTTTACCCAAGCCTAGTGAGCATGCTGCTCTGATACCTGCGACAGCTGGTGCAGGAACCAGTGAAAATAACCAGGTGGTGGAGCAGCATGAGCAGAAGGTGGACCAGATAGAACAATAGATTGCCAGGATTGCAGCGTTCATTGAGGCTGGTGGCCGGCCTGTGGCAGGGAGTGTGCCTCCTGTTGTAATGACGCAGGTTTCACCGGCGCAGATGGCCCCAATAGCGGAGGACGGTGAGTATCTGGATGGAGGTAGACGGGTTAATGATGGGTCCAGAGGAGCTGTGTGAGAGTAATTGTGGGGTGCAGGCACCGACTGCCTCGATCCAGGCATCATACTCACAGGCTGGGGAGAGTACGGTAACGGCTGTTAATTTGCCGACACAGCTGCAAGGGGGCTGAGTTGTGACAACGGGGAAAGCTGGACAGGGTCAACTGCGTGTGCATCAGGATCCAAACTGCTTGGTCTGGGTAGACAATGTGTGGCGCCCACAGGCGGGGGCTGCGGATGTGGCTGCGGCTGCGGCTGCGAGTCAGTCTGGGAATGTGGGTAATGGACAGAGTCAGGTAGCACCAGGGAGCAGTCATCAGGTTCAGCCCACTGAGGGGCCGTCAAGCAATCTGGATGATGCAGGGATGGCGGCACAGTCAGGGAGGGAGGTCCCTCCCCTGAGAGGTGGTTACGCCAGGGCTTCTGCACCCATTGGGGTGCACTTGATGCAAGCCACGTGAAAAAAAATCTGGAAAGGGGAGTATATTGATTTATTTGCCCAGCTCTTTTGCGATCCTATTCCTGATCCTAATGCAAGGCAGGAAATTAGGGAGTATGAAAAGTCAAAGTGAAGGAAGGTTGATAGGAATTGGGTGAACTGGGAGTAAGCATTTATCATTTACACCAGGGTAATCATGCAGGCGTTTCCCAAGAGGGCGATAGCCCTGTGGGAGTATTTTGATATTGTGAGGAGGGCCTATTTGACGAAGAAGGGTTTAGGGTGGCTCAGATACGACAAGGCCTTCAGGCAAAACGCGGCCATTGTGCTGGATGTGCGATAGGATGTGAAAGACCATGATGTGTGGCTTGAATGCATCCAAGAGAAGGATGTGGCTAGGGCTGATAATGGCCATGTTATTGTAAAGGGGACTGGGCAACCGACTGATCATTTTCGGGGAGAGCCTAGCAAGAAAGGGAGCCAGTCGCTGGCATGCTGGGATTTTAATGATGGGTCCCATAGTTTTTGTGCCAACTGTAGGTTCCAACATGTCTGCTTGCAGTGCAGCGGGCCTCATTCCATTGCCAACTGCCAGAGAGGGCGGGGCGGGGGACAAAACGGCAAGCGCCCCGTCCCAAATGGAGGAGGCTGAGGTGGGGGTGCAGGACAGCAGGTTGTTAGTAAGAGCACAAACCCCAGTTAGAAGGTGAGTACTCAGAGAATTGTTAAGGGGTTACCCACAGGTACAGTACGCAAGTTACATTATTGAAGGTTTTTGTGTTGGTTTTGAGATTCCATTTGAAGGGGAGTGGGTGCACATGTTTGCCCGTAATTTGAAATTGGTTAGTGGTTTGGAGGATATTGTTGAAAGAAAGTTAACGAAAGACGATTTAGAGGGACGGGTTGCGGGCCCCTTCACAGTTTTACCTATGGACAATTTGAGAGTTTCTCCACTTGGTATTGTATCCAAAAAGGCCCCAGGGAATTACAGATTGATACATCATCTGTCATATCCCCGGGGGTATTCCATGAAGGATGTGATTCTGCGGGACATCTGCACGGTGCACTATGCATCATTTGATGTTGCAGTGGAATTGATGCAAGAATGCAGTAGGGGTGCCTCATGGCAAAGAGTGATATTAAGTCGGCATTTCACCTTTTGCCTGTTCACCCTAAGGATTTTGACCTTCCGGGGTTCGCTTTCAAAGGTTAATTCTGTTATGACAAGGCTATGCCCGTGGGATGTTCCATCTCATGTGCTGCTTTTGAAAAATTCAGCACCTCACTAGAGTGGATAGTCAAACAAAGGGTGAGACTGGGTCATGTGACCCATTATCTCGACGATTATTTGTTTATCGGAAAGGCGGGGTCACAGGAGTGCGCCAACTTGTTGGGTGTATTCCGTGAAGTGTCTGAGTTAGTGGGTGTCCCTTTGGCTGAGGAGAAGACTGAGGGCCCTGCTCAGGTGCTAACCTACCTGGGCATAGAGCTGGACTCGGTCAGGGAATTGTCACGGTTACCCCAAGCTAAGATTCAGGATTTGCGGGTCGAGATAAGGGCATGCATGACTGCTGGTAAGGTTACGTTGAGGTTTTTACAATCCCTGCTGGGTAAGCTGAATTTTGCTTGCCGGGTTATTGCCCCGGGTTGGGCTTTCCTCTCTCGATTATACACCAGGACGGCCAGGGTCTCACTTCCCCATCACCACATCAGAGTGACGAATGAGATGCGGGAAGATCTGGAGGTGTGGTTGGAGTTCTTGAGGACGCACAACGGGGTTAGCCTGTGATGTGACCTGTATCTGTTGGAAGCGGAGTTGCAGGTGCACTCTGATGTGGCTGGGGCAGTGGGCTTGGTTATTTAATTCCAGTGTGCCTGGTGTTCAGAAAGGTAGCCAGATCAGTGGCATGCATCAGGTATTTTAAGAGACCTAAACTTTTTGGAGTTGTTTCCGATTGTAGTTGCGGTGCATGTTTGGGTTGACAGTTCTAGGGACAGGACAGTTACGTTTTGGTGTACTAACAAGGCTGTGGTGCAGGTGGTTAATTCTTTATCCTCGAGATGAGAGAGGGTGATACAGCTGGTGAGGGTCTTTGTACTGCGCTGTTTGAAGTTTAATATTCTGTTTTGTGCCAGGCACGTCCCGGGAGAGATGAACAAGATAGCTGATGCCCTCTCTTGTTTACAGATGCAGCATTTTTGGGAGCTTGCTCCCCAGGCGAAGAAGTAACAGGACTTCATGCCCAGGGAGTTATGGAGCATTGGAAGTTAGAGCTCATGGACACAGTAAAGGCTTCTGTGTCTCCGGCGACATGGCTCATGTATGAGAGGACGATCAAGGAATTCTGTGTGTTTGCTCATGGTAAGGGATGGCCTGTGGTATTCCCGGTGCCTATGCAGCAGTGGGTTCAGTTTGGTTTGGAATTGCGCAAGGGAGGTTTGGCAGCCAGCACGATAGCGGCAAAGTGGTCAGAATTGGCCTTTGTGTCAAAGATGTTTGGAGTACAGGAGTCGGAGCGGATGTCTGTGCTGAAGGCAATGATTGTCTCTTGCGGAGGCAGTGCCGGATGCGGACTGACTACAGGGTTCCTTTGTCTCCAAAGGTCCTGGCGGATAATGTTGGGAAACTTGGTGAGGTCTGTGTTGATGCTGGGGAAGTTTGTCTGTTTAAGGCGGCATTTATTTTAGCCTTTTTCGCAGCGCTAAGGGTTAGTGAATTGGTGGTGCAGGCCAGGTCTGACCGCTCTAGGTGAGAATTGCAGCTCAGTGATGTGACCATGGGGGGAGTAGGTATGGAGATGTGCATCAGGCTTTCCAAGACTGATCAGTTAGGCAGGGGCTTGAGGGTTGCTCTGGCTAGGTCCGTCGAGCCTCTGATTTGTCCAGTGGCATGTATGGAGGAGTATTTGAGGGTCAGATCTGGCATGCCTGGATCATTGTTCGTGCACCAGTCGGGGCAGCCGTTAACTCGTTATCAATTTATGGCAGTTTTTTGGCGTTGTTTGTGTTTGCTGGGGCTATCTGGGGTGGTTTTTAGATCCCATTCATTTCAGATTGGGAGAGCATCTTCTGCTGCTGAAGCTGGTTTTACTGATGGAGAAATTAAAAGGGTTGGGTGCTGGTGTTCTGGGTTTTTTAGAACTTATGTGTGCCCGTTCCCGGCACTATAGATTCATAAAGGGCTGTTGAGTGACCTTTTTTTCTTTTTCCCTTGTTCCTTTCAGGACGCCAGCTGAATTATCGGAAAAAGGTAATTTGGATTTTGGGCCACAGTTTCATTTGTTGGGCTGAGAAAAGGCTTCAGGCAACGAGTTGGGGCACACAGCTCGGTTTGGATGATAAAGCGGTCATGGTTTGGAAGGACCCGAGGGGTATGCTGTGGCCCCAGTTGATGCCAATGGTCATGGAGTGGTTAGAAAGACCTCCGCCTTATCTGATTTTGATCCATTTGGGTGAGAATGATTTCACCAGGGATCTGGTTTGAATCTTTCAATTATGATTAGGCAGGATTGGATCAGATTGCGGGAGATTTTTCCTCAGGCCACTCTGGTGTTCACTGAAATTTTGTAGAGAATCAGGTGACCTGGGGCTGTTAACCCAATAGCGGTGGATAGAGCCAGAAAAAAGGTTAATGTCAAAATTAGGAAGTGGATAGGGTTGCATGGGGGCGTTTGGTTTAATCACTCTGAAATTCGATGGACCAAACCCGAACTATATTGGCAGGATGGGGTTCACCTATCCGAGATTGTTTTGGATTTGTATATTGGTAATATAAAGACCATGCTTAAAACATTAATTTAGGGAGTTTTTTGGGTGTTAAGTAGTCAAATAGCTAAACTGGGGGGTGTTCAAGCAAGTGAAACTGCTGAACTTGTGGTGGTTTTCAGTACCATACAGTAAATTGGTAAGGGCTTTATAGCCTGGGTACAGTGGAGGATGATCAGGATCATCCGACATGGTGGAGCCTGGGAAGCAAATTAGGGGATGGACACCCCAGATGATCCCAGGAAGGAAGGGGAGATGTTGTGGGCATATGGGGAGGATCCAAGTGGTCGCAAAATATACATCAGTAACATCTGTCCTTCAAGGAAATGGATTAATGCAGTCCATGGGAAGGGGATTGGACTGGCATCTCCAATCCAAAAGATGGGAACTCTATGGTACTGAAAGCGGGGAGTGAAGAAAAATTTGGATTGGATAATGATAAATTTGGATTGGATTGGATTGGATAAATTTGATATGGCAATCCCCTTGTTATTCAATCACCTTAATTGGGAACAATTTAATTGGCATTTAATTGGCATGGTAATAATACAAATGAGATTAATTGACTAATACTGGTTTTACTTCGCAAGGCGAAGGTTTAAAGAATTCAATTCAGGCTAATTGGGCTTTGATCTCATCCAGCGCTCTTTAAGGTATTAGAGTGGATACATTTGGTTAATTGATTTTGTTTTTCTTAACAGGTTAATTAAGATTGGATTCAATAAATACAGCTGCGGCCAGCTTTTACCCAATATCCTTCATGTCTGTGTCCTTATTCCTAGTGCGGGGACAATCATAACCGTTTTCTTTACAATGGTAAAGCATTGTTCATATTTGGTCTGTAGTCCATGCAAGACATGGGCATTTTTACACGCACGTTAAAGTTCCGAATTTTTCAAACCTCTGGGTTTACAAGTCCACAAGTAAGTTCCAGATACATTTTTCACACACACACTGCCCTGAGGCAGTTCCTGGATGCATTCTTCACACAAACACTGCCCTGAGGCAGCCTAAAGTAGCTGCAGCTGTATACATGAAATGATGCCATAGAAACCAAGTGACCACAGCTGCCTGGGCAAAGCAGTTTACCAGGAGAACTTTTTACACACAAAAGATCTGGGAGAAGTTCTACAGAGAAGTTCAAAGATCCAGATGTTTAAGATCTGTGTGAGTGATTTAGACGCACAGAAAGTTCAGGATGTAACAGCACACAGCCAGGAGAAATGTGTATGTAAAAACACCCATTATGTGGAAACCTGTTCTTGTGGTGAAATTAAAATTAGGATAGTGAGTAATTTCAGATATTACGGGATCACAGTCAGCCACCGTGAATCACAGTGGATTCAGGGCGGTGGCTGTGATCACATGAACATCTATTTCCTCCCAGACAGATATTCACCACAGTGAACACCTGGCTAGAATCAAATTATTATTATTTATTATTATTATTATTAACAAATATTTATATAGCACCAGCAGTGTACCTGGCACTTTACAAAGTAATAAAATAGACACGGTCCCTGCCCCTAGGGCTTACAATCTGAGAGACAGGAGCTGGGGGAGAGATATAGGAAGGGGAACAGAGGGAGAAACAAGGGGTCTAACATTCATGAAGATGCGAGGTCTCAAGTGCACATACTTGGCTTGGTTAACACGGTTGACCACGGTTCTGGAGGTGAGGCCGTCCTCACCTCCAGAACCATGGTTAGGTTGTCCACGATCCTGGATGGGGCTGTCAGTGGCCATGATGAATGACTGTTTGCCAGTATCAGGTCCCAACCACAGGATGGAATTGAGCACAGCGGCCTGATTGGCCACCGTGCCCACCCATCTCCCCGAGGGTCTGAGCAGCCGCATGTCGCGTCGTGCCACACAGCCCTGCTTCACCTGAGATTCCCCTCTGCAATCAGGCTGGCACATCTGATGGACAGCCGGTCTGATCATGGACCAGGATCTGAGATGAATCCCGGTCCAGGGTTCATCATGGCGGGCCGAAAGGCCTGTCACATCTGAAATTACCCTATATCTCATCAATGAGATCAGTGTGAGAAAGACCTGACAAATTGGAACACCTGACACCACAGCAATTTCCACATGCCACTGAACACTGTAGTTTATGTTTTTGGAAGCTACATTGACCAGTCTTACAATTGGACCAGTCTCACAATTGGTCCACTACTTGCACCTGAAGGCATTTAGGAGCTCTGGAGGGGCTGGTGCCATGTCTGTTGAGATAGGCTGTAATCTATCATCTGCAGTTACCCATCCATAATCTTCCACACATAAACCATCCACTTTTCTGATCCACTATTGTACTTGGTAGTGCTACACGTGTAAACGGTGGTACTTGGCAGCTGCTGTGGTTAGTGGAAGTGTGTTAACTTGTTCAAATGACATGCTACCAGAAACTTTCTCACAAAAGCATCTGTAGCACAGTATGTCTAGGCTCTCACCAGATTAACCATTGTGTAGGCAAGCATTTTTTGGATGCTGTGCTGCAGAACACTTTTACTTGCTCCACAAAGCGTGTGCTGCTTCTTCCTTTCTGGAAAGTCATACCTTTTTTCACTTTAAACAAATGGGAAGTTGTCACAGCCACCAATTGCGTGTGCAAATGGTAGGTAAAAGGTAGTTTCACAGTCATGTTTTTCCTTTGTAAGTTTAATATTCCATACCAGTGGCTACTTCTTGGAGTTTTGCTTTCCCTCCAAATTAAAGTGAAGACTGAAACAGCATTAGTATAGTAACACAAAAGAACTAGGAGATCCTCCCCAATAGCAACAGTGTTGCATGTTTCAGCATAGTTTACTGCTGTTCTGACAACATAGGTCCCTGTGGTATACAGAGGAGCTGAGGCGGATGACGTGAGAAGGGCGGCGGTTAGACTGCTGTCCACACTGCCACAACATAGGTACGTAACCAGACTATGTCGCAATGGGTCAACTTCAGTATGAGAGTGACACCACCGTCAAAGGTTTTCTTTGTTGCCTTCATTGCATCCGCTAAGTCCTGTCTAACTGAGCTCTTTTGTGTGGTGAGGGAGCTGGTCAGTCCGACCTCCCTCCGTCTGAATTCAGAGTTATCAAATACTCGCTGTAACTTGTTTGTGGGCTTTTTTGTGTACAAAGTAGCTCATATCCACCACGGTTTTGACGCAGCACTTTTAGCAGTGGGTGAGCCAGAGGCAGTTGAAGCCCCATCTTGTCCTGTTTTATGGGATTAATTTCAAGATGTGTCACCCTCGGATGTGGGGGATGCTCTTGGAACTGTTCAAGCCACTTATTGTGAATTATATCCATGCCCTTCCTGGCTGGTTAACACCAGCCGGGAGACATTAGGGCCGTTGCTTGCTGGGATAGTCAATGCCACCCTTGGGGAGGGCAGGGTGCCGGTCTGTCTCAAGGACACTGTGGTGCGGCCCCTTCTCAAAAAGCCATCATTTGATGTTGGTGTCCTGGCCAGCTATCATCTGGTCTCTAACATTCCCTTTCTAGGAAGCGTTATTCAATGGGTGGTGGCTTGACAGCTTCAGGAGCATCTGGACCGGGTCAATTTTCTGGATCCCTCGCAGTCTGGCTTTCATCCAGGTTATGGCACAGAGACTGCACTTGCGGCCTTGGTTAACGACCTCTCGCATTAGTTGGACCTGTTGATTCATTAGGTCTTTCAGCTGCATTTGTTACCGTTGATTATGAGTTGTTGGTGACTCGGCTGCGGGACTGGGCAGGGATCAGTGGGGCTGTTCTTGAATGGTTCTGCTCTTTCATGGCTGGGAGAACCCAACGTGTGGTGCTGGGTGATTATTCATCTTCTTCCGGGGCCTCACATGTGGAGTCCTGCAGGGTTCCATCTTCCATTCCATTCCATTCCATATTTATTTCTACCCCGCACTCTCTCCCATAGGACTCGAGGTGGCTTACAAAATATATAACATATTCTGGGTTTTCCACACAGGGGCCCCAAAACATTAAACAGCATCTAACATGATATACAATTTAACCAAGAAAAACAAAATAGATTTTTTTTCCCCAATCACATCCCCTTAGCTCAACCAATAAACCACTCTATAACCTCACCCACAAAAACAGGGTAGGTCCCACCAACAACCAAATCCTCCATATCATCCCCGTTGCCACCAGGGGAAACCTGACCACCTCCACCCTCCTCTCACCAGGGGAAGGTGGCCGCACCAACCATACGTTCACAATCCTAAATAATTCCCCTTCCTCCTCCCATCCTCCTATCTCTTTCCTCAATCCCACCCAGGGCACCCCACCACACACAACTCTCCCCTACTCTCTTCCATAAATATCCTACAATCCCTCTCCACAACTCCCCTGGTCTCATTGCCACAAAAAACTGCTTGTACACAATTTCCGCCCCCCCTCCTCTGCTCTTCCTCCCTCAAAGAGTACCCCCCCTCCAGGCCCCAAAGGTCCACACCATTTGGCTGAGGCCCTTTGGCTCGCGGACGCTGGGTGGCGGCCTGCGGCGCAGTTGCCGGTCTGTGCTTTAAGTGCCCCTCAGCACTTCCGGTGAGCAGCGTGGGGGGGGGAGGGCAGGGGAGGGCAAGAAGACCATCCAAATCCCCTTCACCTGCTCCCCTACTCTCCATAGATGTCCAGCACAAACCCTCAGCCACAGGAGCAGCAGCAGGAGCAGCAGCGCCAGTGGGGATGCAAGTCCCTGATGATAAGTGTAACGCAGCCGCCGGTCTGTGCTTTAAGTGTCTCTCAGCATTTCCAGTGAGCAGCATGGGGGGGAGGGTGGGGTGGCAAGAAGACCATCCAAATCCCCTTCACCTGTTCCCCTCCTCTCCATAGATGTCCAGCACAAACCCCCAAACACAGGAGCAGCATCGGGAGCAGCAGCACCAGCGGGGATGCAAGTCCCTGATGGTAAGTGTAACGCAGTTGCCGGTCTGTGCTTTAAGTGCCCCTCAGCACTTCCAGTGAGCAGGATGGGAGGGGGAGGGGGGGGAGAAAGAAGACCATCCAAATCCCCTTCACCTGTTCCCCTCCCCTCCATAGATGTCCAGCACAAACCCCCAGCCACAGGAGCAGCAGAGGGAGCAGAAGTGCCATCGGGGATGCAAGTCTTATCCCCTCTCTTGTTCAATGTGTATTTGCAGCCTTTGGAGGAGGTTGTCAGAGAGTTTGGTGTAAGGTGTCATCATTGCATTTTTTTTTATGTTTAAAATTGTTTTATATTATGCTGGAAGCTGCCCCGAGGTGCCGTAGGCATGGGGGGTGGCATATAAATATAAATAAATAAATAAATAAATAATATGCTGATGACACTGAGCTATATCTCATGTTCATCAGACCCAGGTCTGGCAGTCTCGGTGTTTACCCAGTGCCTTTAGCTGTGGGGGATTGGATGAGGTCGAACCTCTTGAAGTTAAATCCTGACAAGATGGAGTTGATGGTTGTGGGGAAAGCTAGGGGAGCAATGGCCCCCATAATTGATGGGGTCTGCCCTCCCCTGTTATGTCAGGTCCATAGTCTGGGAGTGCTCCTTGATCCGTAGCTCCACCTGGATGTCCAGGTGAAAGCTGTGGTGAACAGTGAATTCTGCAAGTAACATCTGGTGCATCAGCTTAGGCCCTATGTCTCAAGACTCGGACCTGGCCACAAGCATCCATGCTTTTATTACCTCAAGATTAGACTACTGTAATGCACTCTATGTGGGGCTACCCTTGGTGCTGGTTTGGAGACTGCAGCTGGTGAAGAATGCGGCGGCTCATCTCCTGAAAGGGATGGGCCAACGTGAGCACATTACTCCAGTGCTCAGTTCTCTGCACTGGCTACCAATAGTCTTACTAGGGATGGGCGTACAGAATGCGGTTCAAATGTTTGGATGTTGGGTCGTTCAGTTCGAAACCTGAGTTCCCCCAGGTTTCCCGGGTTTCAACCATGAGGAGGGCATTCTCTGTGGCTCCACCATGGCTGTGGAACTCCCTCCCATTGGAGGTCCGCCTGCCCGCTGACCTCCCCTCTTTCCGTAGACAGTGTAAGACCTGACTGTTCTGCTGGGTCTTTACTGAGGGAGATGGGATGGGAGGGTTGGGCTAAGGAGGGGTTTGGGGTAATGGGTGTGAGGGTTGGCACAGGGATTGGGGAAGGGTTGAACCCACGGACCTGGTTACCCCACTCACACCCCACAGAACAGGACTCCTGCAAAGAAGGCGGAACACAATTACCCTGAAGAAAAAGTCCCCTCAGGTTGACATGTGGCCCTAATAGTTCCCAAGGGAACAGGGCCGTCTCATCATAGGGGTGATCAGTACAATGTGTGTGCAGCCTTCTGCCCACTTGCAGGGGGAGTAACTCCCTGCCCGTAACCACACACCCCACCCACACCGTGCTCAGGAGAATATCACCGGGTGAGGGGTGTTTGTGTTGGAGGGGGGAAGCACCACACGGGATGGGGGACTCGGAGGGGGAAAGCCCTAGGCCCCACAAGGGAGGGAAACACGGATGGGGCCTGAGGAATAAACACCGGGCTGTGCCGCACACCCACCTCTCACTCCCCACCCCCCACTCACTCTCCACGTCTTTCCTCTCGCTCTTCCTTTCACACTCCTTGCACTCGCCTTTCACTCGCAACTGGTCTCGCACTCTAAAGCTTCTTCTCTCAAGGACAACGCTCCACACCACTCTCCAGGGCCAGCTTCACAGAGGACTGATCGCCGGCGGGGAGGCATGGCCCGCTCTGGCCTTAAGAGGCCCTAGCCACGCCCCTGTTTTGCATGCAGGCGCGCCGACCTCCGCAGCGTTTCTGGTGGCCCCGCCCCTTTTCCCCCCGTTGGTTCGGCGTCCGGCAGTAAGGGAGCCTGACCCCCGCTGCTGGAGGCGGGGCCTGGCTCCGCGGGGGTGATGGGAGCCGGGGGGTTGCTTTCTGTCTCCGGGCCCCCCCTCTGTGTGTCTCTGGCTGCCCCGTGGGGGGGGCGCGCGGGGACCCGCCCCCTGTTATTCCTAACAGCACCCCCTCTCCAGGGTCCTCGTCGGCGCCAAGGGTTCTGTCCAATTTTTGGTTTGGAGGGATGCTGAAGGTGGAACATACGGAGCAGTCGAGGGGCATGAATGGAGGAGGCGGGTTCCCACGAACGGTCGGCAACTCCATATCCTTTCCAGTCTACAAGATAAAACAACTTGCCTCTCACCCATTTGGAGTCCAGGAGGGCTCGGACTTCGTATTCGGGTTCTCCTTGAATTTCACACACGGGTTCCGGAGGCTCTGCTTCTGGGAAGAGAGGGGGGTAGTAGGGTTTAAGCAATGATACGTGGAATACTGGATGGATGTGTAGAGTAGGGGGGAGTTTCACGCGGTATACTACAGGGTTGATTTGTTTCTCGATGCTAAAGGGTCCCATATATCGGTTATCCAATTTTGCCGACGGGCGAAGGGAGGGGTAATGGCGTTGGTCTACCCATACCTTGTCCCCTATTTGGTACTGAAGGGAAGGGTTTCGATGGAGATCCGCGATTTTCTTATATTGTTGCCTTGCCTCTTGTAAGGTCCTTTGAGCATGCTTATGATAACAGTGTAGGCGTTGGATCATAGCCCCTGCGGCGGGTACATCGGTTGCAGGTTCTTCGGACAAGGTGAGTCGAGGATGAAAGCCGTTGGAGACAAAAAAGGGGGAGGTTCCCAGAGCTGCGTGAGGGGCATTGTTGAATGCGAATTCAGCAAGGGCAAGGTAGGAGACCCAGTCTTCCTGTAAATAATCGACGTAGCAGCGGAGGTACTGTTCCAGCGTTTGATTTGCCCGTTCTACCTGCCCATTGGCTTGTGGTCGGTAGGCCGTCGTAGGGGTGAGGCTGGTTCCCATGGCGGAAAACAAGGCCCGCCAGAATCGGGCAACGAACTGGGGCCCACGGTCCGAAATAAGGGTACAAGGGAGACCATGGTGTTTTACTACGTGTTGGAGGAAAAGCTGGGCGGTCTGTCGTGCTGTGGGAAGTTTCTTACAGGGGACAAAGTGACCCATCTTTGTAAATTGATCCACAATTACGAAGATGGTTGTATATCCCTGGGAAGGAGGTAGCTCTACAATAAAGTCCACGTTCACCCTTTGCCATGGTCCTCGTGGCAGGGGACCTAACTGCAACAGTCCTACGGGTTTCCGTCGAGGCACCTTGGTGCGACAGCAAGTAGGGCAACCTTGTACATACTTTCTTACATCCTGCCAGATGGCAGGCCACCAAAAATGTCTTTGTAGCAGTTGCAGAGTACGGCTCTGGCCGGGGTGTCCGGCCATGGGGGCATCGTGATGGGCCCATAGAATTTTTTGGCGTGCACAACGAGGTACCACGATCACCCCTTGCCGCATGGGCAATCCCGTGGCGGAAGAGGAGGCTAAGTCTTGTGTTGCCGGGTCTTGCGCGGCCCACTCTATCAATTGTTGCTTGCTGATACTCCCGGCCAGGAAGGCTCGTTGCTCGAGAATAGCTTCTCCGCGTGTGTTAAGTTCGGTAGGGCCTTCTTGACATCGGGAGAGGGCATCTGCGACTGTATTTAATTTCCCGGGTCGGTAGACGATTCGAAAGTCGAAATGTGCAAAGAAGAGTGCCCATCTTGCGTGACGGGCATTTTGAATCCTGGCCGTTTGGAGGAACACCAGATTTTTGTGGTCGGTGATGACCTGTACTGGATATCGGGCTCCTTCAAGAAAGTGGCGCCATACCTCGAAGGCGGCGCGTATCGCCAGGAGTTCCCGGTCCAGGATGGTGTAATTTCGCTCCGCGGCCGTCAGTTGTCGGGAATAGAAGGCACATGGTAATGGTTTTTGTTCTGATACCACCGGCTGGGAGAGCACTGCTCCCAGCGCAACACTGGAGGCGTCTGTTTCCACGAAAAAGGGTTTGGAAAAGTCAGGGTGTCGCAGAATAGGAGCAACAGTGAAGGTAGTCTTTAACTGCTCAAAGGCCGCCTGCTGGGCTGGGCCCCAGATGTAGGGTTGACCCTTTTTCAAGAGGGTGGTCAAAGGTGCGGTTAGATCCGCATACTGTGGGATATATTGTCTATAATAGTTCGCGCTTCCTAGAAAGCGTTGGAGCGGTTTGACAGCTTGAGGGGCCGGCCACAGGCGGATGGCTTTTACCTTCGCGGGGTCCATGTGGATCCCTTGCGCCGAGATTATGAATCCCAAGAAGGGAACCTCTGTTTGGTGGAACGCGCACTTCTCCCTTTTACAGTACAACCGGTACTGGCGCAATCGCTGTAGGACGATCCTTACGTGTTGGATGTGTTGGTGGAGATCTGAGGAAAAAACAAGAATGTCGTCTAGATAGGCGACGACGAATTGGTCAAGGATGTCGCGAAATATATCGTTTATTAAATGCTGAAATGCAGCAGGTGCATTGGCAAGGCCATAGGGCATAACCAGATATTCAAAGTGCCCATATCTGGTTCGAAACGCGGTCTTCCATTCGTCTCCTTCTTTTACGCGGAGGAGATTGTACGCCCCGCGTAAATCAAGTTTTGTAAAAAGGGTGGCTCCTTGGAGTCGGTGCAATAGTTCGGGAATCAAGGGAAGAGGGTACCTATTCTTTACCGTGATGGCATTAAGCCCTCTGTAATCAATACACGGCCTTAGTCCCCCATCCTTTTTGGGAACAAAAAAAAGGGGGGCTCCCCCAGGGGAAGTCGAAGGGCGAATGAACCCCTTGGCGAGGTTCTCGTCGATGTATTCTTTTAACGTCTGCAACTCGGGTTCCGATAGGGCATAAATCCGCCCATAGGGGGGTACCGTGTCAGGTAACAAGGAAATGGAGCAATCGTAGGGGCGATGTGGGGGAAGTTCCAGCGCTTGTTGTTTACGAAACACGTCTTCTAGGTCGTGGTACACGCGAGGCAATATCGAAGAGTCCGGGGGGGCGATGGTTGTTCCTAAGGCATGGCCGCCTTGTTGAAACGACGGTGGCTGGCAACGAGATTGGCAAAAAGGGGAGGAAAAGGACAATTTTCTTTTTTCCCAGTCAATCGAGGGGTTGTGTTGTCGCAACCAGGCAATACCCAATACCACCGGGAAGGCGGGTGTACTAACCGCATCCAATATCAGTTTTTCTCGATGGTGCCCCATCCAGCACTCAAGGCCAGGGGTGCTATGGGTGACTGGGCCCGAGACCAACGGGGATCCATCAATTGCAAAAATGGCTTCCGGTGTCGGTTTAGGGGTCAGGGGGATTCCATATTTCTGTGTGACGCCTACATCGATGAAGTTTCCCGAGGCCCCAGAGTCCACAAGGGCCAGGAGGACTATCGTCTTGGTGGCCTGGATCTGGAGCATTACCGGAACTCGGAATTGCTCCCCGTGCAGCGCCTTTATAGACATCTGCTTGGGTTTCATAAAGGGGTATGGGGGATTCTTCACCGAGGTGCCCCCTGCCCACCTCGGCCTCGGTCGTTTCCCGAACCCCGACGACTAGGGGGTAGTTGGGGACAAGAACTAGTGAAATGGCCGGCTAGGCCACAATAGTAGCATAATCTCCCTACCCGCCGACGCTCTTTTTCTTGTGCATCAATGGGGCCTCGTGCTGCCCCGATCTGCATTGGTTCTGGTTCCTCGCCCTTTGCAGCTCCTACTCCCATCGTGGGGTTCCGGGGGACCCATAGCCGTGTCGAGTCTTGGCGTCGTTCTCGCCGTCGCTCGGTAAGTCTTTCATCTATCTGGCAGGAGAGATTGACGAGTTCTCCCCATTTTGCGGGGGTTCCTGTTAGCGCTAGCTGGTCTTTAATGTCGTCGTTCAGGCCCTTGCGAAACAAGACCTTTAATACCTCGTCTGCCCACCCCAGCTCCACTGCTAGTTGCTGGAAGCGTGTGACATACTCCAAGAGAGGGCCCTTGCCTTGCTTCAGGGTCATAATGGCCGCCTCCGCGTCCCGTTTGCGATGGGGGTAATCAAACAGAAACTGAAATTCCTGAAGAAACCCCTCCAGGTCGTGTAGTAGGGGGCTATTCTTAAGAAGGAGGGGTGTGGCCCAGTCCAAGGCAAGGCCCTCCAAGTGCCCTATAATAAAGGCCACTTTAGCTGAGTCTGAAGCATACATGCGGGGTTGCATCTGGAACGCCAACTTACATAGGGCCAAAAAGCCCTGAAAGGACCTTCTGTCCCCTCCGAATTTTTGGATGGGGGGATGTCGTGGCTCCCTCCCCGGGCTTCCTGCGGCCGCGACCGCTGGTGGGGGCGGGGGCCCAACCACGGGTGCCTCATCTTCATCTTGTTCCCCTACGCCTCCCATCGCTCCCTGCTCCTTCAAATCCTTTAATTCTAACGCCAAGGCTTGGATGGCTCGCCCCATTTCGGCTACCTGTTGTGCCAGGTCCATGGTCCCTGCCGGCGATACTGTGAGGGTTGGCACAGGGATTGGGGAAGGGTTGAACCCACGGACCTGGTTACCCCACTCACACCCCACAGAACAGGACTCCTGCAAAGAAGGCGGAACACAATTACCCTGAAGAAAAAGTCCCCTCAGGTTGACATGTGGCCCTAATAGTTCCCAAGGGAACAGGGCCGTCTCATCACAGGGGTGATCAGTACAATGTGTGTGCAGCCTTCTGCCCACTTGCAGGGGGAGTAACTCCCTGCCCGTAACCACACACCCCACCCACACCGTGCTCAGGAGAATATCACCGGGTGAGGGGTGTTTGTGTCGGAGGGGGGAAGCACCACACGGGATGGGGGACTCGGAGGGGGAAAGCCCTAGCCCCCACAAGGGAGGAAAACACGGATGGGGCCTGAGGAATAAACACCGGGCTGTGCAGCACACCCACCTCTCACTCCCCACCCCCCACTCACTCTCCACGACTTTCCTCTCGCTCTTCCTTCCACACTCCTTGCACTCGCCTTTCACTCGCAACTGGTCTCGCACTCTAAAGCTTCTTCTCTCAAGGACAACGCTCCACACCACTCTCCAGGGCCAGCTTCACAGAGGACTGATCGCCGGCGGGGAGGCATGGCCCGCTCTGGCCTTAAGAGGCCCTAGCCACGCCCCTGTTTTGCGTGCAGGCGCGCCGACCTCCACAGCGTTTCTGGTGGCCCCGCCCCTTTTCCCCCCGTTGGTTCGGTGTCCGGCAGCAAGGGAGCCTGACCCCCGCTGCTGCAGGCGGGGCCTGGCTCCGCGGGGGTGATGGGAGCCGGGGGGTTGCTTTTTGTCTCCGGGCCCCCCCTCTGTGCGTCTCTGGCTGCCCCGTGGGGGGGGCGCGCGGGGACCCGACCCCTGTTATTCCTAACAATGGGTTATTTTAACTTTGGGATTATTAGTGTTGTTTTTAATGTATTTTATTACATTATGGATTTTTAAATGTTGTTAGTTGCCGTGAGATGCAGGAGGTGGCAGCATATAAATTTTAATAAATAAATACATTTTAATAAATAAATAAATAAATAAATAAATAAATAAAGTCTGTATTACCCTTTACATGCACCATTTGGCAATCAATGTCCATCAGTTTTGCACTTAGTATGTTGATGAAACATTGTTCATTTTGTCAGCAAGGAAAAGCTCCTTCTTTGTTTAAATAACCATGTCTCCTGTGAAGCTTACCTGCACTTCAAAAACGCCTCCTGAATGTCTCAAATGTATTTATTTGTTTGTTTGTTTATTTATTTCGCTACTCTTTTACCCTGCACCCTCCCACTCACAGAGCAGCTTGGGACAGACAATAATAATAATAATAATAATAATAAATAAAAGAAAAACACAATATACAATTTAAAATTCATTAAAATGCTAAAAATATACAAAGGGCAGACCCCTCCCCCCCAACCCACTCTACCCGTCTCCCTATCCCTACCCGTCTCCATAAAGGATAATGTGTACTATCCTTTATGGACGGACCAGATTCATATCCTCAAACAGAATTACTGGGTTTATGTACTTCTTCAAAACATAATTAACATACATGACACAGATGGAATCAAATGTAGCCCTTCTGTGCCTAGGCAATTGTTAAAGAAGCAAACCACCAACTAGAACATTAAACATACTGGGAACTCTCCAATGACTTGGACGTCAAACCATATTTCTGCTGGACTATATATATACACAGTTCTCTGTACAAAGTCTCTGTCTCGGAGACATAGCACTTCAGCATCTCAGCCCATCTCTCTGGTCAGGCACAGTTCCTCCCCAGGCCAGAGATTAACTTCTCCAAAACTCTGTACTCACATGCTTTGCAGACCAGGCACCAATCCCTCAGGTAGCCTGAGCCAAACCCTCCAGCCCAGGCAAATCCTAGGAGCAGGGTTGAAGCACTCTGGCTCCTCCCAAGCAGCTCTCCTTCAGTTAGTCTCCTTGTCTGAGGCAGAGTTATCCCCTAGCTCCCGCCTCCTCTATGTCTCCCTTCTGATCTCTCAGTACTGGGTTTTAGCTTTTGGGCTGTCTCAGCCACACCCAGCCACAGGTGTTAGCCTTCAGATGCTGTCCTTTCATTCCTGGGGTGCCTGTGCCTCAGATAGCACCTTCACCCTTATGCTGGTGCAATCCTATTAGAGGGTTAGCTTCCCACTTAGGCTGCGCCCTGCCACAATGATATTCTTCAGAATTTCAACCTTTAGAGATCATATTTTCGGTATGTACAATACAAGCACAAAGTACCTGCTTTGTGTACTTCCCCCACCCCACCCCCCTCTCTCCTGAAAAATAGTGTAACTGACATTGGTCATACAAAAAGTTCAGTACACTATTTGAGGCAAGAAATCTTTGATTTTGTGGGTAATACAATTTACTAGTGAGCCTGAGGGATAGGGTGGTGTATAAATCTAAAAATAATAGACAATAATAACAATAATGATAATAATTAATAATCTTCTCTTGGTAGAGCTACATGTCTTAGATATTTTACCATCTAAAGTTAAGCACTCATTTTTTAAAAGCTAATTTGTGCCAGGAAAATCAGTAAATGGGAAAGTTTTGTATCAGTGACATTTAATCCTTCCTTCATTTAAACTTTGAAATGCATTTTTACTGTAAGTTGAAAGTGAGGATTAGTGTCGTCATTATAAAACTACAAATATTTATCATATCTTCTAACTGATCTGCAGATTAAAAACTTTTAAAAGGTAGAATTTTGTTCTACACTCATGGCTATTTTTTCAACACATTCTTCAAGAGTGATGCCAACTGAATGTGTTTCATAGAACCCTGTCGTGAACAACAGAAGTTTCTTTTGACAATTAGGGTTATTCAGAAGGCACCCTTATCATTTTTGTTTTCATTTTAATTTACAAAAAAACCCTTCATTTTCAGGGGGAACGGGTGCACAGTCACCTCCACCCATCCCCACCCATGAATCATCGAGCATTGGAGCCCATTGCTCCGTGCGTAGGTGATGGGTGTAGATGAATGGATCTGGGTGTATCGGGGGAGCGCACAGGCCCACGCACCCCCACCCATCCCCCATGGCATTCACACAGGCGTTTCCACCCATCTCCATGCAGCGGAACAGCAGGTGGGGGGCGTCTCATGCGAAAAGCGCCAAAGCGAAGAGAGACAGGTCTTTTCACTCAGAAGGTAGAACAGGGTCGGGAATCTTTTCCCTTCCAGGGCCACTTCAAAAATTGTTTCAAGCTCTGAGGACCACATAGAAATGGGGGATGGAGATGCTTAAGGGATTTTCTCAAAGGGAAGAAGGGTCCATATACAGATCTGGGCCACAAATCTCTCCTCTCTCCTTGAGTGCATTCTTATCTCCTCTCCTTTGCCCTAAACTGTTTTTCAGTGCTAGGAAACGAATTGAGCAGCTGGATTCAGGAACTGGAAAGAGGCCACATAAAAACTTCCTAAGGGCTACAATTGGCCCCTGGGTGTGAGGTTCCCCACCAGGGACCCAATTTGTATCTTGTAATTTTCTTTTAATTCCTTTATATTTAACGTTTATTTTGTAATTTCATTATATATATAAATTTGCTATCATTAAATGTTGTTTTTTCCCCATTGATTTCTATTGGAAATTGATTTCTGGCTGTAACTTCTTCATTTTTTATCCAATTTCCTTGGGTTTTGGCGTGTTTGTACCTCTTTACAGAGGGTTCATCCCAGCCAAATTACATAATGATTGGATAAAGGATCCCAATTCTTCAAGTAATTGAAGGTTTGTGTTTTATGCACATATTTGTAGCTATAACATCTTTGTTTCCATGAACTTTACACTTATGTACCCATCCCAAAAGGGATAATCCCTGCCAACTTTCAGGAAGATTGCCTAAAGGATCCTGATTTTATAAGCAATTTAATCATTTCATAATTTGCCCACACATTTCCAGCTGTAACGCCTTTGTTCTCCATCCAATTTGGTGAACTTTGGAAACACTGTTCCCCTCACCCAAGGGATCATCCCTGACAAATTTCAGAAAGATTGGATAAAGGGTCCCAATTTTATAAGCAATATCAGTTTCCTGATTTTAACAGAATGTGTAAATTTTCTTAAATCCCTTGCAGGTGTTCCTTATGTTTAAACTATAGAGGATTTACTTTTACTAGATCCAGACATCTGTTTTTTGGAGCATTTTTAGAGAAAGCGAAGAAGACAGAGGGAGGTGGGCAGAGCAGAGGAGGAGTAGGTGCCAGTGGCACTGGCACAGGCTTCAGTCATTAGCACCCCAATATCTGTGGGGGCATATGTGGGGGAGAGTAGAGGCAGAGCTCAGATTTTTTGAGCACTTGCAGTGAGGCTGAAGACTGCAGAGAGCCAGTCTCACACACACAGAACACTGAGCCAGCCTACAATCCACACAAGATCTAGCCAAGGTGAGGGCTGTGCAGCTTGGTAGAAGCTTATATTAGCTCCACAATGCCCACACCCAATTCCCTGATTACAGTTATTGGGCACTGGCAAGTTGGAAGACTGGGAAGCTTCTCCAGAGAATAAGCCTATACCAGAGAGTCTCTTATTTTTGTCACAGTGGTACAAGATGAGTTTGTGATGCCCAAT
This sequence comes from Sphenodon punctatus, assembly GCA_003113815.1. NCBI lineage: Eukaryota > Metazoa > Chordata > Lepidosauria > Sphenodontia > Sphenodontidae > Sphenodon > Sphenodon punctatus. Next base: position 544,956 of record QEPC01015343.1, on the reverse strand, counting down.
TCTCACGAGATTCTCAAGATGAGAAAATCTCATCGAGAAGCTTATGTTCAACAAAATTTTCAAGAAGGACAATATCTCATTTCAGCTCTACTCACATTTTCATGCATCCGGGCACCCAGTGGACTGGGTAAACCTAGTTCCTGAAAATATGGATATTTCCCACATGTATCAAATGCACTACCCGCTGCACCCCTAGTTACAAGACCAATTTAATTAGGTAGCTTTTATTAATGATCTTCAGTGACAAAATTAAGATTGGACTTTCTAACCATCCAAACTTTTAGAAATGTTTGGATCAAAGTTTTCTATTTTGTTTTTTTTTGAGCAAACATCTGCCAAAAGCTTCTATTTACTTTTCTCTCCTAGTATTTTTTACAAGATTTATTTATTTATATTTATTTATTTATTCAATTTGTATCCCGCCCCTCCTGCGAACAGCTCAGGGCGGCTAACAAGTTAAAGGTAAAAACAATTTATAAACCATATACTAAAATAATCCATAAATACACTACAATAAAACAGGCTGAGATAATAATAAATAAATAAGGGTGGGGGAAGGTAAAACACCCCCTAACCCACCCCACCCTCCTCCCCAAAGGCCTGGGTGAGCAGCCAGGTCTTACAAATTCACCGGAATGTCAAAAGGCTTGGGGCCAGGCGAGCTTCCTCCGGGAGGGAATTCCAGAGGCCACCGAGAATGCCCTCTCCATTGTGGCACCCTGCTTAACATGGGGGACCTCCAAGAAGGCACCCCCGGCAGACCGAAGGAGCCGCTCTGGGGCGCGGAGGGTGAGGCGGTCCCTAAGTTATGAGGGGGCCAGATGGAGAAGGGCCTTGTATATTAACACCAATACCTTGAACCTGGCTTGGCACGCTATCGGCAGCCAGTGCAGACTCCAGAGCACAGGTGTTATATGCTCCCGACGGCCCGTCACCGACAGGAGGCGAGCCGCCGCATTCTGCACTAGCTGCAGCCTCTGAACCAGGAACAAGGGCAGCCCCACGTAGAGTGCATTGCAGTAGTCCAGCCTCGAGGTGACGAAGACATGGATGTGGGAGGCCAGGTCTGGACTGGAGATGAATGGACGCAGCCTCCACACCAGATATAACTGGTGGAAGGTGGCTTTCACCACTGCCTCCACCTGCTGCTCCAGGCAGAGGTCCACGTCCAAAATCACCCCCAGACTCTGAACCTGCCGAGCTATGGGAAGGCGAACCCCCCCCCCAAGCAGGGGGGCCGACACCTCCCTCGCTCTCCCCACCACCATCACCTCTATCTTATTGGGGTTGAGCTTCAGTCTGCTCTGCCACATCCACTCCACCACGTCCTCCAAACACTGGGATAGCAACGAGACAGCAGGGTCTGGGTCAGCTGAAAAAGAGAGGTACAATTGAGTATCATTAGCATATTGGAGACATCGCACCCCGAACCCTCTCACAACCTCCCCCAAGGGCTGCATGTATACATTAAACAATAATACAAAACCTTCTGCAGTGTTTTTGCACTGAAGTTGCTGAAGGCTAATGAGTTGGGGTAACGTGTTCTGTACCTGCTGGTGCCTGCTGTGATGCTCTGTGACTGCTGCTATCTAGAATAAATTTCTCTCTCTATACTCTCAGTTCTGAATATCTCTTCAGATCTAAGGTGAAAACTTGTCTTCCCACTTTCCTTCCACCTCTTTGCCTACATGTTTTAAATGACAGTAGAGGAATGGAGAAATTATATCTGTAATTCTATTATTTAACTCTCTCCTGCTTCCTATGAAGTAGACTTTATGAAATACACTCTAAAATAAAATGGTATTGTTTTGCCTGTTATCTTTTTATGTAAATATTTTCCTACATATGTCAATGGAAATCACAATAAACAGGGCAATATTCCCAATTTTGTGTTAGCTATGCTTCTTGAGATGCTGTTATTTTGAAGGAATGGAATATTCTAAATTATTGGTTTGTGGAAAGTATCCAGTTAATCTGGTCCCTTGAACAGTGACTTCTATAGTTATGCTGCTCATAACAGTGTAGCAGAATTTTTAATCAGTTTCTTCTCTAGTAAAAAAAAATCCACTGAAGTCAATGGGAAACTGAACCTATTCATTCCAATGGGCAATGCAAGGCATAGCGGTTCTTGTGCTGTAATAAGCTTAATTGGAAGCAGTCCAAAGCAATACAAATCAGGTGGATTGGATTAATCCGATTCCAGTGTTCCCATCCCTAGTTAGGGTATTCAAGAGAGTATTCTCAAATGCAATGAAAGACAGGATATCTGCATTCATTTCATCATCCTATGTGTTGAAGCTTTTGCATAGAAAAATTATCCATTATATATATATATATATATATATAGAGAGAGAGAGAGAGAGAGAGAGAGAATGAGAGAGAGAGAGAATTCTGGATAGATAGATAGATAGATAGATAGATAGATAGATAGATAGATAATACAGAGAGAGAGAGACTTGGAAAGCAACTGAACAGCACAACTCTCAAGGAAGCTCTGGATCCCAGGAGAATGCAGTCAATTAATAATTTAATAATATTTTTTGTAGATGTAGATTGATAAACAGAGGTAGATGGAAAGATAAAAAGCTGATGCTGAAGCAGGAGCTAGATGTTTCGGCTTCCGCCTTTGTCAGTATGGCAAGGTTTTGAAACCCACTGTACTACTGATGAAGGAGGGAGCAAAAACGGTTAGCTCCAACTCAGCATCAGATTTTAATCTTTCCATCTAAAAATTACAAAATGTCAACTAACAATAGAACAGCTCAAGATTTATGTAACTATTAATATCATCCCTAAAGGCCTAGAGATCTCCATACCTCTCTCTATTCCAGAAGACACTTTCCTTCATCCTAACTGGTACAGTAACAAATATAACTTGAAGAAAATTAGAACACTTAAAGAATCCCTCCAAGAAGAAGTTAGGTTTAAAAAAAAACATCTGAATAAAAAGGAGTATGACAACTTCTTACATGAGGTAAACAGATTAAAACTTAAAATTTATCGTCAAACCTATGCTATGAAAAAGAACAAACTGGAAAGAGACATGCTACAATATCATCTTCCCTGTCTGTCATTCAACTCTGTCCTACAAGGATCATATTTTAGAGAAACTCTTTCTACCTCCCAGAAATACAAGTACAACGATAAACTCCAAAACCACAAAAGAATCAGAAGATTCTCTCTGCAGTGCATAGGATCCAAACCCAGAGATATCAAAAGTGTTGGAATAAGAGTTTCTAAAATGGTGATAGATCTTTCAGATGGGAGCATATCACAGAGTGAACTCAAACGTCTATCCAGAGGATTCAACTTCTGTCCTACTCCTCGAGAATACAATAAAGCCCAGATGAAAAGCGACATCAAATCATTTGAAAGAAGGTGGAGGCTGACAGAGTATTTTACGTTGATACTGAACCCAACACACAGGATTACACTAAACATCCCCTCCACCAATTTCTCCCACCCAAAACCTGAACATCCACTATAAACAGAAATCCAGTCTTAGGAATGTTTTTGCTGTCAGTTAACAGAATTATACACAACCAGAGACCTCCACCCACTTTTGACAACTTGACTAGGGATGAAAGAACTGCCCGTACAAATCTTCAGAAGAGAAGAGATAGGGTGAAAACAGACATGACGCTAACCACCCTTTAACCACCCTTGGTGGTTATTTATGCATGGGTGATTTCAGATGTGAGGGGGCACCTATTGGCTCCGTCAGGGAATCACCTTTCTGATTCCTGGCCGGAATCAGACTGGCCCGTGAACAGACGAGCTGGCTGATTCCGGTGAGGAATCTGGGGAGGGGGCGGGGCTGCGCAGCGCAGCGCAGCGTGCGGCCACACAGCCCCGCCCCTCACGCTCCCCCAGCAGCCCGCCCTCCATGAGACGGACGGGTGCAGTGGCTAATCCGACCACGGCTCCCGATTCCATCCCAGGGTCTGGGCCACATCCGGGAATTGGCAGCAGTAACAGACATTACAGTCCGCCAATTCTGGGACGTGGTTCAATTAACCATCCTTTCGGAGATGGTGCCTGGACCACCCTCAAAAGTGTGGTTATTTTGCTCACCGCCGGTGGTTCACTGTGGTGAACATCTGGTGGCGAGCAATCAGACGTTACGGGACCATCTGCCACCAAAGGGGATTGTCCGTGGTTGACCATGATTTCATAACATCTGAAAACACCCCATGTTGCAGGGATGTATTGGTGCCCTATGCAGCCCTGAAACACGGGGTTATTATAGGGTGATTTCAGACGTTACGGGCGGCCAGTTCACCACAGTGGATTCCTAGTGGGGGTGAACAAAGCAACTATCCCCCGGGGCGAATAAAAGCACCAAACAGACGTGACGGGACCGGGACCACGGACGGGAATCGGGCCACCAGATCATGGACCGGGGCAGCGCAACAGACGTGATGCCGATTCCCAGACGTGGTCGAAACACCCAGAACCACCGGGCAGGGGCGGGACACAGACATGGCCGCCTGAGGACAAACAAAGCAAAAAGGCACAAAAGGGAATGCCCACACAAGGGAAACTGGAAGGGAGGGGGAAGAGGGAGAAGAGTCACACAGGTACCACACACAGCAGGCACACAGCCAGCGGAGGCAGAGCGGAACACACAGCACGAGCACACGCCCGGGTACACACACACACACACACACACACACACACACACAAGGGAAAGGAAGGGAAGGGCAGCACGGGTGACTGGACAACACACAAGGCACAATGGGAGCAAGGGGGGAGGGACCGGGACAGGGAAGAGGGGGGGAAACCTGCATTGTGCTAGGCCAGGTGGAAACTCCCCCAGCAGAACTGTCCGCATGTGCACCCCCACAGCAACACAGGCAGTCCCGGAATGGGGGGCCCCAGGAGCTCAGGTCCAAGGCACAGCAGGGGCCCACAATGNTCTGGATAGATAGATAGATAGATAGATAGATAGATAGATAGATAGATAATACAGAGAGAGAGAGACTTGGAAAGCAACTGAACAGCACAACTCTCAAGGAAGCTCTGGATCCCAGGAGAATGCAGTCAATTAATAATTTAATAATATTTTTTGTAGATGTAGATTGATAAACAGAGGTAGATGGAAAGATAAAAAGCTGATGCTGAAGCAGGAGCTAGATGTTTCGGCTTCCGCCTTTGTCAGTATGGCAAGGTTTTGAAACCCACTGTACTACTGATGAAGGAGGGAGCAAAAACGGTTAGCTCCAACTCAGCATCAGATTTTAATCTTTCCATCTAAAAATTACAAAATGTCAACTAACAATAGAACAGCTCAAGATTTATGTAACTATTAATATCATCCCTAAAGGCCTAGAGATCTCCATACCTCTCTCTATTCCAGAAGACACTTTCCTTCATCCTAACTGGTACAGTAACAAATATAACTTGAAGAAAATTAGAACACTTAAAGAATCCCTCCAAGAAGAAGTTAGGTTTAAAAAAAAACATCTGAATAAAAAGGAGTATGACAACTTCTTACATGAGGTAAACAGATTAAAACTTAAAATTTATCGTCAAACCTATGCTATGAAAAAGAACAAACTGGAAAGAGACATGCTACAATATCATCTTCCCTGTCTGTCATTCAACTCTGTCCTACAAGGATCATATTTTAGAGAAACTCTTTCTACCTCCCAGAAATACAAGTACAACGATAAACTCCAAAACCACAAAAGAATCAGAAGATTCTCTCTGCAGTGCATAGGATCCAAACCCAGAGATATCAAAAGTGTTGGAATAAGAGTTTCTAAAATGGTGATAGATCTTTCAGATGGGAGCATATCACAGAGTGAACTCAAACGTCTATCCAGAGGATTCAACTTCTGTCCTACTCCTCGAGAATACAATAAAGCCCAGATGAAAAGCGACATCAAATCATTTGAAAGAAGGTGGAGGCTGACAGAGTATTTTACGTTGATACTGAACCCAACACACAGGATTACACTAAACATCCCCTCCACCAATTTCTCCCACCCAAAACCTGAACATCCACTATAAACAGAAATCCAGTCTTAGGAATGTTTTTGCTGTCAGTTAACAGAATTATACACAACCAGAGACCTCCACCCACTTTTGACAACTTGACTAGGGATGAAAGAACTGCCCGTACAAATCTTCAGAAGAGAAGAGATAGGGTGAAAACAGACATGACGCTAACCACCCTTTAACCACCCTTGGTGGTTATTTATGCATGGGTGATTTCAGATGTGAGGGGGCACCTATTGGCTCCGTCAGGGAATCACCTTTCTGATTCCTGGCCGGAATCAGACTGGCCCGTGAACAGACGAGCTGGCTGATTCCGGTGAGGAATCTGGGGAGGGGGCGGGGCTGCGCAGCGCAGCGCAGCGTGCGGCCACACAGCCCCGCCCCTCACGCTCCCCCAGCAGCCCGCCCTCCATGAGACGGACGGGTGCAGTGGCTAATCCGACCACGGCTCCCGATTCCATCCCAGGGTCTGGGCCACATCCGGGAATTGGCAGCAGTAACAGACATTACAGTCCGCCAATTCTGGGACGTGGTTCAATTAACCATCCTTTCGGAGATGGTGCCTGGACCACCCTCAAAAGTGTGGTTATTTTGCTCACCGCCGGTGGTTCACTGTGGTGAACATCTGGTGGCGAGCAATCAGACGTTACGGGACCATCTGCCACCAAAGGGGATTGTCCGTGGTTGACCATGATTTCATAACATCTGAAAACACCCCATGTTGCAGGGATGTATTGGTGCCCTATGCAGCCCTGAAACACGGGGTTATTATAGGGTGATTTCAGACGTTACGGGCGGCCAGTTCACCACAGTGGATTCCTAGTGGGGGTGAACAAAGCAACTATCCCCCGGGGCGAATAAAAGCACCAAACAGACGTGACGGGACCGGGACCACGGACGGGAATCGGGCCACCAGATCATGGACCGGGGCAGCGCAACAGACGTGATGCCGATTCCCAGACGTGGTCGAAACACCCAGAACCACCGGGCAGGGGCGGGACACAGACATGGCCGCCTGAGGACAAACAAAGCAAAAAGGCACAAAAGGGAATGCCCACACAAGGGAAACTGGAAGGGAGGGGGAAGAGGGAGAAGAGTCACACAGGTACCACACACAGCAGGCACACAGCCAGCGGAGGCAGAGCGGAACACACAGCACGAGCACACGCCCGGGTACACACACACACACACACACACACACACACACACAAGGGAAATGGGAAGGGAGGGGGAAGAGGGAGAAGAGGCTGACAGGTACCACACACAGCAGGCACACAGACAACGGAGCCACAGCAGAACACACAGCACGACCACACGCCTGGGCACGCACACGCACACGCACACATACAAGGGAAAGGTCAGGAAGGGGGGCACAGGCACCCGGAAAAAACACAAGGAACAATGGGAGCGGGGGGGGGACGACACGGAAGGGGGGGACCTCAAAGGGGCAGGGCAGGACACAGGCTGCAGCAACCCCCACCCCCACAGCAGCACAGTCTACATAGGCACCCCCACAGCAACACAGGCAGTCTCAGAAAGGGGGGGCCAGGACCCCAGGACCAAGGCACGATGGGGGCCCACAATGCACAGCGAGCCAGGTGGAGATGGTCCAGGAGGAAAACGGTGGCCCCACAGTCACAGAGGGGCAGATGGAGGGCAGCCAGGACAGGCGGAGCTGTGCTGCAGGTCCAACGACACGCACCCTCCCCAGTGGAAGCACCGTGGCCCAGTCCGGGGGCGTCCAACCCCCAGGTCACACAAGCACCCAAGAGGGGTGGGGGTGGGGGCGTGCAGCAGGTGGCAGTGCCGCAGGTAGCTGGACATGGGCGGTAGCTGGACATGGGCGGGTCGGAGAGGCCACACAGAGCACTGCACCCAGGCACTAGGAAGGGCAACCACGGAGGGGGGCCAAGGGGTGCAGGCATACCGGGGGGTGGGGCCCAGAGGGGGCCCAGGGTCACAGGCATGGGCAGCAGCACCCCACGAAGCAGGCTGAAACACACCATGGCAGAGACATCAGGGCAGGAGCAGCCAGTGGGGACCAGCCCCCCCGGACTGGGGTGGGAGCCCACATGGTGGCAGGACATGGGGGGGGCCGGGAGGAGCACAGGGAGTCACGGGCTGCTGCTGGGGGCCACTGTGGGCCCAGGGCCCAGATGCCCTGCCCGGTGAACCAGGTGGGGCCAATGGATCAAGCCCTGGCAGTACCCCAGCATGGACATGTGGTGGGCGATCAGGTAATATGCCTCGAAGGGATCATGCATGGAGAGACCCAGCTGGATGTCCACATGGGACCACACCCCCAACAGGGCTGACATCTCTGCCGCGGAAGGCTCCGGCACACAGCAGGCAGCAGAAGGGGGCCAAGGAAGATGTCCCAGCTCCAGCAGCCGGTGGTACACCACCCCATGGGTGCGCTGGTACCCACGCACCCCATGAACACAGGCAAAGTAGGACACGGCCAAGGCAGGGCCACCCTCAGCAAGGCACACCATGTAGGTGCTCAGCCTGCACACAACCAGCGCAGAAACAGTCTCAGCCCCGGACCAGGGCACATGCGAACACCGCTTGTGCGGGATGCGCCCCTCAGGGAAGCAAACCAGCCCCAGGGTCTCCGTATGCAGCCGGCAATCATGAGCGCTCGCCTCATAGCTGAAGTAGTGAAGTCAAGAGCTTAAGCTCTCAAAGGCACCCGCACGGCTGCCCGGAGCAGCTGCACAGCTGGGGTATGCCACAGGTTGCAAAGAGACATGGTCTCGCGGAAGGTCCAGATATGGGGGGCCCCATGGCGGCCAGGGAGTGGGAGCCCCATGGACGGGCAACCAGTCATGGTCCGGCATGACAGGGAGAATAACACAGAGGCCTGGGGGGCACACACATCCTCCAGGGCCAGGAGGGCCTCTGAGGAGTCCCAAGGCCAGGGAAAGTGGCCACGGACCACAACATTGTAGCACAACAGAGCGAGGCATGGGGTGCGGACCCAGCACAGCTGCATAACACAATAGCACACACAGTCCAGCTAATCAGACCTCCAAGGTCAAGTTGTAGCAAACAGGGGGGGGAAGGGGGTGGTTGTGGTGATGCCTGATGGAATGCAGCTGCTCAGGGAGCGTGCAGACCTGCACGCCCGTGCAGGGGCGAGGCCTGGTGTGCTGCCTGCAGGTGTACCCAATTGCATGCAATCATACCCTGGCCCCCCATGGGGGGGGGCACCCGGCTAGGGGCCCGCCCCTCAGCCAGCCCTGCCATCAGAGGCCCTGTATAACAGTTCATCTCCCCCCCCTGGGGCCCCACCACCATGCAGCAGGACAGGGCAGCCGCCTATTGGATGCACCTCGCGGTCCCCAGACTACACAGAGCAGCTGTGCCTCCTTACTGCGGAGGTGCACCTGGCCATCGGGCTGCAGGTTTCCCTGGCCTGGAGAGCTGCAAGGGCCCGCAGGGCACACCACGGACTCAGGAGAGCCCGTACTCGCCTCAGGGCGCAGAGGGTAGATTGGCAGGCTGTGAACCGGAGCCGGACCTGGCCCGCAGTGCTCCACGAGGCTGCCAGGCGCCTCCTGTGGGCAAGGGAGATCATGCACCAGGAAACCCTGCTTGCTATGTCCATTGAAGACACCTATGGGTCGCAGAGCGCCCACAGATGTGGTGGGCTAGGGCGCTGGCCCAGTGGGAAGAGCCAGCCTGGAGGGCCCACTGCAGGATGGATAAGCGCACCCTGCTCCACCTAGCGGAGCTCCTTACACCCTGGCTGGAGTGTCAGCACACCTCCATGCAGACCCTCATCCCCATGGTGCAGCGGGTGGCAATAGGGGTCTGGGCCCTAGAAACGCCTGACTCCTGCTGGTCCGTGTCCCAGCACTTCGGGGTAGGGCTCAGCACTGTCTCCTGTATCCTCCGGGATGTGTGCAAGGCGGTGGAGGGTGTGATCCTGGACAGAATGATCCAGCTGGTGGACCAGGGGGCCGTGATGGCAGGATTCATGGCCAGAGGCTTCCCCAACTGCATGGGAGCCATAGGCGGCACCCACACAGAGATACTCCGCCCCTCCTCCGGGGAGGTAATAGAGTATGTCAACAGGCACAAGTATTACTCCCTGCAGCTGCAGGGGGTGGTGGATCACCGGTACTGGTTCATAGACATCTACACGGGCAACTCTGGCTGCAGTCACGATGCCAGGATCATGACCACCTCCCCCTTCTATGCCCAGATGTTCCAGGGGGACTTCACTGACATGGGCATCAGCTGGATCGAGGGGGTCCCGATGTCCCCCTGTATCCTGGGGGACCATGCCTACCCCCTGATCTGGTGGTTGATGAAGGTCTACCCTGTACCACAGACCCCTGCAGAGCTGCTATACAATACCCGCCTGTGCTCCAGCTAGACTGTGGTAGAGCATGCCTTTGGGGCCCTCAAGCAGCGCTGGAGGAGTGTTGCTGGCTGGCTTGATTACACCATGGCGACCTTGGCCCTGGTGATCGGTGCCTGTTTTGTGCTCCACAATGTCTGCGAGACAGAGGGGGCAGCCCTGGAGTACCCCAAGTCCCACCGGGACCCCATTCCAGTGCCCCTGTACGTGAACGCCGAGAACCCCAGGGAGTTCCATTACGCAAAGCGGCTCCGGGACGCCCTGGCGAGGCATATCGCCCGGGGGGTCCAGGTGTGAGGGCTTGTCCCCAGGCCCACCCCATGGGGTACCTTGGCCATGCCCCTGCATGGTTGGCCTCCCCCCTCACCCACAAATGGGCCCAGCAGCCATATTAGTGCAAGCATCATTTATTGCACCCATGTGTACACATCCACCCTGCCCCTCCACCCAGGTTGTGCCCTGTCCTCTACAGTGCCTCCCATCAGACTGCCCTCCCCTTCCCCCCACTTCCCCCCAACCCCCTCGTTTCCTTGGTCATCCCCATGAGTGCCCGGTGGGGGCCATGGAGCCCTGTGAGCTTTCCTCCCTCCCACTGTCTGTGCTCCCTGCAGTGTCCTGTACCGCCTCCTGGTCCGGCAGGGGGGCCGCCAGTGGGGGGGAGGGGTGGCTTGGGACCTGGGGTGGCCCCCTGGGAGGCTGCACCCTCCAGAGCACAGGGGGCACCGGGAGGCGGATGCGTGGCCCCTGAGGGTGCGGGGGCATCTGGGGCATCTGGGGCATCTGGGCGGAGGGCGGGGCCACCAAGGGTCCTGGCATTGGGACATGGGCAGGCAGGGTGCCCAGGGGTGCGCCTGCCATCACATAGGCGCACATCATGCTGGCGTGCAGGAGCAGGGAGATCCCAATATCATCTTCGCTGAGTGCTCCCACCCCATGCCTGTGATGGCCTGCTCCAACCTCCCAAGTGCCTCCACCTGCCTGCTGTGTTCCCAGCGCTCCCACCTCTGCTCCAGGCGCACCTCAACCTGGAGCCTCCTGTCCCTTGCCTCCACCTGCTCCAGTGACCGCTTGATGGCTGCCTCCATCGGGTCCACGGCCGCTATCCTCATCTCCCCCTGTTCCGCCGAGGTCTGGACGATCTCCTTCACCTGTTCCTCCCTCCATCTGCAGACCTGTGCCCGGTACTCCCTCATGCGCTGCGCTGGGGCCACGGGCCCTGGGGATGCTGGCTGCTGGTGTTGCCCTGTTGGTATGGGAGGGTGAGTCTGATCCTGCCCCAGGCCCCTGCCCCCTGCCCGGGATGGGGCAGGGGCCCCTCGGGCATCTCTCCCGGCCCATCCCACCTCTCCTCCCCGGCCCATCCCACCCCCTCCGACTTCCCGGGGACCCCCTCTCTGCACCCCGGAGTGCCCTCCCTACCAGACCGCCTGCCTCACCTGGTTCCTGCACCTGCTGGCTGGGCTCCTCGGTGGCTGCCTGCTTGGTCACCTGCGTCTGATCCCGGGGTGTTCTGTGGCCTGCAGGCGAGGAGGGGGGTTATGGGTGTAGGGGTGTGTGGTTGGGTGACCTGGGGAGGGGCCCCCTCCCACCTTGCCTGTGGGGGGCTGGCCCTGGCCCATCCATCCCCCCTTTGGCCCTTGGTCCCGTGGGCCCGGTCCCTCCCCCCGGGTCTCCCACTTACCCTCAATGTCCGTCTCGGATCCCTCCGAGGCCGGCCCCTTGGTGTGGGAGTGCTGCCCCATGGATCACTGGCTGAGGGTGATGTGGGTGCCGGCCTCGAACTCCGCATGCCCAGCCTGGGGTGTGTGTGCTCTCCGGGCTGCTGTTGGGGGGGGGCTGCAGGTGCCGGAGGTTCCGGGTCGTTCCACCTGGGGGTCCGGGGCCCTGGAGCTCGTGTCTACCAGGGGGGCAGTGAGGGGAGGGGGTACCTTGGCCCGTTCCCTGCCCTGGACCACAGCGCTCCCCACGAGCCTTGGGGCGACTATGGACCCCTTCATGTGCAGGATGCGGTCCAGGGCATCGTAAAATGGGACGGTCGGGGCACCGTGTCTGGACCGCCTATTGTTGTCCTGGATGGCCTTGTACCCCCTCTTCAGCTCCTTGGCCTTGGAGCGGCACTGTGCCATTGTGCGATGGTGCCCCGCCACCTCCATGTCCCGCACTATGTCCTGGTAGACATGCTGGTTGCACTGGTTGAGCGCGAGCTCCAGTTGGCACTCCAGGGTCCCCCATATCCTTATGAAGTCCCGGGTCTCCTGGAGCCCCCACTGGCCCCCTCTGTGGTAGACCTTCCTCCTTCTTCTCCATTGTGGGTCATCTTCCTCCTCTCCGCCTCCACCCAGGCAGGGCCGGTGTCCTCCGGGGGCTCATCTGCCCGGGCCCTTTTCCGTGTCTGTGGCGACAGGGGGTGGGGGGGTATAGGGTTGGGTGGGGGTCTGGCCCCCTCGCAGGGTGCCCCTTTCCCCTCCTCCCTGCCTGGTGCCCAGGCGTGCCCCATGCACCCCCTGGGTGCCACTGAGCCCCCTGTTCCCCTCCCCTTGATTCCCCTTTCCCGTTTCTGGGGTGCCTCTGCCTCCTCCAATCCAGCTGTTGTCCCCGGGGTGTCATGTCTGAGCTGCTGCGGGTGTTGTCCCTGAACCTCCTCCATCCTCAGCATGACCCCCTGCTCCCCCTCCTCCTCCTGCACTCCCTCCACCGCTGCCCCTTCTTCCTCCTCCTCCTCCACCATTGCTTTCTCTCCCACTGCTCTCTTCCACCTCCCTCCTCACTCCATCCCGCCACGCCTGACTGCTGCAGATTTCCCTTTAAATCTCCCTCCAGTGCTTATGTTTTTGCTTGCTGCCTGGCAGCGATGCTGTGTGCATTGTCCATGGCTGGGGATAATTTCTTTTGGTTCCATCAGGTGATTGGTGTCCAGACATTGCTTTTTGTTGGTTGCCAGTGGGGATCTCTTTGACCACGCTTCCCGGGATATTCCCCCGGGTAGCCCGGGAAGCGTGGTTGAAATTGACTCCATGTGGGTATTGAGCATGGTGAACATCTGGCGGGTGCCAAACAGACGTTCAGGGCTCTTTGGTCCCACCGCGGAATTGAGTGTGGTTCACTGTGGTTAAGCGTGATCTCGTAATGTCTGAAAATACCCATTGATGTTACGTGGTCCCGATTCACCACAGTGGATTTCCAGAGGCGGCGATCCGTCCAACCACCCCCCGTGGTCCAGGAAGGTCCTGAACAGATGTGACGCGACCAGAAGCACGGCAGGGAATTGGACAGACAGACCACAGCCCTGAGCGGTGCAACAGATGTAACACTGATTCCCTGCTTTGGTCAAAACACCCAGAAGGCACCGGAGAGGGGCAGGAATCAGACATGGCCAACTGAGGGCAAATAAAAGCAAAAGCTCTGAAAGGAAATACCCACACAAGGGAAAGGGGAAGGGAGGGGGAGGAGGGAGAAAAGCCACAGAGGCGGCACACACAACAGGCACAGAGACAATGAGGGCACAGTGAAACACACACCACAAATACACGCCGGGGGCATACGCACCCACATAGGAAAGGAAGGGAAGGAGGAACACAGCAGCATGGACAACACCTACGGCATGATGGGAAAAGGGGGGAGATAGGGAAGGGGGGACCCCGGGGGCAGGGCAGGACATGGGGAAGGGCACCCAGAGCCCCAACAACAGCACAGCCTGCACGGGCAACCCCAAAGATGCACAGGCACAGGGGGAGGCCACAGGGACAGGGGGCATCCCAGGATTGGTACAGGAGGCAGACAGGGATCCCACACGTTGGTGAGGGTGCGATGGATGAAATGGAGAAGAGCCAGAGATGTGTAGCCAGTCCAAATACAAACCCCCACCCCCAGGAGGACACCGGGAGGATCAGTCTGGGTGTCCCAGAACCCTGCGGTCACAGAGGCAACTGGGGGGGGGGCACTGGCACAGGAGGGATTGCAGGTGGTCTAGGAAGGTCAGAAGCACCCCGGAGTGCTGGGTGCCGACTCGGTGTGCTGTGAAGGGGGCCCAGGGTCACAGGCAGGGACAGCAGAACCCCAGGAAGCAGGAAGCACAGCAGCAAGGCCGGGGCATCATGGAGGAAGCGGGGAGAGACCCACGGTATCAGGGCAGAGGCAGGAGCTCACAGAGAGGCCAGAAACCAGGGCATGGAAGGCACAGGGGGCCTCACAGCCAGCTGCAGGGGGCCACGAATGGACCCGGGGCCAGGTGGCCCACCAGGTGCATGAAGTGGGGTCACTGAAGCATTCCCCGATGGTATCCCAGCACAGACGTGTGGTGGGCAACGAGGTAGTACGCCTTGAAGGGATCCTGCATGGCGAATCCCACCTGCACATTGGAACGGGACCACACACCAGCCAGCGCCATCAGCTCCACCCTGGTGGGCTCCAACAAGCCATAGTCAGCAGCTGGGGGCCAAGAAAGGTGATCGAGCTCAAACAGGCAGTGATAGACCACCCCACGAGACCACTGGTACCTACGGGCCCCGTGAACACAGCCAAAGAAGGATACGGCAAGGTCAGGGCCCCTCTCCACCAGATAGGCCGTGTAGGTGGACAGGCTGCACACAGAGATAGCAGACACTCTATCCGCAACCGACCACCCCACATGTGCGCACCTCGTCTCTGGGATGCACCTATCGGGAAAGGGATGCAGGGCCAGCATCTCCGTGTGCATCCAGCAATCGCGGGCGCTCGCCTCATAGCCAAAGTACCACAGCCTGGAGCTCAGACTAGCATAGGCACCTGTTAGGCTGTCAGGGCAGCTCAGTAGCAATTGTATGGCTCAGGGCCCAGAGGGTGTCTGGAACGGCCTAGTAGGCCCTCATCCATGCCTGGGCACGGGCTGCTGCACTCCACGTGGTGGCCGGCCGGCTCCAGTGATGCCGGGAGACCATGGGCCGCACTACCCAACTCTCTATGGCCATTGTCCAGCGGCCATGGGTGGTGGTCCAGGGCTCTGGCTCACTGGGATGAGGCCACCTGGAAAGTGAACTTTCGGATGGACAGGCACACCCTCCTGTGACTTGCGGAGCTGTTAACGTCCTGGATGGAGTGGCAGCACATCCCCATGCGGGCCCCCATTCCCATGGTCCAGCGGGTGGCCATCGGGGTATGGGCCCTGGCAACGCCTGACTCCTGCCAGTCCGTTTCGCTGCATTTCGGCGTTGGGGTGAGCTCCGTTGCCGGTCTCCTGAGAGACATGTGCAAGGCGGTGGAGGGCGTGCTCCGGGACCATGCGATCCAGCTGGTAGACCAGGAGGCCATGATGGCCAACTTCGTGGATGGGGGGTTCCCCAACTGCATGGGTGCCCTGGAAGGCACCCACATCGAGATCCTCCGCCCCTCCGATGGAGAGGCCGTGGAATATATCAACAGACACCGTTACCACTCCCTGCAGCTGCAGGCGATCATGGACCACCGGGGGCAGTTCATAGACATTTACATGGGCCACTCTGGGCGCAGCCACGATGCCTGAATCATGACCATCTCTCCCTTCTGTGCCCGGATGTACTGCGGGGACTTTTCGGACATGGGGATGACCCGGATCGAGGGGGTGCTGATGCCCCCTGCATCCTGGGGGACCTGGCCTATCCACTCACCCAGTGGCTGATGAAGGCATACCCGGTCACCAGGAACCCTGGGGAGGCACTGTGCAATACCTGCCTGTGTGCCTGCTGCACCGTGGTTGAGAGGGCCTTCGGGGCCCTCAAGTAGTGCTGGAGGTGCCTTGTGGGCTGGCTGGACTACACGGTGGTGACCTCAGCCCTGGTGATCGGACACTGCTGTGTGCTGCACAATGTGTGCAAGACCTATGGAGCTGCCCTCGACTACCCCGGTGCCCTCCTGGCCCCGTGCATCTCTATGTGAACACAGAGAAGCCACAGGAGTACTGGTACGCAAAGTGCATTCATGCTGCCCTGGATAGGTGGATCAGCCAGGAGGCTGAGGCGTGAGGCCATGCACCCCCGTCACCACCTTCCCTAGACCTCCACCAGCACCCTGGGCCCACCCCTAGGTGCCTACCCACCCCCAGCCCCGGTCCCATGAACAGAATTATGAATGGAGCAGTGGTGCCGATGCTATTATTGTGCATACTTCCTACAGGTCCGATCACCTCACCACCACCACCCACCTACCGATGCCGCCCTCACTCCCCTCAGGCCTCTCTCCCCCTTCCCCCTCATCCCCACATCTCTGGGGCCTCTCCCTTAGCCACCCTGTGACTGCCGTGGAGCTCTGGGAACTCCCCTCCCCCTCGCTGTCCGTGTCCCCGATGGTATATTGGGATGCCTTGGTGTCCTGAGGGGCAGGCGGTGGTGGGAGGGAGGGTGGACCCAGGGCCGGAGGGCCCCCCTGGGTGACTGCTCTTTCTGGAGGCCTACAGGGACTAGGAGGCGGATACGCAGGCTCAGTGGGCATGCCGGCAGCTGGGGCAGTGGTGGTGGCAACGCCGAGGGGCCCGGCATCGGGGCCGGGAAAGGCAGGTTGCCCGGCGGGGTGGCGGCCATCATGTATGCACTCATGATCCCCACATGCAGCAGCAGCAGCAACGAGGTGTCGATATCATGGGACCGGTCCATCTTGGATGAATGCTCCCTCACCATCCTGTCGATGGCCAGATCCAGCTGCCCAAACGCCTCCACCTGCCATCTGTGCTGCCACCCCAGTGCTCCCGCCTCCATTCCAGTCACACCTCTGCCTGCAGCCTCCGGTCCCTAGCCTGCGCTTGTTGCAAGGCCCTTTCTGTGGCTGCTTCCATCTGATAGATGTCCGCGATCATCAGCTTGCCCTGCTCAGTGGTGGAGCGGACCATGTCCTCCGCCTGCTCCTCCCTCTGGTGCCATACCCATGTCCGGTGCTCCCTCATTCATTGTGCCGGGGGCATGGGACCAGCTGGCTGGAACCCATCAGATCGCCCTGTCAGGGTACACATTAGGGGTTGGTTAGGCACCCCAGCCGCCCACCCCCTTTCCTGTGGCATGGCTGGGGAGTCATGCCCCCCATTCCCTAGTGTTCCCATGCACCCAGGCACCCCTCCCACCCACCATGTGCCCTGGGTTCCCCTCCCAGCCTCCTTCGTCTCCCTCACTTGCTAGTGTGCCTCACCTGGAACCTCTGGCTGCTCCCAGGGCTGCTTGACACCTTCCTCCTCGCCCTCCTCTCGCAGGTGCCGGGGCATGCCATGCCCTGTGGGGATATGGGAGGGGTTGTGTGGGGATGGGCTGTACGTATCCCCCAGCAGCCCCCTGGGCCCCCTTCCCATGGCCTGGGGTGTCTGGTGTTGCTGGGGGCATCCCACTGCCTGGTGTGCCCCCATCTCCCCCCTCGGCCCATCCCCCTGGTCCGTCTTCCCTCCCACCCACTTGCTTACCCTCTATGTCTGTCTCGGAGCCCTCCGAGGCTGGCCCCTCTGTGTTACTGGATTCCCCCTGCGTCCACTGGCTGAGAGTGACCAGTGTGCCAGCCTCTGATTCTCCGGGTCCATACATGGGCTGGGGGCTCTCGGCGCTGGTGTGCGATGGGGGCCTGGTGGTCCCCGAGGTCCCGGGGTGTTCCTCTTGGGGGGTGGGGGCCCTGGAGCTGGTGCCTTCTAGGGGGGCAGTGAGGGGGTACCTCAACCCATTCCCTGTCCTGGACCACAGCACTCCCCATAAGGTGCAGGATGACTATTGAGTCCTTCATTTGAAGGATGTGGTCCAGGGTGTCATAGCAGGGGGCAGTCTAGGCTCCATGGCCGGACCGTCAGTTGTTGTCCTTGATGGCCTTGTACCCCCTCTTGAGCTCCTTGACCTTTGATCGGCACTGGGCCACGGTACTGTGGTGCCCCGCTGCCTCTATGTCCCACACGATCTCCAGGTAGACGTGCTCATTCCTCTGGTTGACGGCTAGCTCCAGCTGGTGCTCCCGGGTCCCCAGATCATGATGAAGTCCTGGGTTTCCTGGTGCCCCTATTTCCCCCCTCAGTGGTACGGCCACCTCCCGCATTGGCCCTCCTGGTCCTCCTCCTCCCGCTCCTCCTCCTCCTCCACCTGGCCACCACCCGTCGCCTCCAGAGGCTCGGACTTCTGGGCCCATTTACGTGTCTGTGGGTCAGAAAGGGGGGCAGTTGGTTGTCAGGTTGCCTCTGCCCTGGGGCCCTTCTCCTTTTCCCCCCACCTGCCAGTCCACCCACCTCCCTTGGTGACCCTTTGCTGCTGAACCCCCCCTCACTCCCCTTACCCGTTTCTGGGGTGTCTCTGCCCCCAGGCCGGTTGCCAGCTCTGGGGTGGCCTGTCCCAGCTGCTGCTGCTGCTGCTGCTGCTCTCCCTCCACTGCCTCCATGTACAGCATGACCACCTCCTCTGCCTGCACCTCCTCTTCCTCCCTTGCTCTCTCACCCTCCGCTATCCTCTCCCTTCTGCCTCGCTCCATCCCACCACATCCCCCTGCTGCTGTGTGCCCTTTCAATCTCCCTCCCCAGCCTGTGTTGTTGCTTGTTGCCTGGCAGCGATGCTGCATGCTTTTCCCCCGGCTGGGAATCGTTTTTCTTTATTCTGGCCAGTGGTTGCCGTTCAGATGTTACGTTTTGTTGTTTCCCGGTGGGAATTGGTTTGATCATGCTTTCGGCAATGGTCTGGGCAGGGGGTATTTTCAGACATTACAAGATCACGGTCAACCATGGACAATCCCCTGTGGTGGTGGATGGTCCCGTAACGTCTGGTTGCTTGCTGCCAGATGTTCACCACGGTGAACCACCGGCGGTGAGCAAAATAACCATGCTTTCAAGGATGGTCAGGGCTCCATCTCCGAAAGCATGGTTAATTGAACCATGGTCCAGAATTGGTGGATGGTAACATCTGTTACTGTCACCGATTCCGGGCCGTGGCCCAGACCCCGGGACGGAATCGGGTGCAGTGGCCAGATTGGCTGCTGCGCCCGCCCGTCTTCAGGAGGGCAGGCTGCTGGGGGAGCATGGGGGAGCATGGGGGGGCTGGGGTGTGTGGCGCACATTGTGTCGTGCAGCCCCGCCCCCTCCCCAGATTCCCCGCCGGAATCAGCCAGCTCGTCTGATGATGGGCCATTCTGATTCTGGCCAGGAATCAGAAAGGTGATTCTGTGATGTGGTTAATAGGTGCCCCGTCACGTCTGAAATCACCGAGGAGCTCCAGAAGGGTGGTTAATTTTGGGTATTTTCAGATTTACAAGATCACGCTCAGCCACTGGGAATTCCCACATGGTGAATAATCGTGGTCGTGTCACATCTGTTGGGGGGAACGGAAGCTCCCTGCGAGATGTTCACCCCCGTGAATCACGGGGGGGAATCACATTGACCACGCAAATGGAGGACCTTCCGAGACCATCTCCATTTGCAGGTTGTGATTCCCCCCCCCCCGTAATCAGGGGGATTGCCTCGTCTGTCCCCCTACCATGACCCGGAATCAGCGGCGGGATTCCGGACCGTGATCAGCTGGCACATCTCTTGGACGTGCCAGGTTGATCCCGGCGGGGGATCAATGGGTAATTCCATGACGTGGGCCAATAGAGGCCCTGTCNCCCCCCCCCCGTAATCAGGGGGATTGCCTCGTCTGTCCCCCTACCATGACCCGGCATCAGCGGCGGGATTCCGGGCTGTGGTCAATGCACATTGGCCATGGTGCCCACCCATCTCCCAAGAGGGCGGGCGGTCTAGGGAGCATGGGGGGGTGGAGCTGTGCGGCTGCACATTGAGCCGCGCAGCCCCGCCCCCTCCCCGATTCCCCACCGTGATCAGCTGGCACATCTCTTGGACGTGCCAGGTTGATCCCGGCGGGGGATCAATGGGTAATTCCATGACGTGGGCCAATAGAGGCCCTGTCACGTCTGAAAATACCTTTTGTCCCCTGCTGGGGATTGTCTGTGGTGAACATCTGGCGCCTGCCAAACAGATGTTCAGGGCCCTTTGGCCCCGCCACGGGTTTGACTATGGTTCACAGTGGTTGACTGTGATCTCATAACGTCTGAAAACACCCATGTATAAATGACCACCAAGGGCGGTTAAAAGGTGGTTAGCGTCATGTCTATTTTCACCCATATTGTCATTAAACCTGCTGACAAAGGTGGTGCAGTAGTAGTTCTTAAAACAGAAGATTACATCTCTGAGGGCCTGAGACAACTTAAAGATGACAAAACTAACAAACTTACAAACTCCTCAACCAAGGCATCACAGCAGATCTTAATACCCACATTTCCAACACCATACAAGACTTTACACAGCAAAAATTACTCAATTATGATACAGCTGATCTGCTTATCAACCCTAATCCTAGCCCAGGAAGGTTTTATATGCTGCCTAAAATACATAAAACTACTTACTCAGGGAGACCCATTGTCTCAGGAAACAAAACAGCTATTGAAAGGATCTCTTTATATATTGACCTACACTTACAACATCTAGTACAAAAGCTCCCATCCTACATTAAAGACATCAATGATTTCTTACTCAAAATAGAATCCTTGAATAAACATCACCTATTTGACGAAGATACAATAGTAGCCACATTTAATGTCACTTCTCTCTACACTAATATTCCACATAAAGATGGCATTCAGACTCTCAAAAATTTCTTGGATAGTAGAACTTCAAAAGAACCCCCATGGAAGTTATCACCTCATTAGCCACACTTTCCTGACCTTCAACAACTTCACTTTCAATAATAAACATTACTTACAAATACAAGGTACAGCTATGGGCACCTGCATGGCTCTATCCTATGCCAATTTATTTATGGGCAACTTTGAACAAACTATCCTTGAAGATTCTACCCACAGACCCCGAGTGTGGTACAAATACATCAGCAACATCTTTATAATCTGGATAAATGGTAAGGACAGTTTTGAACAATTTAAAAGTTATCTTAACTCTATCCATCCTACTATAAAATTCACATGCAACTGCACCATGGAGAACTCCTACATTCCCTTTTTTGATGTCCTTCTCAACATTGAGATAAAGAAGATTAACACTGATCTTAATAGTAAACCCACTGATACTCACCTATATTTAAATTGGAGTTCTTGTCATCCAAAGCACATTAAGAAGAACATAATTTATAGCTTAGCTCTACGTGTTAGACGCATCTTTAACAACAACGTCAATTACCTCCAACGCATCAAAGAACTCAAGGAACATCTTACCAGAAGCTACCCCTCCCATGTCATAGATTTCAACATCTGCCAGGCGTCTACACAAACAAGAAAATCCCTCCTCTATAAGGTGGTGACTAAAGCTCACAAAGAATGCTGCATCCCGTTAGTGGTGGGTTTTCATCCTGTATCTCCGAAGTATCACCTCGTGATTAAAGAAAGCTACCCCCTAGTAGCCAATTCACCACATCTTGAAAAAGCCATCAACCCTTCTCCCTTTGTGTCTTTTTGCCAGCCTCCTAATCTACATAAATTACTTGTGAGATCTGAATTAAAATCACCGGTCAACAACCCTGGATCACATCACTGTGAATCCAAATGTTGCATTACATGAACCCATCTCAAAGAAACTACCACTTTCAAAAGCAGCACTACAAACAGGACCTATACCATCAAGCAAAAGATCACCTGCACATCGAGCAATATAATTTATGTGATACAATGTATACATAATGGATGTTACATGGAATATGTGGGGAAAACCACCACGGACCTCTGTACCTGGTTCAGAAATCACAAGTCAGCCATTGTCACTAAGAAAGTGGAACAGCCTGTTGCCAGACATTTTAATTCAGAAGATCACACAGTCGCTGACCTAGAAATCTTCCCTACAGAAAAACCCTCCAATCCCAAACTACTGGACACCAGGGAAAACTTCTGGATTTACAGACTTGACACCCTCGTGCCCAATAGCCTTAACTTAGAAGATAACACATGATCCCCTATCTTTTCTTGTATGTGCTACTGCATTCCTTGGCTCACCTTAGAACTCTCTCCAACCTCAGAGTTCTAAGAACTGTCAGCTGTGCTCACAATACACTTTATTTCAAAAATCAACTGAGCTGCTGATGAGGGCGGAAGCCGAAACGTTCAGCTCATCAATAAATCTCTGTTTATAGTCATTATCTAGCTAGCTAGCTAGCGCTCATGTTTTTTTCTGTCGTTGGATTTTTGAACTTATTAAGAAAGCAGCTATTGTCACTGTCTCTCCAAGTCAGTGGCGGTAGATTTAGGAGGATCAAGGTGCTGAGCTAGACCTCACTAGCTTGTCTTTGGCATCTCATCCATCTTATTTAGGAGGTCAATGCTGAGGCTCATCGTTTTTTCTCTTTTTTAATCATTTTTGCTGCTGTAGACCAGTCTATGTTGTTAGCGCAAACTATAACCTAGCACTACTAAGCAATGATATTTGCACTTTCACAAGGTCAGAACAGCTGATTGAACAACCATGTTTGCTCAAAATAGTCAGATCATTTAATATAGTGTAAGTAGTGTGTTTATCATTGACATCTATGGGACTAGAAAGTGGCTTAATAAAGTTAGATGACTGGTATAAACAGTAGGGGTGGAAAGTTTGGATCTTCTGGTATCTGATACTGCCGGTATTTTGGTGTACCGGCAGTATTGGATTAATCCAATATTTGGGGGGGTATTACCGGTACCGAATCTTTTACATTGTGGCCATTGAAATGAATGGCTGCAATGTAAAAAAAGAAAAGGAAAAAACCCAAACACTTTCACTCCCCAGTCCAGGCTGCATGGGTGGAAGGGGGGACACCCCCCCCCACCCTGCCCAGCCTGGATTTTTTTTTAAAAAAAATTTTTCCCCGAAGTCCCTGCTAGTGCCCTACCTCCCCACCCAGGGATCGCCTACCTTTGGCGTTCTGGGCGGCGGTGGCAGTGCTCTGGGCAGCTTCAGTGCTGGCTGTGGCTGCTGGCTTCAGTGCTTTCTATGCCTTCCAGGGAACTTCCGGGTTTCCCCGGAAGGCCTAGAAAGTGCTGAAGCCGGCAGCCAGAGCCAGCACTGAAGCCGCCCGGAGCGCTGCCGCCGCTGCCTGGAGCGCCAAAGGTAGGCGATCCCTGGGTGGGAAGGTAGGGTGATCCCTGGGGTGGGGTGTGCGTTAAACCACACCCACCCCAGGGATCACCCTAGTACCTGCTGGTGTGGGCTCCAGGTCACCGGTGGTGGCCCGGAGCCCGCACTAGTAGGGACTTAGGGTAAAAAAATAATAATAAAAAAAACACAGGCTGGGCAGGGTGGGTGAGGGGTGCCCCCCCCTTCCACCTGCACAGCCTGGGAGGGGGAGGGGGAGGTATTCCATTGATTTCAATGGGGACAGTTCCCCATTGAAATCAATGTAATAAATCCGGCACTGGTAATCTGGTTTTAATCCTGTAACCCAGTATTTTGCATACCGGTAACCGGTAAAACCGGTAGCCGGTATTTTGCCTGATGTCCCACCCCTAATAAACAGCTACCCACCATATCTATGGGCAGTATAAGTGGTGCGGAATTCAGTTAGGTATTAAGGTCCTTTAAAAAGTCAGAAAAAAGAAGTCCCGTTGCCTTCAATTAGTCAAAACAGTAGTGTTTTGACATTTCAAGGGCACCTCAAGTTATTGGCGAATTCATCTATTGGGACATTTTAGTTGAGGGGCTTGGATGATGGTTGGGGTCCCTTTCAGTCCTACAGTTATAGGAGTCTTTGTCCTAAATAGTAAGCAGATGGGCAACTACCTCAACATATTGGGCTTTCCATGAGAAATAACTGTTAACAATTATGAAGATCGGTTGTACCTGAATGCCATACTAAACTGTAAAGGGGATTCACATGTTCAGCTTCAAACTTGATTTTCATAAAGAATATCTGGCAAGTGTAAACCAGTATCTGTTAAGATTGGGTAAAACCAGAAGTGACATCGAAGTGGCAGGAACCCTTGCCAGGGTCAGATTGGGGAACCGACCACATGTTCCCGGGACAGGGAACCTCCCCAACCCCGCCTCCTTGGGACACTCAGTGCACCACCACCCCACCATGACAGGCAGCCATGGTGGCCAATCATGGACCATCATAGCAGCCAGTCATGCAGCCCCAATCTAGGACAGGTCACGGTGGGTCAGAAAATATATTCTAACCCACTCTGGCCCACTTTGTCTCAGACTGACCCTGGCAGAGGGGATGCTGTAGCCCAGGCTGTGACGGCTGCACTTTTCCGAGTGAGAGCCTGGGCTAGCAGCCAACATGTCCAGCGTCAGTTCAGGCAAACATCTGGGGGTCTGAGCACAAAGGTGACTCAGCTGTAGGCCACAGAAAAACAAAATTGGCCATAGCGCGTTACTATCATGTTTGTTTTTCATTGTTAAGGTTTACTGGGCCATGCTGTTGGACTCCAGTTTGTCAGCAGATCAAAAGAGAGACTAATATGACCCAACAACAATAATTTCATTAAATGTGGGCTTGAGGGCTTCCTAGAACATGAACAGCAGCCTTGGGTCCCCTATATTATATACATTAATACACCTTACCCCTAAGCATAGAAACTGCTTTCCAAAAGTGATGAGTTCTACAGTTTTGTTTTAGTTTCCTAGAAACTAGAAAACTTTGTCATTAAAATTTTCAAATGAATTGCAGATCTACTTCAATCTAATTTAGCGGGCCATTTAAAATAATTCTACTTATCAGAACTTCATCTTAAGCAGATGTTAAAGAAATGTCCATGGCTTTGATGCTGTATTTTGCCCAATATTAAAAACAAGCAAAGAATAATTTTTAAATGCTTGTATATTAAAACTACAAACAATACTCAGTTCAATAGAAATTAGTGTGGTGATTTTCATTCTTAGCATCCAGTTATAAGAAACTAAATTTTACAGATCTTGCAGGCAGGGCGGGGAGCTTCCCTGCTGATCCCATCCAAATCCTAAAAAAGCAGGATTCCCTAATCCCACTGTTCTGCAAGCCCTATTGGATAATGTGCTAGGTCCAAGTCAAGTATACTTTTCATTTAGGACTGAAGGCTGGATTTGAAGCAGGAAGAAAAGTAAGTGTGTTAACGACCACTTAACAGACTCTTAAGTCTCAATAGTGTTTTCAGGGCAGCAGCTGCAAGTTGTAAGGAAGCAGGAGTAGGAAAGATCAGAGATATGTTTTGCAAAATGTACCACATTTAATTAAGTGGCTTAAGACACGGGAAAGAAGAGAAATTAATCTTAAATGAAATTCTAGTTAATAAAGTTTGAGATTCCACTGTATGTTTGCATAACATTAGACTTCTGCAAATAAGTTCTGATTTTCAAAAAAATATGGAGAAAATATCTTTGTCTTCAGTGATAGCTGTTAGGTACTTAGGTACTTTGGAAAATCTTTTATGTAGGTACCTAAACTAAGCATCAGGACCTAAAAATATACCATTGAAATTGTTGGCACTATCTGTTTTTTCTCACTTGTATTGGTGTAAAATGGGATTAGATCCATTGAAGTCAATGGGTGAAAACAGATGTGACAGTAGTTCGTGTTCACCCTCATTGGACCATGTTGTTACCCCAGGTCTCACCTGCATATTTGTTTTGTCCCAGCCAGTTGATCCCACCTCCATGAGCAACAATGTGACCATGACGTGATGGAGACAGTGAGCGCTCGCATGCTCTTGATAATGGAGCAGTCAATGGATGTAGAGTGTTCCTTTCCCCATCACGTCATGGCGACAAGGGCCATGGTGGTGGGACAGGGCTGCCAACATCCCGGCCAGGCCCTTCCACAGGAGCAGGTGGTTCCGCTCCACTCATCTGCCAGCAGGGTTGCTGCAGCATCAACTATTAATAGAACCTCTTTCATTTCTATGTGCATCTTTCCAGTACACCCATGCAGTTGTGCCAGTGCATTACTACACAAGGTGTAACAGGGCCACCTGTGTGACTGATAGGCTAAGGGATCAAGGACAGAAGGGGCAGCCATATGGGCCAGACTTACCGGGAGTCCCAAGAATGACCCACCACGTACTGGAGACAGTTAGGTGTGGGTTGCCACCAGTATGCTGATGATACCCAGTTATACCTCTCTTTTCCAGCAGACTCAGGTCCTGCGGTCTTGGTGCTTTCCCGGTGCCTAACAGCATTGGATGACTGTATGAACCTGAGCAGACTGAGGCTGAACCCTGATAAGACGGAGGTGATATTGGTAGGTAGGGCAGCTGAGGCGATGGCCCCACTTGTGGAAGGGATCTGCCCCCCACTGGTCCCACAGATGTGGAGTTTGGGGGTCCTGTTGGACTCTGACCTCTGCCTGGATTGTCAGGTGGTGGCAGTGGCAGTGGCAAAGGGAACTTTACGCCAATTACATCTTGTGCATAGGATCCAGCCACGTCTCAAACTCCGACCTGGCTACACTCATCACCCTAGATTAGATTACTGAAACATGCTCTATGTGGGGCTGCCCTTGGTGATGGATCGGAAGCTGCAGCTGGTGCGGAAGGCCACCTCCTGATGGGAACGGGCCTTAGGGAGCACATTATACCAGTGCTCCAGGCTCTGCACTTGCCACCTATAGTGTTCCGGGCCCAATTCAAGGTGCTGGTGTTGACCTTTAAAGCCCTACATGTTACCTGGTCCCCTCCTACCTTAGAGACTGCCTCACTCCCCAGGCACTGGAACAATCTCTGTGATCCACTGGGGGTGCTTTCTTGGAGGGCCCCTGGGTAAACTGGGGGCCACAATGTAGAGAGCGTTCTCGGTGGTTGCACTGCGGCTGTGCAACTCCCTCCCAGAGGAGGCTTGCCTGGCTCCTAGCTTGTAGGCCTTCCGCCTGGCCTATAAGACCTGGCTGTTTGTCCAGGTCTTTGGGGGAGGGTGGGAAAAGGGATACCGGGTGGGATTTTTAGCCAGAAGGTCTTATCTCCTTTTATCATAATTACTGTCTTTGTAACCCCCCCCTTTTTGTATTCTTATCTGTTTTAAATTATGTAAGCCACCCCGAGCTGCTGTGAGGCACGCACACCCCAAGCCCTGTCCTACAGTGCTCTGTGGGATATTTGCTAAAGGGCATGCTTCATGTGGCTCTCCTTTTCCCTCTTCCATTTACTGTTTGAGCGCTCCAACAGCAGCGGCCCCTTGAGTGACAAGAGATCAGGGGGATCCTCCTCAAAACAAGGAGGCGGCAACAAATCCTCTTCCAGTCCGAAAGTGCTCAATGGAGCAGGGCATGTGGTAGGTGTTTCTAATGTTTCTGACCACTATTGCTGTAATAACTGATTCCCATTTTATTCTCCAACAAGCGCTGTCCATCTTATCATTGTTGCTGGGGGGATGAGTCTGTCCTCGCTGGGGTGTGTGTGTGAATGTTGATGGGGAGTGTCTGTGGCCTGACTATTTTCCTTCCATGATTGTTGTGCAACTGCTCCAATGTCAAGTAGGGGCCAAGTTTTCTGTATGTGATAAGGGCTCTTGGGGGTTGCCTGCAGACATTCCTGTGTGCTGGGGTGTACGGACCCCTGCATCCTTAGGACACTAATACGACTGATTGCATGTGTCTATTGTGCTCATATTTGCTTTCTTTCAGCACAAGCCATTCCCTTCTCATTGTTGCTCAATAATGGCAGCCGATAGCCAGGCCAAACCCCATACAACATGTGCTACTGTGGTGTGGGATGTCAGTGGAACAGTTTTGCTGGCTGAAGTGTAGCTTTAGCCTGACATTCAGGATCTTCTTTCAACTCCCTTGTCAATGTGTGAGGATTTTATGACATGTTGTTGCATACCTTGTGCCTCTTGGAAGACCATGTGTCTGACAGTGACTACCATCTGAAGGCTAATGAGTTGGAGTTCTGTGTTCTGTGTCTGCTGGTGCCGCTGTGATGCTCTGTGACTGTGACCCCCTCTGTGTCCTGTATTCCTCTGATTCAAGCTCCGCCTGCCTGCTTGACTTTGCCCATGGTCTGAGGTGCCCCAGTTCCTCCGCTGATTCCCTCCCACCCCCGCCATCACGCTGTGAGCTGCATGTGTGAGTCCCCTGCTTGTGGCACAAGATATATGTCCCCCACCAAGATTGTATGGGGCCCCGTGAACCACCAGTGTTTTCCCTGCCCTTTGTGCTCTGTGGGGCATGTGCTTGGGACAGTACCGTCAGCCTGGCAGGGTGGGGGTGTCTGTGCATTGGAACATGATCTTCTCTGATGCTGTCACATTGGTCTCCATGTTGCAATAAATGTCCCCCTTTTTTCCCCCTTGAGCTGCCCATGGTTTGTGCAAGGTACCCCAGGGTTGTGTGTGTTACTCTGTTGCACCTTCTCCCATCCCTTCGCCCTCGCCCTGATGGAATCTGGTTGGGGATGGGAGGTGATTGTGGCTCCAACTTCCCTTGACCTTAGTTCACCATGTTGCCATGTCATGAGGGGGGCATGGCCCTTCTCCAACCAGTGGATTGGTGGTCCACCAGGGCCCTTCTGTTCATATAAATGCCTGGTGGACCAGCCAACATGGAACCTAATATGCCCTCTTCAAGGAGCAGGCTCCTCTTCCTTCTTTTCCTGCCACAGATTCCTACATGGAGCCATGGATCTAATTCAATCCATCCCTCTCCCCTCCCCGCAAGCCAAGGGAGGGAAGGGCACCAAAGTCCCCCTCCATCACCTCCTGCAGCCTCCTTCTTGGAAATTGTCTTGGGAACAATGGCCATTCCCTTGCACAGATTGTGAAGGGGGGTGGAAATTCTTCTAGACTTAACCACTATGATATTCCTGTCATGCAATGTGGAAGAAAGCAAGGGCACAATTTCCTTGGCATTTAAGGCTGCAACTCTTTGTTGAATAGTGCAAAACACAAATCCACAGGCCTTTTCCTCCAACAATCAGAGCCTCATACTGTACTTGAGGCAGGCAGTATGGCCTGCAGCCTGGGTGGGCAATTTTCTCAACCCCAAGAGCCACATACCCAGAATCTTCACATCGGTGGTGCAGTGCTACTTACCACACGAACAGGGTAGTGTGGGTTTGCCACCACGCACCCATCCCTCACTTCTAGTCCTGGGGCTGCACAGTTCACATCAAAACTCTGGCTGTCAGGCAGTTGCTCTCCCTGCTTCTATGGTCCTCAGATGGCTCCAACAGCAGCAGTGGTGGGATTTGTTTTTTAGTTTTTTTAAAACAGGACTCGGTTGCCCCCGTTCTTGAGGGAACCACATGGACAGAACCACAAGTGGGCCACTTCTCAGAGAGCCCCAGGACAGGTGCCCAAGTGGCATGCACAGCTTTCAAGTCACCCTTTGTCCACCTCTGGCCTACAGTCTCACCTCTGGGGCCCATTCTCAACCCTAATGCAACCGTGAACTGACCCACACCACTATGGACAAGGTTTCAGTCTGCTATTCTCAAGTTGAAAAGCTGAAGTGTTTTCAATTGTGATTGTGTCTCCCTCCATCCCCTCAAAAAATAAGGGTGGGGAATAGAGGGAGGGGGGGAGAGATACAACTGCAGGCCACTCAGTATTGTTTGGCTAGCTTCTTACATCTCAGCTCATAAATACAATGCCTCTTACTGTTTCTGACAGAACTGCTGTGGTAGACACTCCCTGGAATATTGGGCTCTAGTCATTCCTGCACAGTTGACAACACATTTATTCCAACCGAGTCTTAAATACACTTTGTTGATCAACATGGGGAACATAGGAACACAGGTGCTGTGGGGAAGGTTGCGGGAGGGGCATGTTTTACATGCCAATTAGTTCAGTTCAAGTTTATTAAGCGTGGCCTTGGTCATTGCTAAATCATCCACAAAACAGGGTACATAACAAACATAAAACATAGGCATCAAACTGACTATTTACCTTCCATACGCCAACAGCCCTAATCATATGGCTGGGGCGATTTAAATTTTACAAACTGTGATCTCCTTACAAATGCAACCGTTAAAAACTTTACCATCATGCCTGTCAGATCCTGATTGAGATTGCTGAGCAGGATCGCCTTCATCCTGTCATCAGACCTCCCTGGCTGATTGGACAACCAAGTATCCAAAAATGCTACCCACTGGGGGTCATAGAGATGGGCACCTGAACAAAATGTGCTCAGTGGTTTCAACCTCTAACTGGTCAAAGGGACAGTCTCTGATGGAATGGAATCCCAGCCAAACTGCCTACCCAGCGTTGGGATGGGAGGGCGTTAAACCTTGCAGCTGAAAACAGCCACTTTCCCCTGGCCGAGTAGCTTATAGTCAAATGCTGGGCCAGGTCATCAATCAGGGGAGCCATCGTCAAATAACCTGATATATGGGGAGAGACTGCCACCATGGCCCTCTCCTCCTGGAGGTTCACATCTTTCCACCTACACTTTAATTCCACCCCCGCTACTCCTGAATCCCTTACTAAGAGATAAGACCGGGGCAGCCCCAACCTGGCTATATGCATCTCAACTCTTTGGACCCACTGACTCCAATAGGAGTCCTCCTGTAAGTAAGGGAATAACCCCCTCCCCCTATGTAACCCCTATGTAATTTAACAGATTTTAGCCAGATTTTGTGGGCCCTAGCCCACGCCTGGAAAGCCCAACTCTGCTGTCCAGTCTCCAATCTAATTACGGCTCCCGGGGTCTCCCCTGGAGCCCTAAGCAACGCCCTCAAAAAGGATGATTGAAGTTTATTCAAGTGAAGTGGTGCAAAGGGAGCCCACAATTCTGCCCCAAACAGGGCCTGGGTGGTAGGCTTGGCGTTAAAGGCCCGAAGGGCCATAGTAAACTCTGTTCTCCCGGAGGACAAAAAAATCTCCGGATGGCAAAGGCAGATTGTTTGGCCGCCACCATTGTCCCTTCAATGTGCTTTTTCCAGCTCCCCACTGATTGAAATGTTATCCCCAAATATTTGAATCCTCTTATTTGGAGTATCTGGGCTTCTTCTATACTCCAAGTATGCCAATTACCTCTCAGTGAATTGGCAAAAACCATTACCTTGGATTTGGCGAGATTCAGAACAAGGGCATTCTCCCTACAATAGAAGGAAAAAGCATCCAACTGCCTGCTTAAGCCCTTCCGGGTCTGCGAAAGAAGGGCTAGATCGTCTGCAAACAACAAACAACCTACGTAACGCAAGGCCAAACGAGGAGGAAAAAAATGGGGTAAAGCCATATGCAGGACAACATCATTAATAAATAGGTTGAAAAGTGAGGTCGCAAGAACGCAACCCCATCTAACCCCTCGCTTTATCGGAACCTCCTCCGAAATCTGCCCCTAGGGGTCCAGACTAACTGCCAGCTTGGAATTGGCATACAGGAGTTTTATCAAAGCCAAGAGCCTGGGCTTGAGGGATAATTTTTCCAATTTGGTCCACAAAATTGGCCTACTGACCAAATCGAATGCGATCCTGAGATCCAGGAAGGCCACATAAAATTTCTGGTTGCGGGATTTATACTTTTCGATCAAATGAAGAAGAATCAAACAGTTATCAATTGTTGATCTTTCCCGCTGAAACCCCGCTTGCTCAGGATGGATCACGTCCTGTCCCTCACACCAAGCTGTGAGCTTACCCAGGAGATGTTTGGCATACAGCTTGCTTGTGACAGCAAGCAAGCTAATGGGTCTATAATTCTCTGGTAAGTTACTAATGCCCTTCTTGAAGATGGGGACCACAATAGCATGGGCCCAAATGGAGGGAACCTGGCCCGAGTGATCAATAGCCGTGAACAACACAGTGAGCATAGGGACCCACCACTCCCTATATGCCTTTAAAAAGTCAATAGGGATGAGATCCCATCCTGGGGTCCTATTACTTTTATAAGCATCGATGAGCTCACTGACCTCTTCTGGGGACACTGGTGGCCAATCTATAGTCCCCTCCACTCCAACTGGCATTGCAGCTAGATCTGTTAATCCCATACGTCCAGAATAGAGGTTGGAGAAATATTTAGTCCATACATGTGCTGCTATAGGGGATACTGCCCTAGGAACACTAACCTCTGTGCCCGAATTCAGGCGTTTCCAAAATTGGCGCGAGTTACCCCTTTGGGCCACCTCAACTATCCTTCTCCAGGAGGACTTGAAATAACTCTTTTTCTTCTCTTAATCAAGGCCCTATATACCTGTTTTAGGTGGAAGTAAGAAGGGGGAAGACGCCTGTTCCCAGTCCGTCGGTACTCCAGATAAGATCATTTTAGCTTACCCCTAGCCTTACTACATTCCCGATCAAACCAACCCCGACCTGGTACTCGGGGTTGTTGGTCCCCAGGACCAGGCCTAGCATTAAAGAGAGCCTGGGCCTTACGGGACACTGTCTCAAATGCCTGGATTGCAGGACGGTGGGCTGCTACCCCAGTGTTCTTGGTCTTTCCACTACAGATGGGTGGTTGTATATTTCTCTGGTATGACATTTGATAATGTACTCTTCATTATAGAATTATAAAACTGTGATTATTATTTTTTAATACTCTCGTACATTGCGAGTGATTTTATTTTTTGTCGTTTTATATTCACTTATTTTATTGATTTTGTGCGTGTTTTGTTTTCTTTGTAATGACTTTATTGTCTGGCAGTTTGTGCCAGAAGGTGGTGAAGCATAGGCAGGTGACTACCAACCTTGACACAACTGTCATGATGAGGAACCTCAAGGGATGCCACAGCACTGTGCTGCTAAGCGGGCAGGCAGGGATAGTGGACGCCAGAGGGTTCCTGACTGCAGTGGTCAGTGGTCCGCCTCCATCAGCGGGCAAGCGTCCTTCTCGAAGAGCTACCTATAGCAGCCGTAGTGGTATTGCTGATAAGGGGGAGCAGCAGCAGAAGCGTCAGTACACCATGGAGGAGCTGGGTTGGGGGCAGCTGCCAAGTCCATCGGCAGCTGCAGGACGTGGAGGGCAGTGTGGCTTTCAACTGAAAGCCACACATATATTGTGGGAAAT
The DNA here is from genome assembly GCA_003113815.1 of Sphenodon punctatus. Lineage (NCBI taxonomy): Eukaryota > Metazoa > Chordata > Lepidosauria > Sphenodontia > Sphenodontidae > Sphenodon > Sphenodon punctatus. The sequence continues at coordinate 511,750 of QEPC01015343.1, read as the reverse complement.
AATTGCGCTCAATGGGCAGCCCGTCTCAGTGGTCAGGGACATGGGGTTTAGGCACCTGATTGGCTTCCTGGGCCTCTAGTTTAAGCTGCCCTCATGCACCACCCTGAGTCGGCAGGTGGTGCCAGGCTTTTACTGAGCTTTAAAGGATTGGGTGCGGGAGAAGCTGGCAGAGGCTGGGGGTTCCACCACCCACTTCACCACTGACCTGTAGTCCAGCAGAAATATGCAGCACTCCTACCTGGCAGTGACGGCGCACTAGTGGCAGGACCCAGAGACTGCGTTTGGCAGTGGTAGGAGGGGTCCAAAACAGGGTCCTATTACTGGGGTCCTATTACTTTTATAAGCATCGATGAGCTCACTGACCTCTTCTGGGGACACTGGTGGCCAATCTATAGTCCCCTCCACTCCAACTGGCATTGCAGCTAGATCTGTTAATCCCATACGTCCAGAATAGAGGTTGGAGAAATATTTAGTCCATACATGTGCTGCTATAGGGGATACTGCCCTAGGAACACTAACCACTGTGCCCGAATTCAGGCGTTTCAAAAATTGGCGCGAGTTACCCCTTTGGGCCGCCTCAACTATCCTTCCCCAGGAGGACTTGAAATAACTCTTTTTCTTCTCTTAATCAAGGCCCTATATACCTGTTTTAGGTGGAAGTAAGAAGGGGGAAGACGCCTGTCCCCAGTCCGTTGGTACTCCAGATAAGATCATTTTAGCTTACCCCTAGCCTTACTACATTTCCGATTAAACCAAGCCTGACCTGGTACTCGGGGTTGTTGGTACTCAGGACCAGGCCTAGCATTAAAGAGAGCCTGGGCCTTACGGGACACTGTCTCAAATGCCTGGATTGCAGGACGGTGGGCTGCTACCCCGGTGTTCTTGGTCTTTCCACTACAGATGGGTGGTTGTATATTTCTCTGGTATGACATTTGATAATGTACTCTTCATTATAGAATTATAAAACTGTGATTATTATTTTTTAATACTCTCGTACATTGCGAGTGATTTTATTTTTTGTCGTTTTATATTCACTTATTTTATTGATTTTGTGCGTGTTTTGTTTTCTTTGTAATGACTTTATTGTCAAGCAATAATAATAATAATTATTATTTATTAAATGCCTGGATAATGACTTGATAATTCCTGGGCAGAACAGATTGTATCTCTTATAGCTGTCACCGTAGGTTCTCTCATCCCACCCCTCTGAATCGAGAGTAGGAGAGACTTTGGCCCACACTACCGGGCGCAAAGTCTCAAGACTGCGGTCCAAACCATGATCGTTCAGACCCCTGGGACTACTCCCCCATCCAAATTTCCCCAAGGTTCCATACACAAAATTAGTGGTAAATGATCACTGGCTTGTTCCCTCCCCACCTCAAAACTTCTCAACCGGGGCAAAACATTATGGGATACTAAGGCATAATCTATGATGCTTAAGCCCCTGGCTCACAGGAAGGTGAATTCTCCCGGCCATTCGCCCAAGGAGCCCCATTAAGGAGGCAAAGACCCAGCCCCACTCGTAACTTAGCCAGATAAATCCCCCCTGTACTAATTGAAAGGTCTTTTGATTGGCAAGGAGTCTTGTGGGGAGGCATAAGCATTATAGATCTCCAAGGCTTCATCATCCGGGCCCATCCGGGCATTAAAATCACCCATTAATAAAAAATAATTATTAGGATGGAGCACCATTATGTCATCTATAAGGACCTCAAGCTTATCCCAGGTCCTTGGATCATACCTAGGGGTATTGGATGGAGGAATGTAGATATTGAGTAGTATAAGGCGCTTGCCTCCCATCTGTAAAATCAGGCCCAGCAAGAACGGAGGATGCTTTATAACAGAAATAATTCTGTCATAATACTGTTCGTGGATGAAGCAGGTCAGCCCCACAAAAGTGTGTCTTCATGAAGTTATAGCCAGTGCAAGGAGGAACTCCACTTCATAGCAAGATAAAGCTGGGGGAAATACAAGGGAAGTCACAACCCATGTTTCCTGCAAGCAAAACAGATTGAATCTGTAAATAAAGGCAATAAATTCAGGATACCCAACCCTGCCCCTGCCCCCCACCCTGCAATGTTCCATGAACTCACCTTACAGTCCTGGGGCTGAAGGCCATGGGATTGTCAGCATCTAGCCCCCATCTGTACCATCCCCATCTGACCAGGTGGAGTTGTCGGGGGTTGATCCCCCAGAGGCCCCACAGGGTTACCCCCGTCAGAATCACAACACCCCGACAAAGTGGGTAGCGTTGTTAGAACTGATGTTTGTGATAGCCCAGAAACAGGTATCGCTCCCCCCCTGGACACCCTTGACACCTGTGCTGGATTATTGGGTAACAAGGGGGGGGTCTTGGTGATAATCAGGGGGACTATCTTCTCCTTTCCTCCCCCTAATTGAACTCTTCCCCCCACCGGCTCCAGGAATCGGTTCTTAATTCGGGCTTGGGTGCCTGCCCCTAAGCTATCCTTAAGCTCACCCAAGCCGGCCACCTCAGGGGGTAAAGACCCCTTATCCTGGGAGACCCGCTGTCTCAGCAAGCCTTGGGTTGCTGAGTCTCTATAAAACTCATCCACATATACGCCCCAGGTAGCAAGCAAAGGGGCCTGCTGTAATACCTCAAGAGCATAACGCAACTCCGTAAAGTCAAGTGGACAACCAACCTCTGGGTGAGGACTCTGGAGGGTAGCACTTGAAAGGATCCTATGGCCCCTGGGGGAATCCACCCTAATAAATTTTCTAGGTGGTATGCTATTTGTGCTATGGAGGCCCATTTGGGCATGGCCCCATTGGAGAAAGGAATAATTGTGAAGGCCAAGGCCCCCTTAACTAATGTCCAAGTCATTGTACCATCCCTTCCCACCCTCCCTGGTTCCTCTTCTGCCTTTGGTCTCCCCCCGAGGCCACACCCTATTGATTTTCCTGGCCGATGCTGGACTAGTACTATCACTCACCCAAACACCAGCCCGCGCTATGTTTCTGTCAGCGAACTGTTGAATGATAGCCATCAACTGGCCCTGTTGACCCCGCACCATGCCCATTAAATCCGCAAACTTCCCCAACAATTGTGCTACTATGTCCCCCAGGAGAAGACACTGCTTTCCTAAGGCATCCACAAGATTGACAGGTGACAGTTTGCTACTTATGTCAGGTGGCGAAGAGCACTCTGATCCATAAGAAAAGTAAGGGTCCAAACAGCACAGGACGAGATCAACAGATGTCGAGCGAGGCTCCCCCAAATCAAAAGGGGGTGACATGTTTGGCCCCCTTGTGGTGGCCATATCTATGGGCTGTGCGACCACACCTGCTTCCAAACCTTGCGCACCCGATCACAAGGAGTAAACCTTGTCTAGCCATTGCTGAACAGCCTGCTGCTGGTCGGGCGAGGCCACAGTTGCCAGATGTTTATTTCTCTTTGGAGCTTTCTTCCCCGCCATAACACAAACAGCACAAACTGCGCGGGGACACTCTCTGTCACTATTTAGCCCCAGGCTCACTCTGCATTCGCGTGGGGACAGCAAAGATTTCCAAGATCAGCCCCCGTGCACTGGCGCCCCCCCAAAGTATATTCACGAGACAACAGGGGCCGGCCCACAATCCTAGGCACTCTGAAGGGCACTCCGAAGGGCTCTCCAAGGGCGCTCTTTTCTCCCCTGCAGGCTCTGGCTCCACCCCTGCACCGACACCGGACTCCAGCTCCCGCAGCTGACAGTTAAGGACTAACAAACTCTGACTCTGGCCCCGGAAAAGCTGCTCCCCTCCACGCTCCGCTGTAGGCTTGCTGACTCTTTTCTCCCACTGGTTCAGGCAGCAGAACTTCCTCTGGATCCCGCTGGCTCTACACACACACCCGAGTCCAGGGGGTTGGGCACTGCCACTGCAGTACCCACAACGGGCCCGCCAATGGGCAACACCCTTTGGCTGACACCTGAGGGCTGACACCCGAAGGGCCCCAGGCCCTAAATACCTGAAACACAGGAGGGGAACCAATAAAGGGCTAGGGATAGCACAGGCACCCTCCTACTCCCAGCTGCTCCTTCCCCCAACTGCTGCAGGGACATGCCCGAAGAGCCCCAGCCCCTGTATAAGTACCTGCAACACAGGAGGGGAACCTATAAGGGCTAGGGAAAACACAGGCACCCTCCTACTCCCAGCTGCTCCTTCCCCGAACTGCTTCAGGGACCACATGTTAATTACATCTTCAGGGGAAATCCAGACTCAAAGTGGAGAACCAGCAACACTTGTCTTAGAGGGTGAGCAGCTTGATCTTAAATGGCTACTGAACAGGGAGTTCTCAGAGCTTGCATTTTGCACAGATTCTGCCCCACTAAGGCCCTTTTCAAATGGACTGCAGTGGGCAGGGGGGATGGGTGTGCGCCTGCAGTGGGTGAAGGTGGGTGTGCACCCATTCCCACAGCGCACACCCATCTCCACGCATGGAGCAACCAGCATTGGAGCCTGTTGCTCTTGCGTGGGTGGGTAGAGATGGGTGGAGTGCGGGAGAGCGCATGCACCCCCACCCACCGCGGGAGCTATTCCTACAGCTCCCCTCAATGTGTGTGTGGGGGGGGGGCACACATGTAAAAAGGCCCTAAGTTAGAATGATGGCAAAGGAGTCACAGCTGTTAAAGGAGGGTTTGCCGTTAGTAAAAGTGTTCAGTCCAAAATATGCATTTTGTGTCACTAGCTCCATAGATGGATGGGCCAATTTCTGCTTTAATATGATTATCCACATATTCAGCGTTCAGCTAGTAAATACCATAGCTCTTGGCAAAGAATTCATTATGGCAGTTGTTCTTATTAGGAATAATTCATTTCACAAACACAATCCTTTGTATCTGTTTAAAAACTATTCATATGAGAAAACAATGCAGCACATTGGGAACAGTTAGTTGCAGACAAGGCATTCCTGAAGAAAGATGCCGAACTGGAGCTCTGAGACCACTTGTAGTAAGCAGTGCATACAATATATGACAAATTTGACCACTCTGATTTCAAAAAATGATATGAAATTCTAATTGTTCCCATTTCACAAGACTTTCTATCCTTTTGATTATTTCAGTATTTTGGTTATTTGGGTAGGCTATTTCAGTTATTTAGGAATTTTGAAGCATGTACAATAATGCTGAAACAAGGTAACCGAAATTTCAAAATAACTGACCTAAATAACTACAATTCTGAAGTGGAAAAAAAAACCAACACCCCCCCCCCCCCACGCACTGTAATAACTCAATAAACGTATATGTAAACATTCATTTCAGTCAAGAGTATTTTAGGGGATTCTTGTAGGGTTATCTGAAATTATAATTAATCTCAAATCCACTATTCAATACAACTCTAATTAGGAAGGAGAGGTGTGGTTTTTTGTTTTTGTTTTTTTATGGTGATAAAATGGGATATAATCAGAAAATAAATAGCTGAAACTGAGTAATGGGAAATTTCGGCCAAACATCAATAGAAAATTATAGAAGTGATAAATTATTTTTATTTCACTGTTGGAGTAAGTGGGGTTTAGTTGACCAAGCAGTGACTGGTCATCATTCCACTGTTCTAGCAGATTCCTTGGGAGTTATCTGAAACACTTGAAGACTGTCTGTCTACAAATATTGATAGAAAATGGTGCGGGGACCTGGTATGGTCCTGTTGAAAAGTGTGCATCTAGAGAAATTCTTTTCAAATATCAGTTAGTATGTGTTCTGGGATGTTTTTTTTCTTGATCAAATGCTCTGAATTATGTCATTTATTTTCAAAACGGCTGTCAAACATGAGACCTGTTTTCAACTGTAGAAATAGCACACAATGTATTTTTATGAAACGTATTTTAATCATGTTTGGTATCAACTTAAAGATCAGTTTCCTGATAATGCAGTAGATGGTACTGGATTTACTTATAAACAGTTTTCACCTGTAGTAATTGTGTTTTTAAAGTATAGGAGTCGCTTCAGCTCTGCACAGAATCTTGTGCATGAGATACCTCTTTCGCGGCATGGGCAGATACTAGCTCTTGCACATTTATTGCATGCAAGGATGAGGGAAATCATCTGCAATGCTCTGCATGATGATTTGGGGCAGAAATTCACCTTCTTCCACTGTGTATCCATACATGATTGGCTCTAGAGCGCACATATATTGGAGTACATGGAACCACCAGTAACTTTACAGAAACTCTCACTTTAATTATTTGTTTATTTATTTATTTATTTGCATATTTTATACCCCACACCCTCCTGCTAACAGCAGCTCGGGGCAACAAACAATTTACCATTTAAAATATAAAATACAATAATATAAATAAAACTATAATATAAATATAAAATAAAATTTTAACAATCCACATGCTGGAGCACCGCAAAGTCCAAGAACCCTCCCTCCCTAACCCTCAGCCCCCCACACCTTACCCATCTCCCTCGCCAAAGGCCTGGTAGAACAGCCAGGTCTTACACTCTCATTGAAAGGAGGAGAGGTCTGGGGCCACCTGGGCCTCTGCTGGAAGGGAGTTCCACAGCCTTGGTGCGGCCACTGAGAACGCCCTCGCTATAGTCACCCCTGAGATTTCAAGATGGGTGCTCCTGGCTGACTGCAGGGGTCGATCCAGAGACTGGGGAGTGAGGCGGTCTCTGGATAGGTAGGGCCTAGGCCGTATAGGGCTTTATAGGTAAGCACCAAAAACTTGAAGCGGTCCCAGAAGACTATAGGCAGTCAGTACAAAGAATAGACAACAGGTGTAATGTGCTCACAGCAACCCATCCCCATAAGGAGATGGGCCACTGCATTCTGCACCAGCTGCAGCTTTCAAACCATCACCATGGGTAGCCCCATGTAGAGTTCATTACAATAGTCCAGCCTTGGGGTGATGAAAACATGAATGATAGTGGCCAGGTCAGAGTCCAAGACGTACGGCCAAAGTCGCTGCCTGAGATGTAACTGGTGAAACATGTTTCCTGCCACAGTCCCCACCTTGGCATCCAGGTGTAGCTAGGAATTGATTACCACTCCCAGACTATGAATCTGAGGGATCAATGGAGGGCGAACCACATCAATGACGGGGTCACCAACCCCACCACCCTTCTCACCAGCATCACCTCCATCGTGTCGGGATTCAGCTTCAGACAGCTCACCCTCATCTGGTCCCCCACAGCCAGCAGACACAGAGTAAGCACCGAGACTGCCCGGTCTGGGTCACACCCAACACCAAACTCTCTCATTACTCCACTCAGCGGCTGCACATACATGTTGAACAGGAGAGGAGACAAAATAGAATCTTTTGGGAATCTACATGAGAGGTCCCGGAGAGATGAAGAATAGTCCTCCAGCACCACGTGCTGAGTTCTCCCAGCCAAGAAGGAATAGAACCATTCAAGAACAGTTATGCCCACCCTGGCTTGGTCCTGCAAGCGAGTCACCAACATCTCATGATCAATGGTATCGAAATCAGCCAACAGATCTAACAGAATCAGAATGGTCGATGGACCCTGATCCAGTTCACAGCAGAGGTTGTCAACCAAGTCCACAAGTGCAGTCTCAGTGTCATAGCCCAGATGAAATTCGGACTGTGAGGGATCCAGAAAACTGATGCGGTCCAGCTGCTCCTGCAGCTGCCGAGCCACAACCCGTTCAATAACCTTCCCTAAAAATGGAAAGATAGAGACTGGCCGATAGCTGGCGAGGGAGTCAATGTCAAGTGATGGTTTCTTGAGCAGAGGCTGCACAACCACAACTTCGAGGCAGCCCAGAACTCTGCCCGGGTTCAGTTTGCAAGAGGTGGCTCTGACTACCCCAAGGACATCCTTTGTATCAGCGGGTGACACTCACTGAACCTGCATTCACTGGGGGCACCTTTCTTGAGTCCCCCAGGTTTCCTGGGTGGTGACTATGGAGAGGGCGTTCTTGCTGGCTGCACCTAGACTGTGGAACTCCATATTGGCAGAGGCCTAGTTGACCACAGACTTCCATTCTTTTTGATGATCATGTAAGATCTGGCTGTTCCATTGGGCTTTTGGTGATGGAGATGGGTGATAGGAAGGGGGCAGAGGGTTAGGGTGGGTGGGTTTTGATTATATTTTTTAACTTCTTTCTGTTGTTATAAATTGTTTTCATGTATGTTTTTATATTGCTTTTATATTTATACTGTTAGCTGCCCTGAGCTGCCTGTGGCAGAAGGGGTGGGATAAAATTCTTAAAATAAAAAATAAATATAAATAAACTGATCCCACAAAAACAGAGAAGACAGGGCTTCCATAACCTCTGGTTCTCCTATTGTAGTAAGCGTGGTGTCAAAGTCATGGTGAATACGAGTGATTTTGTCTGCGAAGTAATCAACAAACATGTCATAGCAGGAACTGGGAAATTCCAGTTCCAGGCAAAGGGAGGCTGGACCAACCATGCCCCTCACCACCTGGAAAAGCTGCGCTGGACAAGACTTTGCAGCTGCTATGAGGGTAGCAAAAATAGGGATGTGCGAACGCAGTTCGGACGTTCGGAGTTCAGCCTGAACTCAGCCAGTTCAGACATCCGAACCGAACGTCCGAACTGAACAACAAAACTCCAGAACACTTCGGCCATGTTCAGATGAGTTTGGGCGGTGTTCAGGCTGGAAAAACCCTACCTGGCAGGCCTGGGGGGTGGGGGTGGTCAGCTGAGGAGGGGTGGAGACTGAAGCTTGGACTAGCAGTCAGCCTGCCCAATCACCATCCCTCTTTTCCTCAGACCTCTGGCTTGGCAGTCTGCAATTGGCCATGAGCTAGGCTGCACAGAGCCAATGGGGCTTGTGATAAGGCAGGGGCAGCAAGTAACAAAAATCATTGCCCTCCCCCCCTTCCATATCATTCTGAGCTAGCCACTGATCCTGTCAGCAGGAGTTTTCAGAAGTCTCCCTCTCCCAGCAGTTTGTGTTCCTCCCAATCCATTGCCATCCTCCTCCTATTTCACCCATTTCCACACATTTACCTCCATAGTTTCATTTATTGAGATTAGATTAGATAGATTTAGATGTTATTTTGATATTTTTTTTACCCCTCCCTGTGTTCTTTCTCCCTCCCCTCCCCTCCATTGAATCCTTCCCTCCTCCCTGTATATATTCCATCCCTGATTTCCTTCCCCTGTTTTGGGAATTATTTAGAGATGATTTGATTGATTTAGGTTTCATTTCAGTTTTGTACCCCTCCCTGTGTTGTTTGTTGTGAGCTGTCTGTGTTCTCCCCATCCCTCTGTGTGTGTGTGTGTGTGTGTGTGTGTGATTATATATATATATATATATATATATATATAGTAACTATAGATAGATAGTTGTATGTTAGTTTAGTTATATATATATATATATATATATATATATATATATATATATATATATAGTAACTATAGATAGATAGTTGTATGTTAGTTTAGTTATAGAGATAGATAGATAGATAGATAGATAGATAGATAGTGTGTAGTAAATCAGTTTTAATATTTTAATATTTTATAGTGTGTTTGTAGGACTAGGCCTTTGTAGATATTAGATAATATTCCAATTAGCTCAATAGGTTTTAGGATAGTCAATAGCAGTTAGAGTTAGTGTAGATATATATATAATATTAGATTACAAATTTAAATAAATATATAACAAATAAATGAAATCAACCTTTGCATTCTTTGGGTGTGGAGAAATGGAGAAAGGAAGCAGGAGAGGCTGGTCTGCTGCCAATAAGACAGGCAATGGGGCACGCGGCAGAGGTGGCAGGGGCCATGCCAGTGGAGTGGCAGGCATCAGTAGCATCCCGAGCCCATCACCACACCCCAAACTGTACAGGCCTGATTTTGGCAGTCAGGCTTCAGAGGCTCCCAGTAGTGGAACTAGGAGTGTGGTTCTGCGGCACCTTCAGCCAGCGTCCTCCACTGCCACGCAGGGTACTGGAAGGCCTGCAGTCTAAGAGACTGCGGCTGTCCCTGCTGCAGGAGCAGGTGCAGGTGGTTCGGGGTCTGATGTTCCTCCAGGGCCACCAATGTCCCCAATTATTGATGTGATTCCCAGCAGTCCAGAGCTGGTGGATTCCACCCCGACTGCAAGGGGCAGGGCCCGATCCCCAGGCAATGGCAGCAGGGAGAGAAGCAGCAGTAGCAGCAGCAGTAGCAGCAGCAACTATAGGGAGACAAGGAGAGTGGCAGCACCTTGGGCGGTTGATCAACCTCAGGGTCCCAGTACTCTCCTTCGCAGGACATAACTCAGACTGGGGACAGCAAGGCAGGCACTAGCCCTGCAGAGGAAATGTTTGGTACTGAGACGATGACTGTCCCTCTGAGAACTGTGTCACCAGTGCCACCATGTTCAGTGCCCCTCCCATCAGCGCTGTCAGTGGTGCATCACCTGGTGCGGGCCAGAAGACAGGAGGGGCCAAAACATCCTCCGTATGGGCGCATTTTACAGTGGTGCAGACAGATGATCCCAGGGAGGTGCAGTGCAGTTTGTGCCAGAAGGTGGTGAAGCATGGGCAGGTGACTACCAACCTTGGCACAACTGTCATGATGAGGAACCTCAAGGGATGCCACAGCACTGTGCTGCTAAGCGGGCAGGCAGGGATAGTGGACGCCAGAGGGTTCCTGACTGCAGTGGTCAGTGGTCCGCCTTCATCAGCGGGCAAGCATCCTTCTCGAAGAGCTACCTATAGCAGAAGTAGTGGTATTGCTGATAAGGTGGAGCAGCAGCAGCAGCGTCAGTACACCATGGAGGAGCTGGGTTGGGGGCAGCTGCCAAGTCCATCGGCAGCTGCAGGAAGTGGAGGGCAGTGTGGCTTTCAACTGAAAGCCACACATATATTGTGGGAAATAATTGCGCTCAATGGGCAGCCCTTCTCAGTGATCGGGGACATGGGGTTTAGGCACCTGATTGGCTTCCTGGGCCTCTAGTTTAAGCTGCCCTCATGCACCACCCTGAGTCGGCAGGTGGTTCCAGGCTTTTACTGGGCTTTAAAGGATTGGGTGCGGGAGAAGCTGGCAGAGGCTGGGGGCTCCACCACCCACTTCACCACTGACCTGTGGTCCAGCAGAAATATGCAGCACTCCTACCTGGCAGTGACGGCGCACTAGTGGCAGGACCCAGAGACCGCGTTTGGCAGTGGTAGGAGGGGTCCAAAACAGGGTATAGGTGGTCCCTGCTTCAAGCGGAAGTAATGGATGGCCCCCACACCACTCACAACATTGAGGCAGCCCTGACTGCCATGGTGAGGGAGTGGGTGATGTCAGGTGCGCCCTTCACCAAGGGGTGTGTGGTAATGGATAATGCAGCCAACATATTGAGGGCAGTCCATGAGGGGGGCTTCACCAGCATCCCTTGCACTGCACACACCCTCACCTGGTGGTCAGGGATGCTCTGGGCTTGGGGGAGAAGGGGATTGGGGCAGGCACCCTTAGCTCCCTGATCGAGCAGGGGAGGAAGCTGGCTGGTTTCTTTAACCAGAGTGTGAAGGGCAGCGACCTCCTCTGGGTGAAGCAGGATGGGCAAGGCTTCCCAGTGCACCAGCTTCAGGATTCAACATTCCTGAAGCTCAAGTGACTTCTTGAGCAGAAAGCCACCTTGCATCAGGTTCAACTGGTGATGGACAGCAGCGAAGCCATTTTAAAGATAAGTCTGGAAAGACCTGCTTAATCAAATGTTATACAGAGACTGGCCACAATGATCCTGTAACCTGAATGCATTATAAATCTTCACCTGCTTTAATTTTTTTTATATAGGATCAATTTGATGAAATGCAATCTTATATCTCCCGCTGCTACCGCTGCTGCTTCTGCTGTCTGTGCCATGGGTTCTGATACGGGGCAATCCAATGTCTGCTGCTGCTGCAAAAGCTGCCTCTGCTGTCTGTGCCATTGGTTCTGCTACCAGGCAATCCAGTGTCTGCTGCAGCTGCCAATGCTGCCTCTGCTGTCTGTGCCATGGGTTCTGCTATCGGGGAATCCAATGTCTGCCACTGCTGCTAATGCTGCCTCTGCTGTCGGTAACCTGGGTTCTACTACTGGGAAATCCAATGTCTGCTGCTGCTGCCAATGCTGCCTCTGCTGTCTGTGCCATGGGTTCTGTGCCCAGGCAATACAATGTCTGTTGCTGCTGCCAATACTGCCTCTGCTGTCTGTGCCATGGGTTCTATGCCTGGGCAATCCAATGTCTGCTGCTACTGCTGATGCTGCCTCTGCTGTGCCATGAGTTCTGTGCCTTGGCAATCCAATGTCTCCCACTGCTGCTGTTGAATGCCGCTTCTGCTGTGTCATGGGAAATCTACCTCTACAATCAAATGTCTGCTGCTGTACTTCTGCTGCCTCTGCTGTGCCATGGCTACTGTGCCCTGCAATCAAAGGTCCACTGCTGGTTCCTGGTGCTGCTGAATGCAGCCTCTGTGGTGCCACGGGTGCTGTGCCCTGCCAATCGAATGCTCACTGCTGCACTTCTGCTGCACTTCTGTTGCCTCTGCTGTGCCATGGGTACTGTTCCCTGCAATCAAATGTCCACTGCTTCTTCCTGCTGCTGCTGAATGCCACCTCCAGGTGGCCAAACTTTCTGAATGTTCAGGGGTCCGAACTCCGCAGGACCAAACCCACCCACCTGAACAAAGTTTTCATTCCAAACATGCCAACATCTGAACTCCGTTGTATTTGCACATCCCTATCAGCTACTCCAGCCCCAGGACCCACCATCAGGGTTCTGGGGCCCGTGTTACAGGCAGGGAGGGTTGTCTATCCACTGCACCCAGAATCTGAAAATCCTGTCCCAGGACCCAACATCAGGGTTTTGGGGCCTACGTTACAGTCAAGAGGAGCCATCATTCTACGGCATCAAGAAGCAGCCACTCCAGACCCAGGACCATCTATCAGGGTTCTGGGGCCTACATTCCAGGCAGGGAGGGCTGTCCATCCACATCATCCAGAACCTGCCACTCTAGTCCCAGGGCCCACCATCAGGGTTCTGGGGCCATAATTCCGCTGATGGGAAGTGGTCATTCCATGGCCTCAAGAAGCAGCCAGCCACTCCAGCCCCAGGACCCACCATCAGGGCTCAGGGGTCATCATTCTGCTCACGGAGAGCTGTCATTCCACCACATCAAGAAGCAGCCACTCTAGTCCGAGGACCCACCCTTAGGGTTCATGACCTACATTCCAGGCAAGGGGGCCTGTCCATCCACGACATCCAGAAGCTGCCACTCCATCCCCAGGACCCACCATCAGGGTTCTGGGGCAATCATTCTGCTCACAAGGAGCTCTCATTCCACTGCATGAAGAAGCAGTCAGACACTCCTGTCCCAGAACCCACCATCCGGGTTCTGGGGCCTACATTCAGGCACAGGGGGCTATCCATCCACATCATCCAGAAGCTGCCAGCCACTCCAGCCCCAGGACCCACCATTAGGGTTCTGGGGCCATCATTCTGCTCATGGAGAGCTGTCATTCCACTGCATCAAGAAGCAGTCACTCCAGTCCCAGGACCCACCATCAGGGTTCTGGGGGTGTCATTCAGCTCACAGGGAGCATCAAGAAGCAGTCAGACACTCCATCCCCAGGACCCACCATCAGGGTTCTGGGGCCTTCATTCCACTCACAGGGAGCTGTCATTCCACTGCATCAAGATGCCACTCCTGTCCCAGAACCCATCATCAGGGTTCTTGTACAGGAGTGGCATCATCAGGGTTCTGGGGTCTGCGTTACAGTCAAGGGGAGCCATCATTCCATGGCATCAAGGAACAGCCACTCCAGCCACAGGAGGACCCACCCTCAAGGTTCTGGGGCCTAAGTTACAAGCAGGGAGGGCTGTCCATCCTCTGCACCCAGAAGCTGCCACTCCTGTCCCAGGACCCACCCTCAGGTTTCTGGGACCTACGTTACAGACAGGGAGGGATGTCCATCCATATAATCCAGAAGCTGCTACTCATGTCCCAGGACCCACCGTCAGGGTTCTGGGGTCGTCATTCCGCTCACAGGGAGCTGTCATTCCACTGCATCAAGAAGCAGACACTCCAGGACCAACTCTCAGGGTTCTGTGGCCTACATTACAAGCAGGGAGGGCTGTCCACCCGAGTTATCCAGATGCTGCCACTCTAGTCCCAGGACTCACTATCAGGGTTCTGGGGCCTACGTTACAGTCAAGGGGAGTCATCATTCCACGGCATCAAGAAACAGCCGCTCCAGCCCCAGGACCCACCCTTACAGTTCTGTGACCTATGTTACAGGCAGGAGGGCTGTCATTCCACTTCATCTAGAAGCTACCACTCTAGTCTCAGGACCCACCATCAGGGTTCTGGGGCTGACATTACAGGCATGGAGGGCTGTCCATCCACATCATCCTCATCATCCAGAAGCAACAGGGGTGCTACTGCTGCTCAGCCTGCTACTCAATAGCGCTACTACTGCTAGGGCTGGAGGCAGGGATAGACCCCGCTGGCTGAAATGAGTGGCTGCTCCCACTCTCACCATCCCAAGGGGTATCCTGTTGCTGCTGCCACGCACTCTCAAGAGCCCTCTATGCCTGTCAGACCCTCCCCACCAGTTCACCCTTTGAGTGCCCATAGAGTGGTGTCTGGTGTGTCATGCTGCCCTTGACCCTGGGATCCAGCATGGTTGCCAAAACATATTCCTCCCACCAGAGGAGTTCACCAGGGCAACCGCCTCAGCTACCAGCTTCTTGCCCTGAGGACCACAATCCTGCTCCTCGAGAATCTCATCCAGCTTCCTGAGGAGACTCTGTACCAGAGTGGTCACCTGGCTGACGGTGGCCATGGAGGTGATGATGGTCTCCATCATGGCCAGGAACTGTCTGAGAATAAATACTGTGTGAGCCAGGATTTCCCATTCTGCCCCATTGTACCCTGGAGGTGCCCCACTGTTCATCACCAGTTGAACCTGATGTAAGGCGGCTTTCTGCTCAAGAAGCCACTTGAGCATCAGGAATGTTTAATCCACATGGTGGACACATCCTGCAGCAGCTGGTGCACTGTGGAGCCTTGCTCGTCCTGCTTCATCTGGAGGAGGTCGCTGCCCTTCACGGTCCGGTTAAAGAAACTGACCAGCTTCCTCCCCTGCTCAATCAGGGAGCTAAGGGGACCTGCCCAAATCCCCTTCTCCCCAAAGCCCAGAGTGTCCATGACCACCAGGTGAATGGTGTGTGCAGCACAAGGGATGCTGGTGAAACCCCCTCGCAGTCTGCCCTCAATATGTTGGCTATGTTGTCAGTCACCACGCACCCCTTGGTGAAGGGCG
The DNA here is from genome assembly GCA_003113815.1 of Sphenodon punctatus. Lineage (NCBI taxonomy): Eukaryota > Metazoa > Chordata > Lepidosauria > Sphenodontia > Sphenodontidae > Sphenodon > Sphenodon punctatus. The sequence goes on along the minus strand of QEPC01015343.1, from coordinate 496,534 downwards.
CACCTGGCGTCACCCACTCCCTCACCTTGGCAGTCAGGGCTGCCTCGATGTTCCAAGAAATGTGGGGGCCATCCATGACTTCCGCCTGAAGCAGGGCCCACCTATACCCTGCTTCAGGACCCCTCCTGCCACTCCCAAATGCTGCCTCTGGGTCCTTCCACCAGTGCACCGCCACTGCCAAATAGATGTGCAGTGCATTTCCACTCAACTACAGATTGGTGGTGAAGTGGATGGTGGCACCCACAGCCCCTGCCAGCTGCTTCCTCACCTGCTCCTTTAAAACCCAGGACAAGGCTGGCACCACCTGCTGACTCAGAGTGGTGCGTGAGGGCATCTTAAACTGGGGGCCCAGGAAGCCAAGTAGGCACATTTACCCCATGTCCCCAACCACTGAGAAGGGCTGTCCATTGAGTGCAATCTTTTCCCCAAATATGCGAGCGGCTTTCAGTTGAGAGCCACGCCGCCCTCCACGTCCTCTACCTGCTGATGGACTTGGCATGTGCCCCCACCCCAGCTCCTCCATGGTGAGCTGACGCTTTTGGACATCAACTGACTGCTGCTGCTGATCCACTGACAGTGCTGATGGGAGGGTCAGAATATGGGACATGTGGCCAGCCCTTTCCATAGTGGCCAAGGGTCTCTTGTCCTGTTCACCCGCGAGTGTCCCCAGCAAGTAGGTTTTCTCTATGGCGGGGGACATTTGCTCGGAGGGATGTGTTGCCGGCCCTGTCCATAGTGGCCAAGGGTCTTTTGTCCTGCCCACCAACGAGTGTCCCAGGGACAAGGCTGGCACCACCTGCTGACTCAGAGTGGTGCGTGAGGGCATCTTAAACTGGGGGCCCAGGAAGCCAAGTAGGCACATTTACCCCATGTCCCCAACAACTGAGAAGGGCTGTCCATTGAGTGCAATCTTTTCCCCAAATATGTGAGCGGCTTTCAGTTGAGAGCCACGCCGCCCTCCACGTCCTCTACCTGCTGATGGACTTGGCATGTGCCCCCACCCCAGCTCCTCCATGGTGAGCTGACGCTTTTGGACATCAACTGACTGCTGCTGCTGATCCACTGACAGTGCTGATGGGAGGGTCAGAATATGGGACATGTGGCCAGCCCTTTCCATAGTGGCCAAGGGTCTCTTGTCCTGTTCACCCGCGAGTGTCCCCAGCAAGTTGGTTTTCTCTATGGCGGGGGACATTTGCTCGGAGGGATGTGTTGTCGGCCCTGTCCATAGTGGCCAAGGGTCTTTTGTCCTGCCCACCAACGAGTGTCCCCAGTGAGCTGGTTTTCTCTATGGCGGGTACATTTGCTCGACACACCGCCTGAGACTGGGGTCCAAGTTGGTGGAACAGTTGCTTTTTATCAAGGTGAATCTTCTGCTACTGGGATTCCCTGAGCTTCCCCTGGACATGAATTGATGGTGCTGTGGCACACGCCATCCCATGCAAGGGGAAGTCTTGTAATGCAGCTCATCCTCAATCTGGGTTACTGCTGCTGAGGTGCTTTCCCTTCCTCCCAAAGCCCGGCATCCGCCCTGCTTGCCTCTCTCTCTCTCTCTCTCTCTCTCTCTCTCTCTCTCTCTCTGGCCTCGGCTGGCCTACCTGACTGACCTCATGATGCATTGGGAATCTGTAAGCCTGCCAACTGGCCTCTGGCTAGATGATCTCACCGACCTATCTGACTGGCTCTCTCTTGCTGTACAGTCTTTGCCAGCTTATCTGAGTGCCCTGCCAAGGTCCCAGCCTGCCTTCCCTACTGCCTCTCATGCCACACTGCCTGTCTGCCTGCCCTGGTTGCCAACCTCGAACCCTGCCTCAGCCTGCCTTCCGCTGCTCATGCCATGCTGCCACTCTGCTGCTGCTGCCGCTGCTGCCTCTGCTGTAGCATGGGTTCTGCTATCAGGTAGTCAAATATCTGCCACTGCTCCACCAATGCCTGGCAGCCTGCAATGCCTGGCCAAGTAGGGGTGCCAGGCCAGCCCCCAAACACCAAGCCTTCTGGGCCTCTGCTGCTGCTTCTGTCACTGGGTCTCAGATGGCCAGCCATGGTGCCATGGGCATCCCTGGGGACAAGCGCTGAGACTGCCTCCCCGAGCAACCCAGGGTGTCAATCCCCAAAGCCTTCCTGGTCTCTGCTGCTGCTGAAATGTCCAAAGTCTATGCCATGGCCGAACTTTCTGAACGTTTGGGGGATCCGAACTCTGCGGTACCGAACCCACGAACCCGAACTAAGTTTTCGGACTGAACGGCCGAACAGCCGAACATCCATACCCCGCTCTGTTCGCACATCCCTAGCAAAGAACTCCTTCTTTGCTTCCCACACCGCCATGGAATAGGCTCTTAAACTAGCTCTATGTCACAATCTGTCAGCTTCAGCATGCAATTGGTGTCTCTGTTGATCCAACCTCCATGTCACGGAGGAACATAAGGTCACACATGTGTGATACTGACCTACATGTAGACTACAAGTCTAGTAAATATGTAAAGCAAAAGGTGCAACATGTATGTAATGTTACAATTGAGAACTGTAAAACCCAAATCAGGACTGTGACACTGACGAAACTCCAGGAAATTCAAAGAGATAAAAAGAATGTGTATTGGGAACCCTGGCCAGACAGACCTGTGGAGCTGCAAATCGACCTTCTGGTTTGCCTGGGTTGCCTACGTGACAGATCTCGGGTTTCTCCAAGGCGGGAACGAGAAACAAAGAGACCATGAAAGGTACTTAAGCGAGGGCCATTAAGCCATCTTCTCTCTCGCTTGGTCAGAGCAATCTTGAGCACTCTCATCTGCATCCTGAATCCTGCCAGCCACCAAGGCTGGAAACTATGGACTGAGACCAGGACTTTCCTTTCCAGTAACTCTAAGACTGAAGACTCAGTTGCTTACATCAAGTACTAAGAAGAACTTATGGACCTTGGTAGGGTAAGATGCTTATTTAGGAACTCGACCAGTATTGGTTAGGAATACATTATATTTACCTTTGATTTCTAGTAACCACTCTGTATCAACAATATTGCTTATGTAATCAATAAACTGACTTCTTATCTTTATGAAGAAGTGTCTGTGTCTAACATTGGAACACAAGTGAGCAACAAGGGCTGTCAAGCTCTTGCGAACCCAGAGATTAAAGAATCTGTAAACGGGAAGGATTGGGCGCTTGGGTGACAAAGTGGTTGTCCCTGTGGTAGGCTTGAATCGGCCAGAGAGAAAAACTGATTCAAGTGGGCTGTACGTGAGGGAAACTGAGTCGCTCAAACCCGGTAAAGTGGGGGTGTGGACCTCCAACCTGTGACACTCCACCCTTCCTGTTTCAGCAGCCGTAGGTCCTCTGTAAACCAAGGAGGCCTATGGTGCCAATGCTTAGGGAGTGAATACCTATGAGTCATTAGGTCGATGGCCTCAGTGATAAACATGTTCCAGAGAACAACGAGGTCATTGAGCGAGTGGTTGTCAAGTTCAGAGGGTAACTCCTCAAGAGCAGTCCGGAAACTCTCTGGTTCCATTAATCTCCAGGGGCGGACCATCCAAACTGGTTCCACACCTCTCCTGTGGCAGACATGTGTACAAAGACCCATAAAAGGTAATGCTCCATTCATGGCCAGGGCACTGCTGACACCTCTCCCACCAACAGATACCTTGCCTAAAGGCTGGTGTAAAAAATCAGGCCCAGGGTATGCCCCAATCATGTGTTGTGCTCTGCCCCTCCAAGACTGGCATCGGCATGAATATTGAAGTCCCCCAAGACTATCTTTTGGTACCGCAATACCACCTCCGACACCAACTCCACTAGAGCATGCAGGGATGCCACTGTACAGGTTGGTGTACAGAATAGTAGCTGCACCCAAATCTGTCTCCCACCAAATAAATCACAAAATGGAGACCCTCAATCCCTGACATAAACTGCACTGGATACCTCGTAACGTACCATAAATCCCTGAAAACAATGGCTACCCCCCACCCCAATTCTCTGGCTGTATCTGATGCTGGAGGATGTTGGTGCAAGTTGTATGAGGTCTGGTCTCTTTATTCAATTATACTGGTGGAGCCGGAGTGTATTAATCAAAGTGACACTGGATGATGACAGGATCTGTAGAAGGAACACTTCTGCATCAACTAGCATGCTTTTACATAAATCAGTTTTTACAAACTTCATTAGAATTTGTGAGAGCTTAGCATGCTTTAAAGCTGAATGCTTTGTACCAACTTTGCTTGCTGTGTTGCACCAGGTTAGGGCATGTACTGTTGGCAGGATTTTAATAACCTTGTTGGAACTCCAATGAGTGCACTGGCACTGCATGCACTATATTTCCCTTTCTACAGAGAACCCATAACTCCACCAAACCTTCCCTTTTGAAGGTTTTGTAGCATGCCTCAGGAGACTGTGCTTCACGTGCACCATGAGAGTTCATCACATGAGTACGCGTGTTCTGGCCTGCGCATGGCATCAGTGGGCAGTGTACGCAGTCTGCTGGATTGTTTCCTATGAGTATGTACTCATGTATTTTGGAAGAGGCATTCTCATGCCTGAAATACCCATCTCGATTGCATGAGTAGTAGCTCTTCTAAGTTGTTCTGATGATTTGATGCTACCTTTGTACACATCAAACATGATATCAGTCCTTTAAGAGCCTCTTGACAGATATTGAATCCACTGCATGATAAGTTATGCAAAGTCACCAAATGTGCTCATCAACTTTTCTCTTGCTGCAATTACTCTTGTGTGTAGCATAAAATCAAATACAGAGGCAGTAGTGAGAGATGAGGGGGGAGGAAGATTGTGGTTTCTTTCTTTCAGCTCTTTTTCTAGCTCTTGAACCATTTTGGACATATTAGATTTCTGAAGAAAATCATCTTTAGTCAGAAAGAATGAAGTGTAGGTCAGTTCATAGCACAGCAACTGGTCAGTGAAGTATCCTCTTTCACATGCCACATCAGTAACCCTGAGGGGGTCAACGGTTTCCTTTTGAACATTTGAGTTTTGTCTATTGTTGCTTATGAATATACTTCTTCATTCTTGGTAGCAGATCAAATACTTTCTTAGTCCTGTCAGTGAATCTTTGTCTGAATGATTTCTTGGACCTCGATACATGTCAGTTTGAAGTTCACACCATCTTCAGTGAAATGTCTGCCCACAAATAGGCGGAACGACTGTTTTTTGTTCAGATCGAATGGGTTTCCTTGTTCAATGCTGAAACTCACAATGCTATTAACATTCATTTCATCTGTATGAGTTACAGTTGGTGAGAATTCATGATGTAGTGTGTACTCATATCTTGTAGACCACATATCTTTTGGTGGAACTGGTTAATGTTTGACTTCACATGTTTAATGAGGTCTCTTTGTGCCACAGCTTGCTTTCGGCAAGTTAGTCCTATGATTCCACCATGATCCTTTGCAGGCTTATTATACAGTTGCTCAAGTGCCTGATCTATTCCAGCACTACTGAACTTTCAATTCCCATGTTGAACAACAAAGCCACCTTCCTTACATGCTGCATGATTACTCAGATGTACTTCTTCCAGCTTTATGTAATCTTCAAGATAAACAGAGCCTCATCCCGCACAATTAACTTGGTCAAATGCGAAGAACAATGGATGTGCCCTACAAAATGCCAACAGGTGCAAGTCCCAATTCCCTTCTCTGTCAGTTCATATTATGTCTCACAGGACTGGGGGAAAATCATCAGGAATGTTTTCCAGTATTCCATTCTTGATTTGCTGATGCATTCATGTACAAGTGCATCAAAATTCTTATTTAGGGCTTCAGTGAGGTGGGATATTGTCACAACCTGTGTCCTTGCTCTGACTCAGTCTTCTTCCTGGCAGGTCAATTGCAGTAGCTTCACTGCATCTAATAGATCTGCATACTTGTGTAGATCATTGTCCTTGAAAAACTATAAGTACTGTAAATGTTGAATGGTTTCTGTAAACTGATTCATCCCACAAACTGATCAGACATAATGACTTCCATTCAGAATGCTATCAGCTATCTTTGGCTTGAATGTTTCAGTTTCTGTTAATACTTTACCCCACTATCTTGAAGGTACAGTCCACTGCCGCTGATGTCAACTTTGCATGTGTGGAATGAGCCAAGTCCCAGGAAAATGGTTGCAAACTCAATTGGAAACCAAAGTTCTATTTCCTTAATAAGTCTGTAAACGTTTTTGTCACACCATAATAAAACTGAATCTTGCTTAACTTGACATCACATCTTGAAAATTCAGCATTTTTGTATAAACAGAGGACACGTCTGTGGCAGGGTGAGGTAGAATTGGGGTGTAGGTGATGCTGGTCTTAGACAATACTTTGTTAGTAGTCAGTAAGTTGAAGAAACTCCAAGATAGCACTTTAATGAACTCTGAAAACCCATACTCTGGAAGGTATGATCTCAGAATAAAATAAGCTAGAAACCAAGCATGAGCAATATGTGCTGCTACATTTGCTGGTTCATTTGGATCTACCATAGTTGATGGAACAAACTTGGGTGAAACTCCCCCCATTTCACTTTCTTAGTGCCCCTTAGTCTCCCCCACCTCTCTTCCTCTCTCCCCGACTGTCCTTCAGCACTCTCTCTCCCTATTTCTTTGCCCTATCTCCCTCACAGTATCATCCATCTCTTTCACCTCTCTCCCAGCAACTTCTCACCTCTGTAATCACCTCTGCTCACTTGGTAATCCAGCAGCTCCAACCTTGCCCTAACGGCTTTTCCCTCCACCCCTCCAGAACCATAGAGTCTCTGCTGAGGGAGGGAATGTTCTCACCATTAATTAAAATAAGAAATCTTTTTTAAAAATTCTCTCTATACACACTGTCCCTGTTTCATTAACACACATTGCGTGCTGTTTCCAGTTGAAAACATGTCATTTCTTTGGCAGCCATTTTGAAAATAAAAGACATCATTCAGAGCATGTGACCAATATTAAAAACATCACAGGACACAAACTAACTGACATCTGAAAATAATTTCTCTATACGCACACTTTCTAACACGACCATACTAAAAGCACAGCCACTGTTCTCATCAATGCTTTTTTAAAAAAAAAAATGATTGCCAACTCTTGCCTCCACTAGGTCTTCTGCCAGAACATTGAGACATTTGTGATAATATAGAGGACAGAGTCACCTCAATGTGAAAATAGCTGAAACTAAATAAGAATTCAATTTTTACATTTAATTTAAGTAAATTACTCTGTGACTTAGCCTCACTTGATGCAGTTGACTCACTCAAAGACTAGGGTAGTATGCTGTGTGAGTAAGGTTGCATAATTAGATCCCGAGGGATTACCAGGGGATGTGTTTCTTGATTTAGTAGGTGAACCTTAAATTGTTAAGCTATTTGCATTTCAGATTTTTTTTTTTTTTTTAAATGTGTTAGTGGTAATAACAAGTAAATGAAGTTCATTATTTTATCAGTACTCATTAATAAAGTAAATTTGCTTTTATTAAGTCCAGGTTGATTAATGCCCTGTTTCAACATGAAGAAGATGCTAAAAGCATGAGCAACCACATCCACCTTCATTATCTTCTTTCAGTCCATTCTCTTTTCCTTGGTTGGTATAAATTAATTAATTTCTTCTGGGGGAATAGCATAGCTGTGAGGAAATTAGATTAGCAGTGGCATCCTCCAGCAGAATTGCGTACACACTAGCCGTTAGCATACTGGCAAATCCCTCCCAAGCACCTAGTCATATCTGTGCCAACTGCTAGGTGCATGCATTATCCATAAGCAAGAAATATGAGATAATATGCAAGCTGAAGCAAAGGTAATTATTATGGACAAACCAACAACAAAAGCATATTTTTAAATGGTCTGGCAATATTACTGCATGAGCACAGTCTGAGAATCAACTATATAAATGGAGTTGACAGGGTAAATTGAACACCATGCTTCAAGACCCAAACAGGTAATTCAGCAGGTTTGGAAGGAAATTCTTTACCTCTAAAAAATTTGCACAATTAGTCAAGTGGAAAACTCCAAGGCCTTTTCTCATCTAATTTCCATTGAAACGCTGGGAATAGTATTCTGCCAACAACAAAGGAATATTAGATGATATGCCCTATTTGTCTGTTTTGGCACTGTGAAGCTTCTGTCCTTAGTAGACTTTTTTTTTTTTTTTTGCTTGAGTTGGCATTTGATATTATTTTTCCTCCTCAGAAGATATTAGATATTTTTCTTTGAGATTCAGCAGATAGAAGTTGCCACTGAACCCTTGAGTAATCCTGGTGGGTACTTCCAACAATTCCATTAAAAATTATCACAGCCTGAAGCTTTTGAATTTTTAAGAATTGTTTAAATATTGAGACACAAAATCACAATAATTAATAAATCCTAGAAAATACATATCCAACCCCCCTTCCCCCAAAAAACAAGCCCCAAGGTTCAATGGCTACTTGTTAAACTCAAAAGTTAAGTCTAGTGTCGACGTGGACTTTTCTCTGCCTTCGAGTTCTAGTAACTTTCAAAGTAATAGGCACAATGGCAATTTTAAAATAGAATTGTAGCAGAATTGATCTAGATTTGCAACATATGGTCACTTTCTCTGCCATTTATCTAGGTTTTATAGGGTACATCCACACAATGCACTTATCACACCTTGGGACGTCTTACCCCACTCCAGGCAGCCTCACCAGTCAATGCAACACATTGTGTGCCTGGACAACACCAGATATTCACCCACTGTGTGATGGGGCGGGCAGCTTGTTGCTACATACTGGGTCCTTTGGAAAAGATGAGGGATGCAGCATGTAGCAGCTTTACCCAAAGTAGGGTAAGGTTGCCCAAGGCGGGGCAGCACACTGGGTATTTTTAGATGTGACGATAGCACAGGTGATCACACTTTAACCCATGTGGCCACCTGCTGTGTCGTCACATCTGAACCTGCCTGCCAGATGTTTCCGTGGGAGGATCCAGGCAGCTCCCAGACCATGGCGGGATATAGCCTGCGCTGTTACTTGAACTCCCTGCCAAGACACAACATGGGTTAAGGACTGCCACGGGGAAGCCATCCCAGGAGCAGGGTAGAGCCAGCTGTCACATGTGACGGATATCATATATCATATTTCCAGATATCATATTTCTTCTACAATGAAAACAAAACATTTTCCTGGCATCCCTGCTACTTCAACCACCAAATGAGCAGACAGATGTTTATTTACAAAACAATTTTCAGTGTTATTTTTAGCAGTTGTTCCTTGAACAATGTTTTCCCATGTTGTTTTTCCCTGTCAAGATTAACTATGCTGTGGAAGCTTGAGAATATATAATTTGCCTTCAAGTTTTTTTAATCAAATAAATCTTTTCAAGTAAAGGTTTCTTATTTATTTATTTATTTATTTATTTATTCAAAACTTATATCCAACCCCTCCTGCCCAAAGGCAGGTCGGGGCGGCGAACAACATGCACACACACAAAAATCAACGATAAAACATTTAAAAATAAATCTACAAATTTTAAAACAAGTAATAAAAACACACCCTCCCTCCCAAACCCCACCTCCCCACCCTACCACGCCCCCTCACCAAAAGCCTGGTGGAACAGCCAGGTCTTACACAAACACCAAAACGACAGGAGGGTCGAGGCCAACCAAACCTCCTCAGGGAGTGAATTCCACAGCACAGGGGCAGCCACCAAAAAAGATCTCACATCAGTGGCCACCCATATCGCCCGGGGAACCTCCAAAAAGGCCCCCATGGATTATCTCAGGGGTCGCATGGGCACATTGGGAGTGAGGCGATCCTGCAGATAGGCAGGGCCCAGGCCGTGAAGGGCTTTAAAGGTCAAAACCAGCACCTTGAACCTAGCCCGGTGCTTTATAGGCAGCCAGTGCAGAGCTCAGAGCATAAGTGTCATGTGCTCCCTGCAGCCCACCCCAGTAAGGAGACGGGCCGCAGCATTCTGCACCAGCTTCAGCCTCCGGACCAGCTTCTCGGGTGACCCCACGTAGAGTACGTTGCAGTAATCTAGCCTCGAGGTGATGAAGACATGGATGACAGTGGTGAGGTCAGAGTCTGAGAGATACGGCTGAAGCCGCCGGGCAAGATGTAACTGCTGAAATGCACTCCCTGCCACGGCCACAACCTGAGATTCCAGGCTGAGCCGTGAATCAAGGAGCATACCCAAATCCATACCTGAGGGACCATAGGAGGGAGAACCCCCTCCAAGAGGAGATTCAACCACTCCCAGGGCCCCCAGGTCCTCATCCACCAACATCACCTCCATCTTGTCAGGATTCAGCTGCAGCAACCTCATCCAAGCCCCCACAGCCGACAGGCACTGGGAAAATTAAGAGACTGCAAGGCCTGGGTCAATGGAAAAGGAGAAGTAGAGCTGAGTGTCATCAGCATACTGATGACACTGTATGCCCTGAAACCCTCTCATGATCTCCCCTATCAGCTGCATATAGATGTTAAACAAGAGAGGGACAGAATGGCACCCTGCAGGACACCACATGTGAGGTCCCGGGGGGAAGATGTACACTCCCCCAAGACCACCTGGTGAGTTCTCCTGGCCAGGAATGAACAAAACCAGTCCAAGACCGTCCCACCAATCCCAGCATGGTCCCGCAGGTCAGTCACCAACACCTCATGATCCACTGTGTTGAACACAGCGGAAAGGTCTAGCAGGACCAGTAAGGTCTGACGACCCTGGTCCAACACTACACAGAGATCGTCAACCAACGCCACCAATGCAGTCTCCGTACCATACCCAGGCCAAAATCTGGACTGAGAGCAGTTTCTCAGTTATGTTCTGATTAATTGTCTAAGGTACTCAGATATAAAATCTACCAACAGGTTTTATTTTTGATTGCTGTTACTAAGTACACTAACTGTAGAAAGATAATAATAAATAGTATATCTTCTAGAACATCTGTCTATCTTCTGGAAGAACATCCAAATCAAGTATCAAGTCCCCCTCCCCCCAGCTTTGTTAATAACCATAGTAAAAAATAAAATAAAATAATTGCTTTTCTGTTTTGTATGGGATTTCATATTATCATTGCAATTCATCATGATGTCTGTTCATCAAATAGAATTCATCATTATGTCTGCTCATCAAATAGAGAGGATTTATGAACCTTCTGTTAGCAAACTGGAACAGCTAGATGAATTCATTTTAAAAATAAAATAAAATAAAGTAAGCATATTTCTACACAAAAAAGCAAACTTAATTTAAAATACTTTCACTTTTATACTCTGAGAATCACTAGGGTACAGAAAATGGCAATCCCAAACTAGCTATATGAAAAATAATTGTTTATTAAGCAATAAATTGTGTACCCAATAATGTGTAAAAGTGCACAATTAACCAATCATAAATCAACCTATCCTTCTTTCTTGAAACGTAGACTAATAAACAGAGAATGCTATGAGTCAATGGGACTTATAGGAACTTTCCTGCCCAGAAATTAGGGGTGTACACCAGGTCCCTATGTCGTTTTCATGTTTCATTTTCGTTATTCAAAAATGTCGTTTAACAACAATGTCATTTTTGTTGTTTTTATCATTTTTGTTATCATTTTTGGTATTGTTTTTGATATCGCTTTTGTTATCATTATTGATATCAGTTTTGATATTTGTTATCGTTATTGATATTGTTATTGATATCGGTACCATTTCAAACAAAGATTTTATTTTTGGTATCAGTATCATTATTGATTCCTGTGCATAACTAATATTTATCTAAATCTAAGGGAGACAGGGGAAGGAGAAAGAAAAACTATCTATTATCTTATAAATTATCTATATAACTATTCTAATCTAATCTATAGGTTTATAATATATATCTAATCTATACTACCTATCTCTATATAATGTACAGGAGGGGGGAGAAGGGCAGGGAAAGGGAGAAGGTAAAATGTAGGGTATGAGGAAGGAACGGTATTGGTGGGAATACCTAGTAAATAAATAAATAAATAAATAAATAATACAATGAGGGCTAGGGAGGATTTTTTGTGTGCAAGCACCACAGCTCTGTAAACACAACCTGACAAGGAGAGCTCTCACACAACAGAGAGAGAAAAACTGACCCTCCTATTATAAAGGGTTGAAGTGCTCTCCCCCAGAGTCTCTCTGATTGGTTGTGGGAGGCAGCAGTCACTGAGCAATCACAAAGTCCAGTGAGACTGCTGGGGCCTGCTTGTGCTGCTCATTGGCCAGGGATACATCGATCAGATACTGCTGAGCTGCTCGCCCCTCCCAACACAGGCACAGTTCAAGAGTTCAACCCTGTTAAGACTCCAAGCTGTCTGCTCCCTCCTCCCCCTCTACGTTTTCCCTCCAAAACCCAACTTCCATAGCACTAATAATAATGATAATGATTGCAACATTGTCATTTTTGTTTCTTGTTATAGTTTTTGTTATCATTTTTGTTATTGTTTTTGTTATTGTTTTTTGTATCGGTATTGATATCATTATTGTTACCGCCATTGGTATTCTCGGCTGTCATTTTTGGTATTCTCAGCTGTCGTTTTTGGTATTCTCAGCTGTCGTTTTCATTATCATTGTCGTTATTCTCGGTTGTCATTTTCGTTATTGCAATAATGAAAACGAAAATGACAATTTTCATTGTTGTTATTGTAATAATGAAAATGACTGTTCTATTCCACAATCAAACTAGCAACTAGTCATTCAGCAATTTGATATAAGAAAAATAGTATATTTATCATTTGATTGGCACAAATGATACTGATGAACTAGATAGTTGCCTACAGTAATTACTCAGTTTTTAAAACCTCACCTCAAGTATCTGATAAACTTTAGTTGTTTGGGTCTTCCAGGTAATTAAGTAATCAGGCAGAATTTTATAATGTACCTGATAGCCTATAAGAAGCTTTTCTGGCCTACTGAGTGATTTATTAATTTGGGTAATTTTGTATGCTCTTTCAAAGGCACAGAACTATTTACAGTTAATGATAGAAGTGAAGTGTTCCCTTTAGAGAAATTCTTGCAATTATGCAGTTAAGGTGCTTCTGTTCCTCTATTTCTATTAAAAGAGAAATTATTTTAATGGAGGGTTTTTTCGTTTGTTTTAAATGAACATGTGTATATTAATTCCTTGGTAACCCTTGACAAATCAAAATATATGCACGATGTTTTGACTTGTTTTTAGGGTTAAAGGTTATCTATGTGTTTATACAGCATGCATTTAGTAGTAAAATGGCAACTACATTCCATAGAAACAGCATCAGACTTGTTATTTTACCTTGATTCATTCACAAGGTAGAATAACATGAGCTTTCTCATTTATTGTTCTCTTGCTGTGTCTCAGAATGCTCACAGTTCATTGTAGTTTTCTTGGGACTAGATAAGAAAGATTTCAGTTCAGACATCCACTGACCTCGGAGGAGAGCATAGCAGGTACAAAGTCTGCTTTCCTGTCCTGTCCTTGCTCACCTGGAATGCTCTTTCCTTTCTCTGCTATATGCAACGAAAATATGGCTTCCACAGATGTCACTCTTGGGTGCATCCCTCAGAGTCAGACTTGCTCCATTCACATTCTTTGTTTCAATTCCTCAAGCTTTTATGATTCTCTGAAGCAAGTGGAAACAGACCTCTGTTCCTTTATTAATACAGTTCCAGGTAGTTCACTGAGAATTACACTATCCTACACCTGAAGTTAACATCTCAATTAAAACAAACATGTGAAAAGAAATCTAATACTTTACCTACCCTTCTGTGTATTTGTGCATTACTGAGGAGAGATATTTTGTTTGCTTGAGCATTTGGTGATTGTTGAAAGTAGGATTTTATGTGCTGCGTTGTGTATCTTGGCAATACAGAAAGGTGAGAGATGCTTAAGGAGGAAACTGTCATGTTTTTATAGCATTAGTGTGTCACAAGTGAGCGATAAACACTTGGAAGATTTCACATATTCCATGGGCTTTTCGAACCATGATTCCAGAACAGTGGACAAGATTTAGAATTTACATTGCTAAACCTACACACATCTTTTGTAGTCTGTATCTGAAAATGAGGGTTCATGGAAGAGAAGGGTAGGTCTGTTGAATTAACAGTAGCTTCCTTTAACCTGCTTTAGTTGGATGCATTATTGTAAGTGGGCATTTGGCACCTATTTTGTGAATGTGAATTCTGGTTTGTTTTCCAAATAACATGGAGGAAAAGGAGTTATATTTCTTCAATTCAAGCTCTTATTTCATGTCCATCTCAATAGCAACTGAACCCTTAAAACGGAGATTAAAGGGCCTTGATTTGTTTTATGCAAATCTTTTAGAATTAAGATTTGGAATTGTACCCAAGTCAGCACATTTATGATTGAATAATTAGAAATGCTTCTGCCACTGTGCTGTGCCAGTGCAAGTCTGCAAAGGAAATCACTGGAATCTCTGCCTTTTTAGAAGAGGTGATGTGGCTGATGATGCGAGAGGTAAATATTTTTAGGGCATGATCCTAAAGCAATATACTTCTGGGGCTAGTCCTTTGTGTAGTGTGAGTCCTGGTGAAACAGATGTGGCTCATGCTGGTGCCAAACAGCGTCAGCTTTGTGCTATTCATGTATTTGGCTAGGAGCTAGGTGTCAGATCTAAATGAGCAATACTGCCCATGAATGTTAATGTTGTTTTCTTTTTAAAGTGTAGTAAGATGTTTCTCTGATGATCTTCATATTTTTTTCAGAGAAACCACTTTTGACTGATGACTCCACTTTGGACTATTTGCAATAGTATTTGCTGCCTCCAAGTAGCCTTGGTTTAGCTGCTAGCTTTTGCCACTGTTTGATTTCAACTCATAGGGCATTTTTACACATACCTTAAAGTTCTGGATTTTTCAATCTTCTGGGTTTACAAGCCCACAAGTAAGTTCCGGATTCATTTTTTCACACACACACTGCCCTGAGGCAGTTCCTGGATGCATTCTTCACACAAACACTGCCCTGAGGAAGCCTAAAGTAGACACAGCTGTAGACGTGACAGGCTGCCATGGAAACCAAGTCACCACAGCTGCCTGGAGCAAAGCAGTTTACCAGGAGAACCTTTGACACAGAAAGGTTCTGGGAGAAGTTCTACACAGAAGTTCAAAGAGCCGGATGTTTAAGATCTGGGTGAGTGATTTAGACACACAGCAAGTTCAGGATGTAACAGCAGACATACAGAAGAAATATGTGTGTAAAAACACAGTTATTATTTTCTTGCAGCAGCTGTTGTTCATGATGTACTTTTAAGGCACATTATATTCTGTAATACATATTTATTTCTGTTGTGGGCAGTTCAATAAATTCTACCACTAATGATCTAATTCAATCAGAAATTCTCTCTGTGCATTCCAGCACTCAGAACAAACAAACAAATAAACAAAAAATTCTGCATGTTTGTGAATATTGCAATTGCCTCCAACTGCAGTGTAGTTGGAAAAGTCTTTAATGGACACTGAATTTTGGAAACTTGACCAGACATCCTTTAGCTAGATCTGTGATTCTTGTACATTTAAGAAGCAGCAGAATAAGTAGCATCTAGAACAAAGGTTCCAAACCTGTGGGCCATCATCCCTCTCTGTCATAAGTATATTTTGCATATCTTTATTGACCTCTAAATTTATGGGATTATATTTGTCTTAAAATGGAGACGCATAGGCCCTTTTCACACTAGTTGCCCACAGCCATCTCCACGCAGTTTGCTGCATGGAGATCGGTGGAGGCACCCGTATGGATGCCGTGGGTGTGTGTGCATGCTCCTGAGCTACACCCACCTCCACCCATCAACCACACATGGAGCAATGGGCTACAATGCCCGATGTTCCATGGGTGGACATGAGTGTATGACCATGGGAACGGGCACACACTCACCTCCATCCACCACGGCTGCACACCCATCCCACCCCACCACGGTTCATTTAAAAAACGGCCGTAGACATTAACTTTATGAAGGACTGGTCTAAAACACAGGTTTTACATCCTGGTTGGGATCTATGTTATGTTTGTGGCCAACATAATTGGGGTGAAACTTGCCTTCACATTTCTCACTGAGAATAACAGTTCTCAGCTCATTCAAATGAGAATAAGCTGAGAATCAGCTGGCTTCTCGGCCAAAAATGCAAGAATCCTGCCAGTCTTCTCTTCCAAAGCACAAAGCCCCACTTCCAGACAATCACCCCACATGCCTCCCGGAGTCCTACTCTCAGTTGTTCTCTCCCCCTCCTTCCTGCAGCCAAACTGTGTGAGTGGCTTCCCTGTCTCACAACTGATGGTCAGAGCTGCACTCCCAGCTTTAAAATCTTTACCTCCATCACTGCTTTGCAAAATCCAAGCAGTGCCTGTACTGGGGAGGAGACCAATGGGCAAAAACTGCCCCCCCCCCCAAAAAAAAAAAAAACCCACCAGGATCCTGGCCCCAGATTTTTTTAAAAAAATCAGCTCCCAAAAAAGCAGGAAGTGTGCAGTCCAAACTGCAGGAGGAGGAAGGGGAGGGAGGTGTTTACCCACAGTAAATTTGACCACAGGACATGAAAGGGGACGCTCCTCCCTCCCCAAAACATTTTTTTTCCAGCCAAATCCTTTGAAAAGGAAAAAGGTTCAAGAAGAAGTGCCCTTTTGAAAAAGGAACTTGCAGTGCTATTTACCTAGTAATTGCTTTTGCTGTTCCTGGTGAGCTTCTGTATTGGCCAGATTTCTCTACTTCTTCATCACTTGTCTTATCAGGGTTCAGCTTCAGTCGACTCATCCTCATCCAACAGCTGCCAGACATGTGGTAAGCACTAAGACTGAAGGACCTGGGTCAGATGAAAAGAAGAGGTGGAGCTAGGTGTCATCAGCATATTGATGACACTTCACTCCAAACCTCTTAATGACCTCAGCCAAAGGCCTCAGATACACAATGAACAAGAGGGAGACAAGATGAAACCCTGTGGAACCCTGCAGAGGAGGTCATGAGGGGACTATGAGAAATATCCCATCACCATTTTCTGAGACCTCCCCAACAGGAACAAACGAAACTATTCAAGTGCTGTCCCACACACCTCTGCCAGATCCAACAGATGTGTCGACAACCCATGATCAGCTGTCTCAAAGGCCACTGAAAGATCTAACAAAATCAATAGAGTACAACCCCCATGTCAATTTCCAGGCACAGATCATTGACCAAAGCTGTGGCAGGGGGTGGACTTACTCATATTGTGATGAGGACAACAATGGCATCCAGCATTGGGGGGGGGGGGGCTGACCCAGATATGTTGTGCCCCATGCCTGCCAACCCAGATGCAAGTGTCATCCACCACAGGCCTGTCTATATGTGAAAAGACCCTTTTGTAGCAAACTGGAAATTCACTTTGGCCTTTTTTACACGGCCCCCACAGAGTGGGGGGTCCATGGACACACCGGTTCATGCATGGTGGGTGGGCGGGGCATGCATATGGGTGCAAACCCATACCCACGCACCTCTCACTCATCCCTATGCACAAAGCAACTGCCGGTTGCTTCATATATGGAGAAGGGTGGGGGGTGCATGTGGATGCATGTTAGGAAGGAGGGTGCACGCCCCCCACTCACCACGCATGCGTGTGCCATGTCCTTCACATGGGCCTCTCCCACTCATGAACACACATGAGTGGGAGAGCCCCATGTAAAAAGGACTTTAGTTAACTTTTGGTTTGCGTCTGAGGGCCTGTGTGCATAATTTTCACATTTGGTCACAAAAGCGAATATCTTTAATCGTCTTTGCTATGGATGTGAAATTTGCACATTCATTTCCTATTGTAATGTTGCTTCATTTAGATCTGTAGCATTGGCAGTACAAATTAGCTTTATTCAGTATTTGTTAGTAAAATATATTAGAGCTGGTAATTCTGCTTTGGTTAGTTTGTTTGTTCATTTACTTCTCAAGGTAAGACAAAGCAAAACTGCAAAAACTAATATTCAGTATTACTGTTGAAGTATTCAGGAGCGGGAAGTGAGTGTACAGGAATTCAGAAGAGGGAAGCAGATTTCTTTGAAATGAAACCACTTCATTTAAATGGAAACAAATATATCAAATTTCACAAATTTGACATTTATTCATTTTGGCATTTGTTTGGCATTTCATCCTAATCTCTAGATGATTGTAATTTAGGGTCTCGATGTGATTTTTATCAGCACATTTTATTTATTTATTTATTTATTTAGTATTGTTCTTGTCAGTAGGGCTGTAGCAGAATATCGCAGCGGTAGCTATTTCCGGCGGAAACGGTGTTTCCGCAATTAGTGGAACGGCATGGCAGAGGCTTTCATTCCACGGTTTCATTCCGCGGTTCCGCTTATTTAATTCCGCAACTTAGTGGAATCGTGGAAACATGACATTTTCGCTATTTCCGCAATTCCGCCAGCGCAAAAAAATAGCGGAATAGCGGTTTTCCGCGATTTCCGCAATTTTTCCACGATTTTTCCGCAATTCCGCGATTTGCAGAATTCCGGCGGAATTAGCGGAATATCCGCAGAAAAGTCGTGGTGTGGCGCGGGCAGTTCCGAAATGGCGGAACGGAATCGCGGCGCGGTAAAAGCTGCTGCCGCATCAGCCCTACTTGTCAGCCTGCTTTCTATCAAGAGAGCTCAATCTTTGCAGTACTATATGGGCTGAATTTATACAATGAGAAGCAGGACTCACAGGAAGACTTGGCCCTTTTTAAAAAAAATAAAAATATCCCATGAAAATTCTAAAAAGAACATTGTGTACTAGGAGACAGAAAACCAAGGACAAGTTGACATTCTCTTATCACTATATGAAGAAGCAGTGATACATTTGTTTCTTTAATATTTCACTGTGTTCATGGGCTTCAAGGCACAACAGTACTGATTTTTAGACTTCATGAGGGGGCACTAAATGGTCATTTACAAAGGCATCAAGCCATGGTAATGTACGCAGTGCAAGAAGAGGCAATTTGTTTGTGCTGGAAATACCAGAAATAAATTACTGGAACAGATGGATTGCAGTGACTTGGCAATGGAGGAAGCAAAAAATGATCTCTCTCTTTCAGAACCGAAGTTAAATCCTAATCACCCTCCCACCCTTTCCAATTAAAAAATTAATAGGTGGTGAAGGAAATTAGATGTTGTTTATCACACAGCTAACTCAAGTTAACATGGTTTATTACTGAAGCAACATGTACTGCTGAAGAGCTCTTTTTCACCTGAATCTCACTGATTAGACTAGTATTTTTTTCCCTTGCAAAATTTGTGATATTCTAGCCTGGTGACAACCCATAGGGAGTTCAGAACATACAGGAGCTTAAACTACATAAAGAAAAATGGACACAGATCATGTTAACAACAGGGCTTAACAGCTCAGGCAGGAACACAGTAAAGTGGACTGAGGTGGATTAACTCAGCTGTGCCTCCTTTACTCTCAATGATTGTAACCTCTGGACCTATAAGTAGAGGGAAGCAATGAGCTAATAATCATTGAACTAGAAAGGACCCTGATATTCATCAAATCCATTTCCCTGCCTGGAAAAAGGTCTCCCATACTTTAACCATCCCAGACAGATGCTTTTCCTGCCCCTTCTAAGTTTTAAGTTAGCTTGTGTGCTTGTTATCAGTTTTTATGCTATACAAGTCAAGACTGGAATAGGTAACTAGGTGCCCATCTTCAAGAATTATGTAAATAAAAGTGAAATAGACCTTTTTTATTTTCAATGCTAAATTGATTAATTTTCAGCATCATCCAATTTGCCTATAATTGCTGTCTACCTAATTGAAAGGAACACACCTGTATAGAATCCAGTTTGTTGTTCCTTGCTATGTTTCAGAGAAGAATGCCCCCTCCCTCCCCAACAAAATCTGCTTTCTAGGAGTCTAGAACCTAGAAGAGCCTTTGGAGTTCTACGGCAAAAACTGACAAATTAGGTCTCCAGAATTTGATTGCCCCTGATACGCTTGCATGAGCCCCTCAGAACAGCAATATCCACTGACTGAGTACCCACTTTATGATGTGCTTTTGGGAGCCAAGCCCAAAACTACCTTATAAAAATAAACACATTATAATAAGGATGGTTAAATCTTAAGCATTCGGCTGTCCAGAGCCCTGTCATAAGGCCAGGAGACACGCTGGGGTATGTTCATTCAGAGCAAAGACTCAGACGTCTTAAAAGAGATGATGAATCATTGAGTTTCTGAATACCAGGGACATTCCTCCCAGCTTGCAGAATGGTTATAATCTACTCTCCCCACAACATGTACATACATGTGTGGGGGAGTGGGTTTGGCTCCATCACACCTTAGAGGAAAGAGGCTGCAGAAGGGGTCAATGAGAGTTTGGGGTGGGGGGATGGCTGGCCAGTGAGCCCCTGGGAACTCTTCCTCCTAGTGAGTATTGGTGTTGATTTTCACAGGCATCAAATGCAAAAAAAGTAGAATTGCCCGTAAAATGTTTGATAGGTTCCCATTGACCGGACTCCATTATGGAGCTGCTGATAAGCTTAATAAGGTTTGGTTTTTGTGGGAATATAAGTTGTTTTGTGGAATTTAGACACTAGGGAATAGGGTTTGTTTTTTACGTCTGTATTTGCAACATATTTGTATTTGAAAAGTGTTAACTACTGGATCCCTTATTAATTCTGAGTTTTGTAAAGAGAGTATGCTAAAATTTGGATATCTGGCAATGTGGGAATGTAGTGAACTCGAAGGTCTCTGCCAATGCACCAGACTGTAAAACAGAACTGGAAGTGCAAAAGGAATGGAAATACTGAAAATGCAGCACTTCAAGTGAACACTTCAAATATACTTGTTTTTCACATGATTGCATATTGTCTTATAGTGTTGCGCTTTCTTGTGAAAGCCCCTTTGAATTGTGTCCCTCTTGCTGTGTGATTTGATGCTTGAGAAAGTTGAACTTTGTTTAAATTGGTTCATTGATTGGGATTTTTTGGTGGGCTCATAGTGGAAAAAAATCATACAAAATATAGAAGCTTTTCCAAATAATTTATCTGGTGACTAAGGACACCTAAAAATACTTGCTGATTTTGCACACAGCCAGCCTTGTGTGGTTTTAGTGTTTTTGAAGGAGAAAACAGCCACATTAGCCACTTTGAATTTTGCCCTCCCCCCCCCCCGCCCCGATTTACCCATGTATTTTTTGTTTTGCTTGTTCACTGGTCTGGAAGCTTTTAGTGTGTAGGAAGAAATGAAAGTGATATATCAGGGGTGAGGTATCTTTTCCCTTGCAGGGACCAATTGAAGCATTTATGGCAGGTATGCATTTTAGGATTCCACATAATGCTGTTGCGTTTTCCTGCATTTTCCATACATTTTGGCATGTCTTTCTTTGAATGCCACATGGTGGGTGTTGCCTAGCCAGTGCCCTCTCATGAACTGTGACTGCCTCCTTGTCCTCTGTAAAACTCTATGAGAATTTATAGTGTTCTGTTTAGGATTTTACATAATCCTGTTGGGTTTAGTAGCATTTCTGTGCATTTCAGATATTGTAATATTGCTTGAATTGAACCTTAAGTAAGGTATTGGAAATTTCTGTAATCTGGGCTACCTGTTATGGGAATTCTGTTTTCTCTGCTGTTGTACTCCTTCCATTGAACACATTGCCTGCTGGTGGTTATTGGAGACAGGTCCTTGCCCATTGGGTTTACAGTCTAAGAAGGACAAGCCATGTTTGCACCCATGAACAGTGCACTCACTTGGCTCTGCTGTTGTTTGCTAAAACTGCTATCCTTGTGGCATGTTCTATTCCAGTGATCATATAAGTGTGCAGTTTCAGGGTTGGCTTGGCCTACCGTTGGCCCCACCCACTGATGGCCCTTTGCACTGCACCACAAGCCTCAGAACCCACCAGCCACCACTGCCATAAACAACAACTCAGAGTTTTCCTGCTTGATGGCCTCCCAGGACCTCAGAAGAGACATAAGTATGTAAAATGAATGATTTCTGGAAATCTATGTCATAATTAGAGGGTTGGACAGTATGTGTATCAGCTTTTCTAGAACCCCTTTGATGTATTTCTGTCCAGTCCACTTGTTTGTTGGCTGGGAGATGCCCATCCCCTTAGTCTTTCTTATTTTTGTCCTCCCAAAGTGGAGTATTTGGGGTTGGAAAGAGTTTGTACAGTGGTTTGCCATTCGTGAAAATTCCTTAATAAATCCCATACAGTAACTAAGGAATTCAATTAGCCTCTGCTCTTACTATGGAAGGTTTTCTCTCTTTTAAAATCTGGAGTTTAAAGTCACTCTCTCTCTCTCCTCTTCGTGGAAGAAAAATTAACTATGGCTACAAAACCTAAGATTACACAGACAGAACCGAGCAATCTCTTTTATCATCAAAGAACGGATTTTTCCTTTGTGGGTTGTTTTGTTTTGTTTTTAAACCAAACTCTCCAGCCAAAGAAGCAGGGGGAGGGGAAAAAACAACTACCTCACAAGAAGCTTCTTTCTAAACCACTAAATAGATTGACCACAGATTTGAAACTCTGTGGGTTTTCTTCACAGTCCTCCAGAAAATAGACTGTAAAACTAGACACTGGAGATCATGAAAACTTTGATTTGAAAGCTGTTCATCTGTGTATGCTCTGAATCTGGCTATTAAGGTTATAGCATACTACACATTAATTTCGCAGGACGATAGAATTTAGTTTTGCACCCTGAGCACTTGGACAGTCTATATAATATATTTCCAAAGCCTATTCCTGGAAACAAGGTCAAATGCTGCGCGTAGATCTACAAACACCACATAAAGACCAGACGAGTGCATGTATTTCTTAGCCAGATGTTGAAGAACAAAGCAATGGTCAAGCGTAGAACGACCTGCCATAAACCCATTCTGCTCCTCCCGTAGATAAGCTTCCTTCTCTAACCAACCCTCAAGCCGCTTCAGCAGGAGTCGAGCATATAGCTTTCCAGCCACGCTGAGTAAGCTAATTGGCCTGTAATTTTTGGCCCTTTTTATAGATGGGGACAATTTCAGCTTGAGTCCATGAGGTTGGGATCTCCCCAGTTAGATTAATGCCCGTAAAGAACAGGGCCAACACCCTTGCCCACCATCTCCTATTGGTCTTAAAGAGTTCTGGTGGAAGACCATCAAGCCCAGCTGCCTTTCCTCCTTTCAACACATCTATTAGCTCCTCAATCTCACTGGCTCTTACTTCAGTCCAGGACGGGAGAGAATTCAAACCCACCAGAGGCACCCAAGGTGCAGGGTCATGGGCATACAAGGAACTAAAATAAACCCTCCATTGGTCTGGAGGGACCCTAGAGGAGAAGCCAATTTGTACCTTCAGACAATTATGTAGCAGTCTCCAAATATTGGCAGTATCATGACTTCTAGCTGCCCTATCAATTGTTTCCCAGAATTTAAGATAATGCATCCATTTCTTATAAAAGAACAACTTTTTATAGTTTGCCCGGATGCCACAGAAATATCCTATCCCAGGAGATGATGTCCCTCTCCTGATCCCATGGTAAAGTGCTCTCACCTCCCTCCTAGCCCGAGAGCACTCACGATCAAACCAGGTAGAAGTTTTTAAACCACCTCGGAGATTATTATTGCTCCTAAATAATGTGGGACTAGACTGAAATCCCTCCAGGATAGAACTATACCAAGCCAATAGTGCCTCCATATCCTGGGCCTCTGTCAGGGCCTGCAGTCAGCTAGTCCCCTCCAGGGAGGAAATAAGTGCCACAACCTTCACCTCCCATTCACAACTCCATTTGACCCAAGAGGTTTAACAAACATGCTGAGTCAATTTGGTATTCTTACCAAAGCTTTGGACTTTGGAGACCAAAGCACAGAACATCAGAAAACTTTGGAAAGTTTTTGCAAAGTTCTTGAACCCACAGCCAAAGCACTACCCATAAAAGAAGGCTAAAAGGAGTGGGAAAATCACTCCAGAAGACAACCCCAAAAAAGTGCAACTGCATGCAGAAATAAATAATAATAATAATAATAATAATAATAATAATAATAATAAAAAATAATTAATCATTAATAATAATAAATTTAAAAAAACATAGTGTACCCACAGCATGGCCCACCATCAGCTGTGAGTGCACCCACTTTATCATTATGCCAACCAAGCAGTGCATAAAAATGAGGGCTAGCACAGGGGCGGCTGGTGGGTTTTGAGGTTGCAGGGGCAGTAAGGCCGGCGAGCCTAGGGGCAGAGCAAGGGCAAGATTAGGTGGAGCCAGGGCAACGGTAGGCAGAGCCAGGGCAACGGTAGGCCAATGTCATGGCATAATCCAGGAGCAAGGAGTTCCCAGGTTAACACTGGGTGGACATTACATTACTTAATGATGGGAATGCTGCTGTGTGAAGCACTGCCACCAGGGGATAGAGAACCCTCTTATTGGCAGAGCATTTAGCAGGTGAGGATAGAGGTCTGGTGGGTTTTTGGGGTGTGGGTAGGGGGTTTGGGGGAATTTTATTGTATTATTTTGCATTTTTACTCTTTTTCTCTTTGTGCTTTTGTTTCTGTAAACCACTCTGAACCTTTGGGGAAGGGCAGGGTATAAATTCTGATAAATATAAGAGATTATGGTCTTGTGCAAGTGTGTAGAGAGGGGATTAATTGGAATTAAATTCACCCCCTTAGTCAGGGACCCATGATCACTGTCGTTTCCCCATTGCTGCTAATGAAGAAAATACAGTGAACACTGTCCCTGCCCTTAGTCAATTCAAGTTCATTTCCCCACATAGACAGAAATGTAGTGAATTGCATCTTTCTCAGCAGAACAATTCTTTCTGATTCAAACATTGGAGCGTCACCACAGACTAGCCACTAGTATCTCTCTTCATTCCAGACCGGTTTTCTAACAAAGAATCTTTACAAACTTGTTGTCACAACTGTGAACAACAAGTGCAGCGTTTCCAGCAATTTCATTTAGGCAGGCTAGTCAACTCCTGGTTTAAAAGCAGGCAGACAAGTCACAACCTTAAACCTCACTTACAAGCAGCTTTAGCAAAGATCCACAGAACAGACAAAGCTTTCCCCCAAAACCAAATGTAAACCAGAAACCAAGCTACAATGAGGCAACTTAATTTAGGCAAGTTATATTCACAGGTTAAAATGTGTCCCCACTTGTCACACCTGTGAACATTGTGTACAGAGTCCTGAGACCCAGTAATGGGAGAGAGAGAGCTAGAAGGAGGAAGCCTGAGATACAGGGATCACAGAGTTGCCAGCTCATATGATTTGATTTCAAATCCCATGACTTTAAGAGTTTCTTCAAGCCTAAAATTGTGAGACCTGAGATAAAATCATGAGAATCTCCATTCTTATTGTTACAAGGCAAGTTGCTTGTCCTTAGGTTGCAGAGAAGAGCTTGCAAAGGTGACTAAATGCCAGAAGGCAAATGAAAAGAACTCCAGATTGGTTATTTAAAACAAACAAACAAACAAACAAACAAAAAAGCCTCTTGATTTCTAAGTCAGACTCACAAATTGGGGCATTTGGGTCTAGCAACCCTGGGATCAGTAGGGAGAGACTTGAGGGTAGAGTCTGGTGGTTCTAAGCACAGGTGGGGTTGGAGACTAGAGCCAGGTGGGGAGGGACTGGAGCCCAAAGCAGGGAAAAGCTGAGGGTTGCGAGGATGGATTCTGGAGGTAGAGCAAGGTGGGCATTGGAGACAGGTTGGGGAAGGGCTGGGGATTGAAGTCCATCGGTGGGAGAAAGGGGGAGAGTTGGAATGGAATCTGGGAAGATGGGGGCAAGGGCTGATATTGCAGTGTTTAAGGACTGACTTATAAAGTCAAGGGCCTGGGTGCTGAGGGGATGGCCTGGTGACTCAGTGGCTCTCCCTGTACAGATAGGTACGCAGGGGTTTATTGCTATCCCTCCTACGTTTCCAGCGTGTGAGCTCCGCAGCCTCTTGGCTTCCACTGCCAGAGTTCTGCTGCCACAAGACAGCAAAAAGGCCAACAATGCCCCACAGGAACCAGACACAATATCACATGATGCACAGAACCCCCCCACCCCTGTGATCCATCACCCCAACACTGACCCCAGTAACAACCACACAGAGCCCCTGTGATACATCACCCTGACACCGACCCCAGTAACAGCCACACAGACCCCCTGTGATCCATCACCCCAGCACTGACCCCAGTAACAGTCACACAGACCCCCCTGCAATCCACCACCCCAACACTGACCCCAGTAACAGTCACACAGACCCCCCTGCAATCTATCACCCCAACACTGACCCCAGTAACAGCCACACAGACCCTCTGCGATCCATCACCCCAACACTGACCCCAGTAACAGCCACACAGACCCTCTGCGATCCATCACCCCAACACTGACCCCAGTAACAGCCACACAGACCCTCTGCGATCCATCACCCCAACACTGACCCCAGTAACAGCCACACAGACCCTCTGCGATCCATCACCCCAACACTGACCCCAGTAACAGCCACACAGACCCTCTGCGATCCATCACCCCAACACTGACCCCAGTAACAGCCACACAGACCCTCTGCGATCCATCACCCCAACACTGACCCCAGTAACAGCCACACAGACCCTCTGCGATCCATCACCCCAACACTGACCCCAGTAACAGCCACACAGACCCTCTGCGATCCATCACCCCAACACTGACCCCAGTAACAGCCACACAGACCCTCTGCGATCCATCACCCCAACACTGACCCCAGTAACAGCCACACAGACCCTCTGCGATCCATCACCCCAACACTGACCCCAGTAACAGCCACACAGACCCTCTGCGATCCATCACCCCAACACTGACCCCAGTAACAGCCACACAGACCCTCTGCGATCCATCACCCCAACACTGACCCCAGTAACAGCCACACAGACCCTCTGCGATCCATCACCCCAACACTGACCCCAGTAACAGCCACACAGACCCTCTGCGATCCATCACCCCAACACTGACCCCAGTAACAGCCACACAGACCCTCTGCGATCCATCACCCCAACACTGACCCCAGTAACAGCCACACAGACCCTCTG